>OU343220.1:321407728-321530612 GCA_910596185.1 Chrysanthemum makinoi | reverse complement strand
AATATCTTTATTTTCATTTTCTTCATATATAACAGAAAAAAAAAATGAAACAAGCTAGAAAATAGTTAAACACTTAAACATTTCAAAAATGTTTGAAATGTACATGTATTTACTAAAAGTTCTCAACAAGCCAACAACTTAATTAACTTAATTAGATGTACATATGTTTACCCTAAATTAGCTAAAGTACTGAAGTGTGTACCTTCTTGAATGTTAATTAGATGTCTCTATACTTAAATTAGCAATATCATGATCGAGTTGAATCCAAACTTAATTGTGGGGAAAGACATACTATTATTGGCATGGATCATTCTAATTGACATGTTTATAATATTCACCGTCCAACATGCATGAAATGTTAGATCAGCTCACATAGTGTTTGAACAAATCTTTTTGACAGCAAATAGCTTTCTTGTTGAACTGAAGTTTAAAGGAAATTACAGAATATTAAAAAAACTTTTTAGAAGACTTTGAAAAACAGGTATTGCTAGTTTTTTTTTTTTTTTTTTTTTTTTTAATTATTATTATTATTATTAAAACAATTCATAAAACCTTTTTATATTTGTACATACTCTGATCATAAACTAGTAGTCAATCTCATGCATATATAAGTTCGAAGGCGTAAACCTTTTATATTTATATACTCGTAATTCGAGTATCAATGCGTCTTAACTCATTAAGCATATATGATCATGCAATGCCGATCCACGAGCTTTATACTGTAGCGGATCCTCACGGAGGGAACCGTGGGATCCAGGTAAACAGATATAAGAATTCTACACTTTCACATCAATCCAATCTTCCAGACCTTATTAGACTAGTTAAACATGATACTTTAGGATCACTTAAGTCTTCCTCAAGCTCAGTAGGTCTCACACTCACTTATAGCTAACTTAGGATCACATTAAAAGTGTTTTTGATTTATCACTTCACCAAAACTCACCATATTTCCGCTCTAATGCTCATACATTGTATCTCACATCTCAAAACATCTAGTTTAATATATCTTTCAATTTTAGCAAATTGATTTTAGTCATCTTTGCCTCAAAATAGGCTAAAAACTAGTTTTACATTTCTTTTGATTTTTCAAGAATTTTCCAAATTTCTCTTAAGTTACCAACTGATCTCTAGGATCATTTGGCTTCATTAGTCATCATCAAAATATTAGTGTCATGCTTAAACACTTAGTTACAAACATAAAAAGTCCACTTTCTTATCAAAAACCATCATAAGATGTCCTTACTCCTTATGGTTGGACATTTAAGTCCTATACCATTTAAGACATCTTAGGGAACCTAAACACTCAAGGTTTATAGATACTAGACCCTAATAGAACATAATCACTCCATCACATTGTTGTCTGAGAGACAGATCCCCAACTTACAACTAAATGGATCCCCAAAATTGAACCGTGGGGTCCGGGTCTGCAGAACAATTTACAATCACTTTACTCATCTAATTCAAACTCTCTTTGGTAGTCTAAACACCTTATCTTACCTTAAATGACTCCTTAGGATAGAACAACACTATTGTTGACCTTAGAGCATACCAAAATTCTTAGTGGTCAAGAATTTAATTCACTAATCTAATTCCATCCTTTATAAACCAAGTGTGTTTATGCAAACCATCACTCAAATCACCATTCAAAATCAGTAGCTAAGACATTCATTACATCCTCTTTTCACCATGACTAAAGCATCTAGCAAAACTTCTTCAACCAAAGGTTCCTCCAAGAAGAATGCTCATATGGTTCATGAGATATCATCAACCGAGTCATCACCCGTCAAGAGCCCAAATACTAGCTTCCCTTCTCAACAAACTCAACCAACCAAACCTAGAAGAACAGCTAGGATTAGTATTCGACCTTTTGAGTTGGAAAGGCCTTCATCAAACACTAAACCAAACACACCTAGCTCAAGTAAAACGAACTAATACTACACTCCTTTACAGCGCCTCTATCTCATCCAAATCTCTACTCTTTAGAAGACTCACCACCTAGGACTTCTCATTCACCAACCTTTTCATTAAATAGGGAACCTCCTTCACCATTAAATAGTTCATCTTTAGGAACAAGGAATCACCAAAACCCTAGAGAGGACTTCCCATCTCCACCACCAACTCATACATCATCACCCTCATTCTTAGTTGAACCACATCCTACGACACTAAACTAATCTCCACAAATCCCACCATCCTTTGTGAAACCTCTTCAAAATATTCCACCTCCTCCGTTTCCTACTCATGACAATAATTGCTCTAATTGTCAACTTACCCAAGGATTAGTTCAAGAAATACGAAATGAGTTGCATTTCATGTTTAATCATCTCCTCGAACGATTTGACCAAATCAACAAATCTACTCGTCCTTAGAATCTAAGATTACAAACACATTAATGCTTGTTATTAGTTTTAGGCACAACTTAGAAATTATTAGAAAATGTACTACATGCTTTTGTCATTCTCTTAGTTTTAGAGATATGTATATCATTTCTCACGTTTTATTGATTGAAATTACATGTTGTATGCCATGTGGTCTTGAAAATATGTTTGGTACCTCAATACATAACTCTTGTTGATGTTGACATCACATTTTACATATAAATTGCTGTCATAAGAATGCAGGTTACGGATCCCTCATTTTGGCCTAGACGGATCCCTCCCAAAGAGGAACCGTGAGATCCGTGTAACAGAAGCATTTTTTATTACTAATTTGAGTCTCATTTGCAGGAAATTATGCATCATATACTTGTTTTCTAATCTTTATTTTGTAGATTTTCAAAATACACATGAAGACTTTGACACCCTCAACAATGGTCAAAACAAAACAATTGCAAAAACACTTGCAATACTTTCACTTAGGATTTCGTTATTACTTGATGCCCTTACAATGGGGATCACTCGTCAAGGGCGAACATGTTCGTCAAAAGACGAAACCATTTGCAAACATAATTGAAAACCACTCGCTTAATCTTCCTAATTACTTGACGCCCTCAACAAAGAGAAGCACCCATCAAGGGGGAGCTAAGACGAGAATTCTTCTCTTCTCTTACTGATAAGGATTTAAAACGTACGCTTTTAAGGGGTCATTTAAGCCCTTAATCGACCACTTTTATATCCGTTACTGCTTAATTTTGTTCCTTTTCACTTTCTAGGTCTCTTGGAAGCAAAATCTGGAATGATGCACATTTGGACAAAAGGAGCGAATACATGAAGAAATGGCAAAGTTAAGATCGAAGCCACTCAAGTTGCTCAAAACTGAACGTGGCCGATCCAATCAGGCGACCGCGTCCCTATATACAGACTTGATCAAAACATGCACCAGACGGCTCAGTGGAATTTTTGTTCG
This sequence comes from Chrysanthemum makinoi, assembly GCA_910596185.1. Classification (NCBI taxonomy): domain Eukaryota; kingdom Viridiplantae; phylum Streptophyta; class Magnoliopsida; order Asterales; family Asteraceae; genus Chrysanthemum; species Chrysanthemum makinoi. The sequence continues at coordinate 321,527,267 of OU343220.1, read as the reverse complement.
TATAACCTGACAGCGTCAGGCTTTGAAGAAGATGGGCGTCACTCAGACTTTTCATCTCAAACGGCCCAAATCCAGAACCAAGACGATGTCCCAACTGAAGACGGACGGCGTCACAACTCTAAGGTGACGCCGTCCCATCGATGACTTAGCCAAGACGAAACCCTAATGACGGCGAGTTGACGACATCCCATCTAAAAGGTTACGCAGTCGCAAGTGTAAATCTACATATAGAATTCGATTTTTCTGCATTTAAAGAGGTAGAATTTTGGAGAGAAAAATCTAAAACATTTGTAGTCCGATTTGGATAGTTTCTTAGGGTCCCAAACCCTATTTTACAAATCGAGCTAAGTATTTTAATCTAAAGTATCATTATGTCTTCAATTGATTGTGTGTATGCTTGCTTGTTTACCATGTCTATCTAAATTTCTTGTGTGTTTGCTTAGATCTATAAAACCTAGTTATTGATTATTGTTAGGTTGTTTCTTATCTTAATTGTAATTGGCTTAGGAGTGCAACTAGGCATCATTCGTTGTATTTTATGCTTGAATATCCTTTGTGAAAGTGAGGCTTATGAATGAATTAGTTTAAGGACTTGCGGATTTCATAGGCTAAACCCAAAGGTAACCTCAAAGAGTTAGGGCATATACATTCCCTATGACCTTAGGAATACAACGCGTTAAGATAAGGTGTGACAATTCAACCGACCAATAAAAGATAACTAGGGAGTAATAGTATCTAGGTAAACCCATTTTTAATCATCATACGAGCACACATCAAATTGACATAGCTACTCGTAGTATTAGATAATTAGATAGTAGAAGTAATCGGTAGAAGTACCACCCCAACCAATTGACCCGAGATATTTACCTTAGCTTTCTAAAAAAAACCAATAAAAGATAAAAAAAAGAATCATCCTCAACCCCCACCTTAGCGTAATACCTTTCTTGCTAGCATTTCTATTCCCCTAGAGAACGATATCAATCCCCATGGCTTACCCAATACTACACTACAACGATTAGGTTCACTGCCTAGGTGGTTGAAAAACTTGCTCAAAGAAAAGGAAGTTCCTTTGACCCCGAACGCGCTTCGTACGTGCATCACTTACTCTCTATTTTTCATATTATTACTTTTCACAACGTTTTTCTCAAAACAATGTATTAGTTTCTTTTCGACGCTTTTTTTGTTACGACAAAAAAGGGGAGAAGAGAATAAAAACTCTAATTCAAACTTTTACGAATTTTAGTTTTTTCCTTAAAATAATCTTATGTTTTGTCATCAACAAAAAGGGGGAGATTGTAAATACAAATAAGCCGTAAAAACGTTTATTTATATTTTACGATCTTCTAATGTTTTGTCGATAACAAACGTAAAATCATTTTAACGAAACAAATAACATACATACATGGTTTGAGCAAATAGTTTACTAACACACTTACGTTTTCATATAGAACACTAAAAAAGTAATAATTTTTACATTTTATAGAAATACATATGTATAACAACTAGTATTTACATAATATGGAAATGTGCATACTTATATTGTAATGGGTAATGTAATGGGTAAAATCTAAGTACTTGACCCATTGACTAGATACATTGAATGTAGCTGGGTAAAACCCAAACTCCATGACCCATACCCATGAAGCTTGATCCATAACCCATGACCCATTGCATGACATCATGCATGAAGTCATGTTGGGTATTATCCATGGTCCATGACCCAAGACTCATGATACAATGTCTAGATACATTGCATCTTGTATAACCTATGGTTCATAACCAATAACCCATAACCCGGTTTGCAACCCAGACTTAAGCTGACCCAGTGCCGGATCCTGGATTGACTAGAGGATCCCTCTAGGGAGGATCCGAGAACCGGGAACGAGAAAATTGCCTATAAATAGTGAGTCATTTCTCTCTTGCGACTCATCCCTTTTACACATTCTCTCTTAGTATTGTAAACTCTCTAACCTCAGATCCAAAGGATCTTTCTATGTAGTTTTGTGTTTTCTGATTCTCTAGGTTCCTCTTAAAGACGGACGGGATCACCACCTCTTGAAGTCAAGCAAGCTCACGTCCATGAGTTGCCAAGCTTCGTCATCATCAAGACTACTGAAGTGATCTTGTTGATAGTTCTTTCCTCCCTCCTAGAAGTGTTGTGATGAAGGCATTAGTGAAAAGTGTCAAAAGTACGTGTCGAAGGCATTAGTGAAAGGTGCCAAAAGTCCGTGTCAAAGGCATTAGTGAAAGGTGCCAAAAGTCCGTGTCGAAGGCAACGTGCCAAAGGTCCGTGTCGAAGGCATTAGTGAAAGGTGCCGAAGGATCGTGTCAAGAGCATTAGTGAAAGGTGCCAAGGGAGTACATTCGATATGGTACATCGATGTACAAGATATATAGGTTGGGTTAAAGGATATTGATATCCTTTATGTTGTTGTAATAAGGAGTGTGTCTCCTTTGGGGTTGTTGTGTATTGGTGTAGTGTTGGGTAGTAGTTCCTCCTTTGTAATGGAACTCGGTATCTAGCCTTGTACCGGATAAAGTGTAGGCGACGTTGTGATAGGTTTGGTTCTACCTCGTGGAAGAACCCGATGTCTAGCCTTGTATAGGATAAAGAGTAGGCGACGTTGTGAAGGCTTCTCCGCCACATTAAGGAGCTTGTGTTGTGTAGTGCTTACGAACTCTCTAGTGGGAAACTTCGGGGGAGTGGAGTAGGCAAGGAAGGTGTCCTTGTAGCCGAACCACTATAAATACTCGTGTCATGGTTTTGTGTTCCTTACTCTTTATCTTTTGCATTTCTTATTTATATGCTTATCTATCAACATACAACACACACATTAAATAGATTAACATAAATTGATCTAAATAGTTTAAAACGAAGTTTTAATCGGTAAAACTATTCAACCCCCCATCTAGTTTTCCACAGATACTTCAGAATATGTTTAACAGCAGTCCAGTGAAGTTCACCTGGATTCTGTTGATATCGACAGGTCATATTTTGAGCGAACGCCACATCTGGCCTTGTGCATCTCACAACATACATGATAAATCCCACTGTCGAAGCATATGGAACTTTCTTCATGCTTGCCACCTCTGCAGGTGTTGAAGCACCCATATCGCTACATAAGCCATGCTTTACTTCTATCGGCAAATATCCTTTCTTGGAATTTTACATATTGAATCTCTTCAATATTTTATCTATGTATGCACTTTGACTTAAATCAATTAACCGCTTTGATATATCTTTGTAGATATTGATTCCCAGAATGTATGCAGCTTCCCGTAAATTCTTCATGGAAAAACACTGTCCAAGATATGCCTTAACACTTTGCAAACATGGAATATCTTTTCCCGTAAGAGTAAATTACATAAAAGGTCACTATGGTTTGTCCATTTTTTCACATTTAGTCACCGAACTTTTTTTTTGACGAGGTCAGTCATTAAGGTTTCAAATCGTTACAGATTCAGTCATTAAGGTTTCAATTTCATTACATATATGGTCACTGTGGTTTGAAACTTCAGTGACCATTTATGTAACGAAATGGACTGAATCTGTAACGATTTGAAACTTCAGTGACCATGTATGTCAAAAAAAAAGTTCAGTGACTAAATGTGAAAAAATAGACAAACCATAGTGACCATTAATGTAATTTACTCTTCCCATAATTAATATGTCATCGACATACAGGATAAGGAAAATTACATCACTCCCACTAACTTTGTGATATACACATGGCTCATCAATATTTTGAACAAATCCATACTTTTTGATTTCTTCATCAAATCTCTTATTCCATTGCCTTGATGCTTGCTTCAATCCATAAATGAATCTTTGAAGTTTGCATACACGGTTTGGAAATTGTGGATTCACGAACCCCTCAGGTTACTTCATATAGTTGTCTTCATCTAAGCGACCATTTAAAAAGGCGGTTTTGACATCCATCTGCCATATCTCATAGTCATAGTACGCTGCTTAGCTATGAGAATTCTAATAGCTCTAATGTCTGCTACAAGAGAAAAGGTCTCCTCGTAAACTACCCCATAGGTTTGAGTAAAACCCTTAGCAACCAGACGAGCTTTATAGATGTGTACTTTGCCATCTATGTCAATCTTTTTCTTATAGAGCCACTTATTTCTAACTACCTTAGCATTTGGAGGTAAGTCAACCTCTTCCCATACTTCATTATCTTTCATGGATTGCATTTCCACCTTCATTGCAGCTTGCCATTTGTCCTTTTCAGGATCAGCCATGGCAGCCCTATAACTAGAAGGCTCTCCAAGATCCCCTTACGTTAAGACATAGACGTTCATCTGCACGCGTAGTCCTTACAGATCTACAAATGAGAACCACTTCGACTTCTAGTGGAGGAACCAAACTATCAGGTTCTACCGGAAGTACGTTAGTGTTTTCAGAAGGTAATGCATCTTCATGATCATCTTCTAGATGATAAACTCTCCCACTGAATTCGAGATCCTTTTTAAGAAAATCTTCATACCTAGCAACAATTACTTTATTTTCAATTCGATAGTAAAAGTAGTAACCCATAGTTTCCTTAGGGTATCCTACAAAGATACACTTTACAGATCTCTGTTGGAGTTTATCTGTTGAGTCACGTCTAACATACGCCTTGCAACCCCATACCTTTAAATAAGACAAGTTAGGAGCTTTAACATGCCATATTTCATATTGTGTCTTATCAACCTTCTTGGTGGGAACCATATTTAGAATACGAACTGCATATTCTAAAGCATAATCCCAAAAGGATAAGGTCAGAGTAGTAAGATTAAACATTGATCACACCATGTCTAACAATGTATGATTCCTTCTCTTAGATACACCATTTTGTTGTGGAGTATATGGAGATGTGAGATTCTGGACAATTCCATTCTCAGCTAAATAATCTTTAAAATCTTGGCTTAAATATTCATCGCCTCTATCGGATCTAAGAGCTTTAATCTTCTTTCCAAATTACAGCTCTACCTCTGCTTTGAAAATCTTAGATGTTTCAAACACCTCATGTTTATGCTTAAGTAAATAAACATAACCATAACAGCTGAAATCATCAGTAAAGGTTAAGAAGTAGCTAGCACCTCTCTTTAACACGTGTCTAAGTGGTCCACACACATCAGTATGAATTAGACCAAGTAGATCAGACACCCTCTCCATATTACTATGCATGCGAGTATTGCCTATATGAGCAAGTCTACGATGCCAAATATAAGAAGAATTCAAGTCTAACTTCATTTTCTTATTGATGCTAAGCATCGAATTATTATTCTTGGATACATTCCCAATCATATCAATCTCAAACACACCATTCATAGTAATAGCATTAAAATAAAATACACCATTTAAAAAAAGTGAAATTCCATTACATGTGATAGTATGAGTAAAACCAATATCCAACAAAACAGAAAAGGAAACAACACCTCTAATTATAGAAGGTGCATAATAACCATTGTTTAATAAAAGTACTAAGCCTGAAGGAAATACTAAACTAGACACTCATATGGCTTCAACAACTGCAGGTGCTCCATTGCCCACATGCAGATATTGCTCCCCATAAGACATCTTCCTTTCCACTCTAAACCCCTCTAGTGTATTACAAATGTCAATACCACATCCAGTATCATATACCCAGGAACTAATTTTATGATTTAGAGTAAATAATTCAATTATAAATAAGTTACCTGAAGAACCGGCGCCCAAGGACCCAGAATGCTTCAACTTATTTTTCCGCAATTCATCGAGATAGAGAGCATAGTTTCTCTTCCAGTGAGCCCCTACTTTACTTTAGTGGCAAGCCTGATCCTTCTTAGGATTCTCTTTCTTCTGAGGAGGGTATTTCTTTGGTTCAGGTTGATAGGCCATAAACTGTTTACCCTTATCAGCCTTTCCCTTTCCTTTACCTTTCTTGTTCGTACGCGGTTTTGGTTTATTGATCCTACCACCCTGAATAACTAGTACCTTGGGAGTAGAGGCCTTTTGAGGTAACCCTTTCTCATAATCAATAAACAATGCGTGTAATTCAGTTACTGTCTTCCCCACGCAATGCATATTGAAATTATAAACAAAACCATTAAAGTCCTTATTAAGGGACCTATTGATTAAGTTCACAACAATGTCTTGTTCATAGACTTTTCCAAGTGCTTGTAGTTGGTCCATGTAACCCTTCATTTCCTACACATGTGCACTTACGGGTTCACCTTCTCCCTGCTTACAACTGTGAAGTACATCAATAAAATCATAGATTTCAACAGCTAGTGGTTTCTCAAACATTTTTCTGAGTTCGTTGAGCATGTCAAAAGGAAAGATAATTCAAACTGGTTTTGGAGAGTAGGTTCCATCATTCCAAACATCAAACAAGCCATTTCATTATGACGCTTGTATTCAACTTTCCACGCCGCTTTTTCCTCATCAGAGGCGTCAACTTCGGGTTTAGCAGGGCAAGCCTTGTACGAATAATCCAACTTATCAGCCACTCTACAGACAATTCTCAAAGAGCGATGCCAATCATTGAAATTTTGAGAGCCAGTCAACTTTTCTCACTCAAAGAAAGTTTTGAATGCAGAACTTAGTGTGGTGTTATCGATTTGAGCCATTTCTACAGAAAAAAGTTCAAATATTAGTATTTTCGATAATACAACTTTTCATGAATATAAAAATACCCAAGGTAATAAACATATAACCATAGAATTTTCTCGAAAAACTAGGATCCAAATTATCATAGTTCCATTACATCAGTTGATCTGCTAGTAACGAAAGCACATAATAAGGTAATCTGTCGAACAATAATTGGCAAACCTTTTCCAATTCGTAGATAATTATGGGATTTACATTACCAACAACATTGCAAATGTAAACATGTTTTATCCTCATATCGTGCCTTGAGTCCAGTTCTCACTTATTACTCAATTTAAGTCTTCTAATTTAAAGAACTACAAATGTGTCTAGTTGAGGTCTTACTCAACATGAAGATTTACCTTTCCATCACAATCTCGCCAAGTTTCCACATGACGTAAATTGCAACTTCAAGTGTTCCTTTAATTTGATGGCACTAACTTAATTTTTAAGGGTACTAGTTTTGATTTATGGTGTCAAATTAAATATGTACAAAGATGTCATGCATTCATCTTGTAGCATAAATTTTAATAAAAACATTTTTATTAACCATTTCATAAAGATTAATTAACGAAGTTTTGATGGAGGTATTGGTTTCACCAATCAAGGAATCTACCTTTAATTATCGTCCATTATATCGTACATTTGCATAAGTCCAAATACTTAGTGTTTCGGATAATCACCACAAAGTGGCACATGGAATTAAAGCTCATTCGCCCTTAAGATGATTTTGTAAATAAAATAGCCTACTTGGTAACTCCAATTTGACGCACAAAAAAGCGAAAAATTTGGTCAGCGCGAAGCAATTAACCTCCTTCTTTCGGGTCACAATTTAATGCGCTCCCCTACTTATACCCCTCTTATAGTTTGTCAAAATTGGATGAGCCGTTCTCACTATTTGTACCAAAACTCATCACTCAATTAAACTTATGAAAATATTAACTCTTAAAAAGCAAATCAAATTTCACTATTGTTTAGTCCAATTTATTTTTCTATTAATGAAATTACCCCTTTGCTTAAAACTTGTCAAACATAATAAACAAACAAGTAAGAATAAAAAATAAACAACTAAAACAATGCGCACATAACTAACAATTAATATGCGTAAACAAGTAGCAACATGCAACTTATTTGATAAAACCTATTAATAATCAATTCTATGTTAAATTATGTATATGTTAAATAGGGCTTTCACTTACTGTCACACCCCCAAATTACCTATTTTGCAGCGGAATGGAATTCCTGGGGATTGACTGTCATAGCATCACAATCACAGTTATATTGAACGACCTAAAGTGTCGTTTGGAAAAATACATCGTTTGTTTTAATAAAACAATCAGAGTTTACAAAGTAGGTCCCAAATGTAAATCAACTTGTGCGGAAAATAAGTTTAGTACAGTCAAACGATGTTTTTAAAGAATATAAATCCAAGAAAGGCGCGTCGTCACCACGACTCCATGAGGTGTCCAAATGCATGCCATGAAGTGAATGCCTTAGGTACCTGAGATAAAAACATGCTAAAAGTGTCAACACAAAGGTTGAGTGAGTTCATAGAGTTTGTTTTGAACGTGAGCCTTCCATTTTTTCGTTATGTAGCAAGGCATTGTAAATCGTTGAAATGTAAAGACTTTCAAAATCGTTTATGTAGCAAAGGCAATGTAAATCCACTCAGTCCAAGTCCCCCTACCAAAACTTGTTGCAGCACTGTGTTCACAACCCCTTTGCCGAGAATGTGTGCAGTTTATGTTCCAAACATATGATGTCAAATGAATTCACAAAATAGTGCATGACTCAATGTATCGAAATCGTTTATGCGGCAAAGGCATTGTAAATCCACTCAGTTCCAAGTCCCGCCCATACAAGACTTGCAACCTTGTGTTCACAATACTTTACCCGAGAATGTATATAGTTTATGTTCCAAACATATGATGTCAAATGAATTCACAATAGTACCTAACTTGGCGTAGAACAATAGCACTTAATCAATAGGACCATAGCACATAATCAATAGCGCCTAACTCAATGTATCAATGATCAATGATTTAGAGCGTTATCTGACGTGAATACTTAGTATGCGCAAAACAAGAACAATTTATATAGTATAACCTTTGATTTAGAAACAATGGTACTCATGATAAATTTTAGCCTTAAAAATCTAAAGTACTTGTGAAAAATAATTGAGCATGTATCTCCAACTTGATTATGAAAACAAGTAAAAGTAGGGTTTCTGAACTCACTTGGTAAATTGACGAAATGACAAGAGTGAGTACACGAGGTTATTATGAGATCGTTATCCGCGACCTATGACGAATGATATGATATGTCGTGAGTTGCAATGTAATGTTATGCATGCACTTGATATGTTATTTATACCATTTACGAGTTTTGAAAATATTACTCGACGTCGAAAAATACTCTTTTGACGCCTTGACCAAACAAAAATCACTTTACATGTTTTTACGTCAAAATGTCATCCTACAATGGTTTTAAAATGATTTTTGGTGAAATTACCACTTTTCAGTCGCAAAACAATAATCGCCAACTGGAAAAATCATGAAATTAACAAAAATGGCTTTGGAAAACTAGTTCTAAAATGGTGTCGTCGATCGTTAGAGAACGAACTCGACGGTTTTGGAAAGTTTGTATCGATATCTAGAAGTTTCATTCAGAGTTTTCGTCCAAAAGGTCTCGATCATAAAGATAATAAGGGTGAAAGTTGGTGGTTTTTGGCTAATAGTGTGCGTAAAATTAGATTCACGGCAAGTTTATGAAAAGTGTATATTTTGTCATTTCAAATCCGTTTTCTAGAACTTAATATGAAAAGTCCTTGGTATTGAAGTAAACTAATATATTTTTGAGAAGTGAAATAATTTGTGAAGCTTAAGGCTGCGTTTTGACCCAAAACACTATAAAACGATTTGCTGAAAATCCAGAAAATATACGTTTCGTCGTCAAACTTCAAAAATCCATAACTCTTCGTTATAAGTCCGTTTTATTCGTTCAATGGCCACGGATTCGTTTTAAAGTATATTCTCTAAAAATCAAGGCCAAACTTTCGTACCATCAGTAGGTTTTTCCAGAAATTCGAATTAAGGACAGAACGTAAAATATAGTTATCGAAAATAGTTTTTCTCGGACAAAACCTATTCTAATCCCTTCAAATCAACTCCGAAACTAATCTAATCCTACCATACACCTTCTTAGGGTGTCATGGGTTCCTAATCACCATCAAGACCAAAGAATACCATGGGAGTAATTATAGGATGACCATATGTATATATAACTTCTAAAATCATGAAATAAATGGTATAAATCACATATCATGCATAATATCTCCAAAAATGATAAGAAACACATGAAATGAAAGAGGAAACATGAAAATGATAAAAACAAGCTTACAATGATTATGATGAGGTGAAAGTAACAAGGATTGTCCTAAATACTCTTGGTTTTTATTTCAAAACCAAATAAAGAGTATAACTAGATTGTTTTATGCTTGAACTAGAAAGTTTTTGATCCCCTTTTTCTCTATGTAGAACCTGTTGAAGAAGGACCCAAGAAGAGAGAAAAATTTTAGTTATCACTTGAATGAGTATGTGAGAGTGAATGAGAAAATGTATTAAATGAAGACTTATAAGTTGAGTAAAAACATAGACCATCAAAGACCTTACACTAATTAATGCAAGCCCTCCCCTAAGGGCCGGTTTTGGGGGGCTTTGTCCACCAAATAATATATATTTTTTTTTTTAATCAAATGCAACTTGCATTTACTTGTATATAATTTGTAAGAAAGTGTAGTAAAAGTGTAGAAAAATGTACAAGTATAGGAAATTGAAATTTGAAATTTTGGTAATTAAGTTTTAATAGGTCAAAATAGAATGTATTGAGATAATAAAATTTGTAAAAATACATTCCTTGTGAAAATTGAGTGCTAAAATAATTATCTCAATTTTAAGAAAACGGCGTAATAATTAAACTTTAACGATTAAAATACCAAATAAATTTGAAACACTAGGAAAACTAAAAATATAGTTTTTATGAACTAAATGTGAGTTTAAAATACCTCGGATCATTTTGAAAGTAACGGGTTAAATAATCAAAATAAAAACTCACGCGATAAAAATTATTAAATATAAAAATTACACGTTGAAGGGTGAAATGAAATGTCGTGAATGTACTAATGAGATGCACATGATGTCAATGAAATGTAGACTAATCATAGTCCATATGAAATGTACGTGATGTCATGATCATGAATTCGCCGCTAAACCTCCAAGGTTATGCGAATTTGAAACAAGTAAACCAAGTTTACTAAAAATGTGGAAATAATGAGACATGAACGTATAGAAATGACACGAATGCACGGGTTGTCACATTAGCCCATTCAAAATTGATTCCACTGAATTAATTAGTGTTGGTCTATCGGGTTTAGGGTTTGATGTAGCTTTAAACTTTCCCATTCGAGTAAAACCCTCAAAAGAATTTTGGTAACCGTTTTACTTAATCTCACAACTCATCAAACAAGAACTGTCATGAGATTAGGCTAAATCGGTTTAGGTAACGACTTGTTTCTAGCTCGATCTTTGCAACTCATCAAACAAGAACTGTCACGCGGATCAAAGTGGAAACAAGTGGTTTGAAGAAAATCTTTTGAAAATTTGGCTCGATTCACGAATTGCTTACTCATATGAGACTACTTACTCCTTCATTGCATGATTCTTCCGAATTAGACATAGGTGATCGTGGCTATGTATAATTTAGAGTAACTATGCAATGCTTGGACTAATCGACTCATATGTTGTTTGGTGTTGAGTCAACTGAGGTTAAAATTGTGATGAACATCGAGGGGAGAAGACATGGAGAAGTGTCGTTAAAATGATAGTTAAAGTAAAAAGAATTAAAATCCTCGTAAATGATAACAAATCGGAAAGAAAATAAAGTACGATAGATGAGAATATATTACAACGAGTGGTTTAGCAAAAGTAGTACATCTTAGGTTATTAAGTTTTGAATACGATGAAAGACATAAACTTAGTACAACGTAATACAATAGGAGAAATAAGACGTTAGTTTCGAACTTCTCGGTCTTCCGCGTCGTTGATACCTTGACGAGCTCCTTTTAACATATATACATTCCCATGAGCACCTTCGACTTGTTGACCTTGGTTTTGAGGACATTGGTTCCAATAGTGTCCTTGTTCCCACATCCGAAAGCACGCGTAACTATGGTCTTGCCCTTACGGTCCTTAGCAAGGTGTCCTACCTTGCGGGACGACTAAAACATATACCACATGGACCATTATGATGCTTAGCGTGCATTGGCACATCGTGGTAAGTTTCCCATAAGCTCTTCCCTCGGTTGGTGCACAACATAGACCCCTGGCGACTTCTTGTCTTCTATTATGTTGTTGGTGATGGTTTGTGTTATGGTTTTGGTTGTTGTTGTTATAATCTCGCCCAATTGTCTTCCCATTTTCTTTTGTTGTTGTTGATTTGGTTATCGCCGTAAATGGGTTGTTGTTGTTTTGGTCATTGTTGTAGTTGGTGCGGTTGTTGGGGTTGTTGTTGTTTCGGTTGGTGTTGGTGTACTTACCTCGCTTCACCACTTGTGCCATCAACTTCTGAGTAACTCGAATAGCTTCCTCGATTGTTTGTGGATCAAACGATGTCACATCTCCTTGAATGACCTCGGAAGTCCCCGATGAAACCTCTAGCAACTTCTCATTATCGAAACCATGGGCGGGCATAAACGGTAATTCTTGAAATCTAATGTAGCGTCGATATCGTATTACCAATAGTCATTAGTTCATAGAATTACGTCTCCAACTTTTTCACTTCCGTCGAGGACAAAACTTCTTAGTTTTGATTCTTGAATTCATTCCACGTGAGCTTGAAAGCATTCTCCAGCCCAATCGGTTGAGCGTATGAATTCCACCATGACAACATCCATCGAGTAAAGTGTTTCAGTAGCAAACTTAACTTTACTATCATCAGGGCGGACGGTTACAAAGCAAAAACACGATTCCAACTTTTCAAACCATCTAACCATTGTTGCTCCTCGGTACCTCGGAACTTAGTGGGTTCACCAATCTTGAAATCTTTGTACGAACATTTCTTAACCCCGATCCTCTGCATTACCCGGTGCGGCTTAGCAACCTAGCGAGCCAGTGACGGCCAAATGGCCTCAGTACGGCTTGGCCGGCGTACTTATTTTCCCTTTCGACTCTTAAAGCATTAGCAATGCTATCGTTTACCAACTTCAATTGTCTGCTTGGGTCATTTCAAGCTGTAGCTTTCTTGATTGCCATATCTTCTTCAAAACAAGAGGAAATGTGAGACGTAGCAAAAATCCCATGTTAATAATAAACGCCGCTCAAAGAAATGTGATAAAAATGATAAGTTTGGGGTTATGTTTCAAAATGATCGACGGTTTCTAGGAATGGGTTATGAGGTGTTGTAAGTGCTTCAATGTATGATGGTTTAGTGACTTAATGTGTGAATAAAGTGTAACTCGACTTGTTAGTGGTGAAACAAAGAGTGAGTGACTTTGCCCTACTTAAGGGTTTATCTCGGCATTAAATAAGTTATCGATGATGAATCGGTGATGTGAAATTGTGATAGGGAATGACAAGGAATTCTCCACGTTAGAGTATGGGGAAAAGATAATGGGATAGGCATTTAAGGGCATCCATGTGACAATCGTTTTGAAATGAAAGTGAATAACTTCGAAAAATGTGCGTAATGACGCGTGTGAAGTGAACCCGACTTATGATGAAATGATGAGATGCTATGATGATGTAGTTATAGTCTAGGGTCAAAGATGAAACCTAGTTCTCTATGGCGAAGCTCTGATACCTGTCTGTCACACCCCAAATTACCTATTTTGCGTGAATGGAATTCACAGGGGATGGCTTGTCATAGCATCACAATCACGAGTTATATTGAGCGACCTAAAGTGTCGTTTGGAAAAATACATCGTTTGTTTAATAAAACAATCGAGTTTACAAAGTAGGTCCCAAATGTAAATCAACTTGTGCGGAAAATAAGTTTAGTACGTCAACGATGTTTTTAAAGAATATAAATCCCAAGAAAGACAGCGTCGTCACCACCGACTCCATGAGGTGTCCAAATGCATGCCATGAAGTGAATGCCTTAGGTACCTGAGATAAAAACATGCTAAAAGTGTCAACACAAAGGTTGAGTGAGTTCATAGAGTTTGTTTTGAAACGTGAGCCTTCCCATTTTCGTTATGTAGCAAAGGCATTGTAAATCGTTGAAATGTAAAGACTTTCAAAATCGTTTATGTAGCAAAGGCATTGTAAATCCACTCAGTCCCAAGTCCCGCCCATACAAAACTTGCAACCTGTGTGTTCACAACCTTTGCCAGCTGGGAATATGTGCGGTTATGTTCCAAACATATGATGTCAAATGAATTCACAAAAATAGTACATGGCTCAATGTATCGAAATGCGTTTATCGCGAAAGGCATTGTAAATCCACTCAGTTCCAAGTCCCGCCCATACACAACTTGCACCCTGTGTGTTCACAACCAACTGCCGAATGTATATAGTTTATGTTCCAAACATATGATGTCAAATGAATTCACAATAGTACCTAACTTGACGTAGAACAATAGCACTTAATCAATAGGACCATAGCACATAATCAATAGCGCCTAACTCAATGTATCGATTAGTCAATACGATTTAGAACGCGTTATCGACAAATGCAAGTAGTAACGCAAACAAGAACAATTTATATAGTATAACCTTTGATTTAGAAACAATGGTAATCATGATAGATTTAAGCCTTAAAAATCTAAAGTACTTGTGAAAAATAATTGAGCATGTATCTCCCCCAAAACAGTTATGAAAACAAGTAAAAGTAGGGGCTACGAACTCACTTGGTAAATTGACGAGATGACAAGAGTGAGTATCGAGGTATTATGAGATGCGTTATCCGCGACCTATGACGAATGATATGATATGTCGTGAGTTGCAATGTAATGTTATGCATGCACTTGATATGTTATTTATACCATTTACGAGTTTTGAAAATATTACTCGACGTCGAAAAATACTCTTTTGACGCCTTGACCAAACAAAAATCACTTTACATGTTTTGACGTCAAAATGTCATCCTACAATGGTTTTAAAATGATTTTGATGAAATTACCACTTTTTCGCAAAACAATGTCACGGAAAAATCATGAAATTAACAAAAATGGCTTTGGAAAAACAGTAGTAAAATGGTGTACGTCGATCGTTAGAGAACGAACTCGACTGTTTTGGAAAGTTTGTTTCAATATCTAGAAGTTTCGCCAGGAGTTTTCGTCCAAAAGGTCTCGATCATAAAGATATAAGGGTGAAAGTTGGTGGTTTTGGCTAATAGTGTGCGTAGAAAATTAGTTACGGCAAGTTTATGAAAAAGTGTATATTTTGTCATTTCAAATCCGTTTTCTTCGTTTAATATGTCCTTAGCTTCGTATTGAAGTAAACTAATATATTTTTGACAAGTCGAAATAATTTGTGAAGCTTAAGGCTCGCTTTTTGACCCCAAAAACACTAAAAACAATTTCGAAAATCGAGAAAATAATACGTTTCGTCGTCAAACTTCAAAAATCCATAACTTCTTCGTTATAAGTCCGTTTTATTCCGTTCAAGACCCACGGATTCGTTTTAAAGTATATTCTCTAAAAATCAAGGCCAAACTTTCGTACCATCAGTAGGTTTTTCCAGAAATTCGAATTAAGGACAGAACGTAAAATATAGTTATCGAAAATAGTTTTTCTCGGACAAAACCTATTCTAATCCCTTCAAATCAACTCCGAAACTAATCTAATCCTACCATACACCTTCTTAGGGTGTCATGGGTTCCTAATCACCATCAAGACCAAAGAATACCATGGGAGTAATTATAGGATGACCATATGTATATATAACTTCTAAAATCATGAAATAAATGGTATAAATCACATAACTTGCATAATATCTCCAAAAATGATAAGAAACATATGAAATGAAAGAGGAAACATGAAAATGATAAAAACAAGCTTACAATGATTATGATGAGGTGAAAGTAACAAGGATTGTCCTAAATACTCTTGGTTTTTATTTCAAAACCAAATAAAGAGTATAACTAGATTGTTTTATGCTTGAACTAGAAAGTTTTTGATCCCCTTTTTCTCTATGTAGAACCTGTTGAAGAAGGACCCAAGAAGAGAGAAAAATTTTAGTTATCACTTGAATGAGTATGTGAGAGTGAATGAGAAAATGTATTAAATGAAGACTTATAAGTTGAGTAAAAACATAGACCATCAAAGACCTTACACTAATTAATGCAAGCCCTCCCCTAAGGGCCGGTTTTGGGGGGCTTTGTCCACCAACTAATATATTTTTTTTTTTTTATCAAATGCAACTTGCATTTACTTGTATATAATTTGTAAGAAAGTGTAGTAAAAGTGTAAGAAAATGTACAAGTATAGGAAATTGGAAATTTTTGGTACAATTAAGTTTTTAATAGGTCAAAATAGAATGTAATGAGATGATAAAAATTGTAAAAATACATTCCTTGTGAAAATTGAGTGCTAAAATAATTATCGTACAATTTTAAGAAAAACGACGTAATAATTAAACTTTAACGATTAAAATACCAAATAAATTTGAAACACTAGGAAAACTAAAAATATAGTTTTTATAAACTAAATGTAAGTTTAAAATACCTCGGGATCATTTTTGAAAGTAACGGGTTAAATAATCAAAATAAAAACTCACGCGATAAAAATTATTAAATATAAAAATTACACGTTGAAGGGTGAAATGAAATGTCGTGAATGTACTAATGAGATGCACATGATGTCAATGAAATGTAGACTAATCATAGTCCATATGAAATATACGTGATGTCATGATCATGAATTGCCAGCTAAACCTCCAAGTTGCATTTGAAACAAGTAAACCAAGTTTACTAAAAATGTTGAAATAATGAGACATGGCGAACGTATGTCGAGAAATGACACGAAAGTACAGGTTGTCACACTACTTAGGCAAGTGAGCCACATACATCGATAAATCGATTTAAGTAGCTATAATCAAACATATACTAAATTGCACATAATTGATTCATTAATATATATATATATATATATATATATATATATATATATATATATATATATATATATATATATATATATATATATATATATATATTTTGGGTAAAGGGAGGAATTAATATATATATATATATATATATATATATATATATATATATATATATATATATAGATTTGGGATCAAATGAGATCAATGTTAAAGTTCTAAAAATAAGATCCATTCAATAACCAATAGGAGAAGGGCAAGTGGATTTTGCTTATTAAATAAATAGAAAATTAAATACATAACCAAAAGGGCATTATAGGTATTTTCTACATCTATCATAAAATAAATTAACCCTGTAACTCATAACAACCGCCTCTCATCTCCTACAAACCCACAAATCTCTCCTCCACATCTACTTTTCTGGCGCCCTAAAATCAGCCACATACAAACCCACCACCACCGATTGAAACCATCATTTGATCCGTCGCCATCCCCTACAAACCCACCACCATCGAATCTTGTTCCTTTCTTTTATGTTAATCTTGAAACTCAGTCACAAAACGAACATAATCATGTGTTTCGTTCTTGTACACGAGACCTTTTCCCGGTCTGTATTCGATTTATTTCGATATATTGTGTTTCGATCTTGAAACTCAGTTACAAAATGAACAGAATCATGTGTTTCGATCTTGAACAGAATCACGTGTTTCGATTTATTTCGATCTGTTGTGTATAACTAGGTTTTTATGGGTTTCGATTTATTTCGATATTGAACGGCAAACCATGGTGGATCTGAAGCTTTCTTTTTATTTATGTTAGATGAAACAAGTGGAAATGGAGGAACTGTTATAACAACGTCGTTATGGGGATACACGGATCTGTTGTATATTAGTTTTTTACATCCATATTAATCGTAGTTTTATTGCAGTAATGGTTTAAGGTGGGTTTCACTATCCTCGTTCTTTTCTGTAAGTGAGTTTCAAGGGGTTATTTGGTTTTCGGCAGCTAGTGTATCATTTTTTATGTAAATATTGGTGTATAAAAGAGTAATAATATTTGTTGTATCGATTTTGTGTCTTCGTGTGTGATCAGTATTAGCAATCATGTATCATTTCATTATTAATCCATGTATTGGTTTCTTTGTTTTTTAATCATGAATGAGTTGAATTTTTTGTTTTTTAACTTAAATATTATGCGTCGTTTTCTAACGAATGCCAAGAAACAAATGTTGACCAAATTTATAGTTTGGTGTATCATTATTTTAGTGATTGTGTATTAAAAATGGGTTAGGAAAAACATTAAAAAAATGGTGTAAAGTAGTCCAACGAAAAAGGGTGCACTTGTTGTAAATGTATCATTTTATATTAAGGTGTATTATCGTTTTGGTAAATTGTGTACTTGGTATATTAGTTGTATGAAGTTGTGTACTAAATGTATCAAATAAATTGTCAAATTTTATAATCTAATGTATCAGTTGTGTGCTCGATGTATCAAATAAAAAATGTGAACAAAATTTTTGTTTAAAAAATAGCTGAAAATTTAAAAAAAAAGATGACCACATTTGAATTTTGAATTCCCAAAATACCCTTGAAACCCTATTTAATTACTATAAAGGCACTCATTAAATGTCAATCTCATTAAACACATCATACAATTATCCAACGGCTTATATTGGGTCTTACTTTTAGAATTTTAAGCATGATCTAATAACCTCCTCATATATATATATATATATATATATATATATATATATATATATATATATATATATATATATATATATATATATATATATATATATATATTTATTGGAGTCTTCCCCAATTCAAGAATTATCATAACCATAAATGTGATAAATAACTTAACAATTAATAATTCAGTTAAACCATCCATGACGAACATGCATGTCTCATCATGGATATAACATAACACTTATTCAATTAGTCATAAGATCGCATAAAATTCTATGTCACATAACCATTACTCACGAATTAATTCACATAACATATATACAATTCTAGGTTTAGATATCAATTAACAAAACAAATTTTATTAAACCCTAATTTTTTTTTATACAAATCGACTAAAAAAAATTATAGGTTGACATAAAAAAATTAAAACCAATTAGGGCAAAAGCCCTAACCCTAAAAATTAGGGTTTACATAATAATAACCAAAACCCTAGAATTAATCATATCAAACACAATACAATATCCGTTTTTTACGTGTGTAGTAATTAATTACTCATTAAACAAAGCTCGTGATGCCACCGTTGGAGTTTAATAACATGACAATCATATAAAAAACACAATAAACATCAAAGATACATGCGAAAGCGTATATGAACGTATAATGAATAATTAATTAACATAAACATAAAGTATGCATACCTTTTGATTCTAGCCCAACAAGAATCAATTTTCAAACTAGCAATTAAGATGAACTCTAATTAGGGTTTATAGGATTATAGGAATTGCCCCTTACCGATTTTGCAATTCAATCCAAGATACTTACAATAGTGTGTAAGTACCACGTTCTTGTATACACGTACTATAACAAATTAAAGTAATGATAGTTTTAAGAACACAAAAAGTTTGTTAAGGAAAAACAAAAGTGATCGACTCCTAGGGGAAGAGATCCGATCGTTTGGACTAAGAAAACCCACAAACAAGTTTAGGTTTTAGGTTTAGCTGTACAAGAGTTGATTTTCAAAGACCCTAAGCCTTGTATATATATACTCAAAGAAACTTAGTGTTCAAGTTAGGATAGGATTAGGAATCCTAAACCCTTGGGCGATCGGTTATAGTGTCCCCCAAGGGATTCTAGAACCAACTTGACATCTAATTTCATATTTAGTCCTTCCTTTAACATTTAATGATTTTTAGTTCATTACTTTTAATTACTTAACGTTCGTTATGCATTTCGTGTAAACAATAACTAAATATAACATTTAATATTTAATTATTATCACTTTAATTCTTATACGTAAAGTGTACAATCTCATGATCTCAAATTCGATCATAACTCACGACTTCTAATTTATATCTATAAAACCAACAAAGTGATCGCCTAGTAGATTCTGCGTGAAAAGGTTTCATTCTCGTTTGTATTTCGGCTTGTGGGTTATTTTATTACTTTTAAGCCTTTTCAAAATGAAAAAAGAATTCTATATATCCTGGCCCTTTGGTTCCCAAAAATATTTAAAATTTGTAGAATGATGTTAACGTACACTCTTTTAGATATGTATAATTAACGGTTTCTTTTCATTTCTTTTTGTAAATGAATTATGTTACTTTATGTCATATTAAACCTCAAAACTTATATTTTACATCAAAGAACACTTTATGTAAAACGAGTATGAAATGTTGACATGAGTCGAAGATTTCACAACGAATATCACATAGTTTTAAATGAATTGACCAATTAACCTAAGATTGACCATTTTAGTCAAAGTCTATGCGCTTGACTTCCGAGTAGAAACCAAAGAAATGTTCCGTTACATGTGATGTCCCTACTTTATTCACAAAAACTACATGTAACGAATACTCATATTACACCGTACATATGAAAAGTTGGTGGTATGGAATATGTGAGATCATAAACTATAGTTGAAGAGGCATGCAAATCCGATGATCTCAAAGTTTAAATGCAAACCGCGATATTCATCTTCTTATTTCAAAATTATTCACATTGTCACATACTCGTATTTGAGTTATATTCGCGTGATCGACAATCCTTAGCACGTCGGCATTACTAACTACTACTTAATTAGTGGAGTTGATACTTAATTTTGCTTTAAATATTTGGAATACTATTCGATTTTGTTTAAGATTATTCGACAACTTATTCGCATGAGTGCATGACTAACGCGTATAAATGCATTTTTATAAATTTGTGATCACACGTAATGTTTGTTTGAGTTATTTTTACATGCATGTGTGTGTAAGCATTTCATTGCTTTATCGACGTCTGTTTTAATGGTCGTACATTCTTGTCTAGTTGTCTTTGCAACTTGGAAGTATTAATTAACGAGCTTTGATTGAATCAGAAAATGTACTGTTTAATGGCTTTACACACACGTAAGGTAACCATGTGCGTGTTTCTTTTAAGGGAGATGATTTGTACACATTTAGATTTAATTTGTACACTTAAATGTACAACTCTATATAGCAGAATTTATAAACTGTACAACTGTTCAATGCATAGGATGGAGTGTGTCAATCAAAAAGTAAAGTGTACAAATCATTTCCTTTCTTTTAATGTTTACGAGTATAATTTAAGGGAGGTGATTTGTATATTTTTAAAAATGATGGAGACAGTTACATTTTGAGTGTTTGGACATTTGACTCTCATATTATTTTTAGTTATATTTATCATGTAAGAGTATAATTGTTCAATCACTCAAATTTGAGTGTCCCAATCTTTTATGAGAGAGTGCAAATCACCTACCATAATTTAAATGACTGCCGAATGAATTTAAAATATTGAGAAAATATTTTTAAAAGGAATCATATTTGTTATTATTTGTTTTTGTGGGTAGTGAACAATTTTTTTTGCTTTTGTAAGTACTTTTCTTTTAAATTCATTCTTTTTTGTGTATTTTGCAAATTTTTTTTGGACATTTTTGCTCCTTTTAGCTAATAGAAAAAAGACTAAAATACACGGTTGATCCATAAACTTGTCAATTCGCTTTTCGTTGGGACAAACCTGGGCCTTTTCATCGTCGGGGGTCCCAATTTCAAGTTTCTTACTCGCTACAGGTCCCTTGACAAAGTCGATGTCTGATTTTTGTTTTGTAGTCGAGGGTATTTTAGTCCATACACATTTATATTTTAACCATTCATCTTTCATCCTCGTCATCATCTTCCCAAATCATTCATCTCCTCAAATAATCATCTCCCCAACATTCATCATTCATCTTTCATCCTGGTCTAAAATAATCGATGCATTCATCATTCATCTTTCATCCTAGTACACCACTACCACTTTCATCTTTCATAACAAAATGTATATACCACCTGAACCCATTTACCCAAAAAGACACCAAGTTAACCAGTGTTCATATTTTTATATCAATCCTCACAAAATCCTACTTGAGATTACCTGTCACAAAATCCTACTTGAGATTAGTCAGATTTATATTTCTCAATTAAATAATGTGATTTTTGATGGCGGCAAATTAAAACCTCTCTCTGAGCTAGGTTGATTTAATTCTGTTACTTTTTAATTTTGTGACTCACATGGATGGATCGATATTTGAATTACTAGTGTAATAGTTATGAATTGTGATTTTTATATAATTTGTTTGTTTGTTGTGGTTACTAAATAATAATGATTAAAGTAAATGATAAATCACCTCTCCAATTGTTTGATAAAATGCTTAACTCATTATTTTTTGTTCGCACACAACAGGAACGGAATTGGAAACCTCCTCTTCCTCTGGTTAGTTGTTGTTTTGATGATTTTTTGTGTGTTAAGATACTCCTAAGACTGAAATGTTTCTGTTTCGTGTCATTAATTTTCACTCTAGAGTTTAAGTAGTAGTGAGATTGGATATATGTCGCCCAAATTCCACTTATTATCGTCTAGTATGTACAGTATATGGCAACTTTAAGTTATCTACAACATTGCTCAAATCTATAATAAGCTAGATGAAAATCCACTTATTTCATTCTTTCTATCTTTCACATCATCATTACCAATCTTCGACTATCACTTTTTTTAAATTCACCTTGCAGAAATGGAACATCCAAAAAATAAGTTTGAAGATACATTGAGGCGATTGGCAATGCAAGTTGAACTGGTTAGTGTAACTCAGATTATTATGATATCACAACTTCCGTTTCATCACTTGTCGTTTTAACTATTCAATTTCACAGTCTAAGACCATGCCGAGTGTCGAGGATATCTTAGATGATGATAACAAGTCTGATAAGCTTCTTAAGAACGCAACCGATAAGGTCTGTTACACTCAGGAGAACACAATTGATAAGGTCTGTTTACTAACATACGTGCAGTTTGTAGTTTAAACTATTTGCACTTGCAAACTTGTTTAAGTTATTTATTTCACAGGAGTGCCGTTATCATTTAAGGACTAGAAAGGGAATCAAGTCAGCAGAGGATCTCTTGGTAGAAGATCATGAGAAGCTTATGGATATTTGGGACAAGTCTCACAAGGAAAGCATGTCTTACGCTAGGAAAGAGGGCAAAGTTTTCCTGCAAATGGTAACTGTAATGGCACATGAGGACAGAAAGGCTATGCTTAAGAGGGATCACGAGGAAAGACTGTCAATGATTCAGAAGCTGCCGAAGATAATTCGTTCTAAGCTTGAGAACAGGGTTGAGCGTCTCAGACTGGCGATAGATGAGGACATATCTGCTCATCTTGAGACGCATAGCGAGGAAATAATAGTTAATGGTGAGAAGATGCTAGATGCAGAATTTGCATGCAGAACGCGCGTGTATTAACTTGGAGCCACCCCCAAATTCAGAAGATGCAAAAAATTATGCCTGGTTTGATGAGTGTGTTTATGGAAACTTGTTTCCTGGCTCTTTTCAGTTTTACGTGTATCTGCTTAGCTTGTTACTTGAAGATTGTACATGCTAGACACTTGGACAGTACTTAGAATGCAAAACTATTCGTCCTTTGTTTTGGGCATTTGATTAGTTTTAGTGCACAGTCATGGAAACATAATTCTTGTTACTTCTAAAATGACACAAGTATGTTCACTTAAATGAGGCTTTTTATGCATCACAGGGGCTTCGATTTTCATGTGTTTTGTGATAGGTAATCTCAAGTAGAATTTTATGAAAGATGAAAGTGGTAGTGGTGTACAAGGATGAAAGATGAATGATGAATGCATCCATTATTTTAGACCAGGATGAAAGATGAATGATGAATGTTGGGGAGATGATGATTTGGGGAGACGAATGATTTGGGGAGATGATGACGAGGATGAAAGATGAAGGGTTAAAATATAAATGTGTTATAAAAGTATAAATGTGTATGGACTAAAATACCCTCGACTACAAAACAAAAATCAGACATTGACTTTGTCAAAGGACTAGTTTGGCATATAAAGGCCATGTTTTGGACTTGTGGTGATGATAATGCCCAGGTTTGTCCCAACGCGAAGCATATGACCAAGTTTAGGGACCAACCGTGTATTTCAGTCTAGAAAAAAACAATTCTCGAAGGGTAAAAATGTCATATAGTACCTTAAAAGGGATGCATTTGAAAAAAAAGTAACCACAAAAGCAAAAAAAAAATTGTTCACTACCCACAAAACAAATGATGGCAAGTATGATAACTTTTAAAAATATTTGCGCTAAATTATAGCCTGTGTTAATCATCCGTTCATGGCAAAAATGCATATATATCCTTCTCAAAATGAATAATTACATATATATCATTTGTACAAATTTTTTATGCACATAATACAATGGTTTTTATGCATGCTTTGGATATATATGCAATTTTGCATTTTCAGGAGGATATATATGCAAAAGCCCCTAAGTTCATAAATGTACATGAAGAATATCATAAAAATGGAAATTACCGAGTATTATATATGAAATGTCTAAAAACTAACAATATCTTAAAAACGAAAAATATTATACAAGAGATAATGATCAGCAAACCGACCAACTTTACATTAGTGTCACATAAATTAGGGGTGAGCATCGGGTCAAACCTGGTCCCGAACAGACAAAATCCGACCTGACCTAAAAATCGGAAAAAGAAAAAACTCAAACCGAACACCGAACTGAAAAACTGGTTTCAAAACCGAACCGAATAACTCGGTTCGGGTCGGTTTTCAGGTTTCAAACAAAAAAAAATGACAAAACCCGAGTCGAACCGAAACTGACAAAAACCGAAATAAATATACTAAACCCAAACTGAACAAAATAAGGTCGGTTCGGTTCAGTCGGTTTATCGGTTCAGATCGATTTTCGGGTGTAGTTGTAACTAGGGGTGTCAGTAGGGTCGGGTTGACCCGACCCGAACCCGATAAGGTTTATCGGGTCGGGTTAAATCGGGTTGAAAAATCTAATCGGGTTGTTTTGACCCGAACCCGATAATCCGATAGTGTTATCGGGTCGGGTTAGGGTCGAATTATTTTTCTTATCGGGTTATCGGGTCAACCCGATAAGACCCGAAAAATGCTATTTATTTCTTTTTTCCAATAAAACTTGTAAGCAATTAGTCTCGATTCAGTAGATAGGTGGTAAATGCATGCTTATAAACTTTATATATATTTTATACTAGAAATAATACAAGGTATTTGTAAATTATTTTCTTACGTTGATCTCATCTACTGTTCTTATCTATACATATTTGTAAGATCTGGTGGATTTATCTTCTAAAATTTAGTTGATGGAAAATTTAGTACAGTTCTAAACTTTAGTCATCTTGTTTAATTTATGCATGCTGTTATTCGAATTATATATTATCTCAATGGATATAATTCTTCTTTATATGAATCTCTTGTAATGAGATAATATATACTTCGAGTAAAGTTGAATTTATCTCAAAACCCGACAACCCGAATCACCCGACCCGATTTAACCCGACCCGATTAGCTCCCGAACCCGATAACCCGATTTTTTATCGGGTCGGGTTGCGGGTCACTTTTTTAAAACTCAAAACCCGACTCAACCCGACCCGATAGACCCGACAACCCGATAACCCGACCCGATAACACCCCTAGTTATAACCACCAAACCAAACACATAAAATATTCCACTTTAATTATACAAATATACCCCCACGGTATGTCATATAAAATATGTTATGGGTTCGATGACATGTACCACCAAACCACAACTAAATACCCCACCGCAAGCGGTTGGGAAGGTGTGTAACGGGGTTGGGAAGGTATGCGTTCAACGCCGTGATGTGATTAAGCTTTTGGAACTTAAGAAGTTGATTTGAAACTTATGTTCAAGTGATTGACATGAACAATTTCGTTAATGTTCTTAGGACTATGTGATAAATGGTTGTCTTTTGGGGCTTTTAATGGTATCTTTTGGGAATGATATGTACATATGTACAGTTTAATTATGCAGTTAATGAATCTGTGGTTTATATTCTTGTGATTATATTTTTGTTTTTTCTTTTTTGATTGTTTTGTGATTCTTTTGATTATATTCATTGTTGTTAGATGTTTGGTCATTGCAGAAACAGTGTATATATATCTGGTTAAGGTTTTTGTCCCATATCATTTGATCCCGATAGCATAAAGTGTAGGAATGCATTTATTCTTACCATTGTTTTTTTACCACAATTTTTTTTCCAAATTCGAATTCAAAACCCTAAAGTCTTAATTCACTGAAATTGCTTAACAATGGGTAAATCTAGATTTTGTAGACAGATTAAATGATCTAAGTGTCATACTATTGGACATAATAAGCCTAGGTGTGATAAGAAACAAGTACCAATTCCGCTAAAGGAAAGAAATGTTTGAGGTAGAAAAAGGCATTAGGATGGCACAAGGTAACAAGTATGCATATATTTATTTGAAGTGATTAGATGTATTACAACGGTCCCTGTGTGTTTACAATGAAGTTGATGTCTGAATATTTACTTTTGCAGTGGATAGATGAAGACGAGATACGACAGTCTATGTAACAAGAGTATCTTGAAGCTCATTTGGATCAAGAATAAGAACATAGACGGTTGGATCAAGAAGAACAATAGAAAAAGTTAGATGAAGAAGCATCCAACAGATTTTGGAAGATGTGAGAAGGCTAAAAAAAACTTGATGAGGAAACAGATAGACAAGAAGCTGAAAGGGAAGCTCGGTAAGAGACAGCTTATTGGAGCTGCTTTGGAGTGGATGTAGATGACTTAATAGATGTTGCAAAATAAATGTAATAAGTAGGTTTTACCAAACGGTAAGGTTGGACCCCATGGTGGTCCTCCTAGCTTGTAATAGTAAAAATTTCAAATGCTAAATTTTTTGCCTCCATTTTGAATCATTTATGGTGTTATCACTCCCGTGAAGTTGTTTAACAACCACATTGTTCCCCACTAAACCCTTTTTATTGAATTATATAATACCCTAATGAATGAAGAAAATGGTTGTCAAATGATATGCTTTGACTGTTGGCTGAAAAGAGAAAACAGGGTTTGATTGAAATTTAATGCAAGGCGTCCACCTAATAGAAATTTCATGTGGTATTATTGTCCAATGCATCTTAACAGAAGGGGAACCACAAGTGACAGTGGTATTGTTGCAGATTGTGTTGTGGGTCTTGGTGTTAGAAGGGAAAAAAATACAACAACAGCTATTAGTGGTGGATATGTAGTGGGCCTACATATTTCTGCATCTACTAGAGTTGGTGGTTTAGTGGGCATAGAGGGTGGAAGTGGGACAATAACAAGACCTGATGAAATTCATGATTGTAGGTCTCAACAACCTAATGACAGTGATGATGAAGAAAGAGAACCACCTGCAAATCAAAGACCAAGTCAACAACGACTAAGTCAAACACTAAATGAAGCATCAGCAAGTCATAGACCAAGTGAATCACCTGCCAAGTCATTGTCCAGGTGAATCAACTGCAAGTCTTTCTATGTTGTATTGTGATAATAAATGTAACTTAACTGATATGTTCTATTTGTTATGTTATGACAATGCAATTTGGTTAGTTATTTTTTGGTAAAGGTTGACTTTTAAAAGTAAAAATGGGTAATTCCAAACACCCCCTAAACTGTATATGCAAATGCAAACTGAAAACTGCAAACAACAAACCTAAACTATAAATGCAAACAACATGTGTTTTAAAAGTTCCAAACATCATATTGGTTACTCATTTCTTGGTATCTGTTGAATTTTTAAAGTCAAAATGGATAAATACAAACACATCCAAACTGTAAAATGCCAATGTCACCTCAACCTCCAAACATTCAATCAAATGAAGACTCACACCAGAATTAATACCAGAAAGCATAACATTTAAAATAGAATATATTAGCTTCAAAAGTTATAATAGTTACAAGATTCGAAATGTCTTCCCAGAATTCACTAACATCAACTAAATTTCCCATCAACTAAAAAAAATGAACTATTCAAAGCTATTCCAGCAGTTAAACTATACATAATTGTATCATAAGTTATAACAGTTAAAAGCTATTGTTTTCACCACCAAACTCTGAAACAGTTAAATCAAACACATAACATTGAATTTAAAAGACAAACACTTCTTCCTGTTATTTCTTCGTGTTACTGCTTTATGTCTTCAATTTTTTAGGGGTTGCACATACTACTTCTGCCTGTTTTTGCTTGAGCAAACCAATTTTGTTCCAGGAGCAAGTACAATTGGTCTCCTAATCTCACTTCTAGGATCTCTAGGACTAAGGGTGGATGTAATAGGCTTGGAAGTGGAAGCCTTTCCCTTTACCTTTCTCACCTTTGAGGAGGAAGTGTTAGGCTTAGAAGTGGAAGCCTTTCCTTGGTCACCCTTGAGGAGGAAGCAGCAGACCAATTACTAAAATATACCAAGTCCTCAAAGTTTTATGAAATATAGATATCGTTATCAGAATCTGAATCATAATCTGAAATGATGATGACATCGACCTCCTTTCCCTTTGAGTTGTTATCTAGAAAGATAGCCAAAAAAAAAGACATCAGTGCTGGTGTTTAAATGGGTGTTTGGTTTAATTGAACAAGGTACTGGGCAACCAAACATCACTGCAACTAATTAAAATGGCAACATCAAAACTACTATCCTACTTTGCATCATCAACATGCAGATTCAGACACTACTATTATCCTACTTTACAAACATTAATTCTAACCTTTCGCAACCTCCTTATTCTCATATTTTTGCCGCAAGTCTTCAAATATCACATCAGAAATTTCATCTTCTATATCCCACTTATTCGCATAAGTAGCCATGACATAGTCAATGATATCATCATAGACTTTAGGTTGCTATAATCTTTTTTTTGCAGACTCTGACATTGCTTGGATTTTTTGCAAATAAAATAAGGTTATTTAGGGCCACACTTGACTACTAAGCTTAATATGTCAATCATAAAAATATAGAAAAACGAACTAAACTTTCATCACTTAAGCTTCTTTCGCAAATCTGCATAAATCTTCAAACATCTCATCAGACATTTCATCTCTTGTAACCAAGAATCCCCATATTTGGCCTTCACATACTCTACCATCTCATCCGTGACTGCTATCATACTAAGGTCCTTGTCTACCATTGTCAAAGTGTTTGTGAGGGTTGTGTGAAGGATTCAAGAGTGTTTGAGAATGTGTGTGATAGATGAACGAGTCTTTGTTAAGTCAGTTGTTAGGTGATGATGGAGGGAAACAATAAAAAGGGTATACGAATTGGTTTTGTTAGGTTGGGTTAGATTTAATTGAAAATGTGTTTGGTCTATTATGCCCTCGAATATGCCGAGGAAAAACGGGTCAAGGGACCTCTTTGGCCTCAAAATCCTATTTTTTGGACTCACGGCGACAAAAATCTCAACTTTTGTCCCCCCAATGATGTTTTTGACAAGTTTAGCACCAACGGTGTATTTTTGTCTAATTTTTAAAAGCTCCACTACATATCTTGTTGATAGAGAGAAAATTACGAAATAGCTATTCACTTCGTCCCGAAATTATTGTCTTTTCTTCTTTTACTTTACTTTTTACTTTTTATCTTTTTCTTATATTCTTTTTGAGACGTTTTAATTTTTTTTTTTGAGATGAATGAAGTAATATTCTACTAAATAACATTTATTGGGCCTTCTTATGAATAGTAACGTGGGTTTTTTATTTTTCCCCAGGCCCCTTGGGTTATTTGCTTTAGCCTACCAGAACTGCTGGCTATTCATCTTCACTCACAACATACGCTTATATTTTAGATCCGATCGGGTGTGCCTCCAGAAAATTATCCGGTGATTTTTTACTCCGAACGAAATGAATTTCGTGGTTGCTACAGCCGATTGTGAGGGGGCTACTGTTCTTCGTACCATCAATCCTTTTTTTATATTAATTTTGTGGATGCCCTCTTGCCATTTGTTCCTTGCTACAGGCCATGTTATTTTTCCTCCACATATTTTTTTGCTTGAAATATTGTGTGATTGTTGTAGTTCAAGTTAGGTGGATCGGTTATTTGTGCTAAAAAAAATCCGGCAACTTTACTCTTTGCGCCAATTGATACTAGGTTTGATGTTTTTTTCTTTAATTTTTGCCTGTTTTCTTTTAGATTTATGCTGGGTTTCGTTAATCTTTTCGATTTAGTTGCCTGGTTGTTGTTGGGTTAGGTAAATGGTGATTAGGTTGCTTTATGTTAGCTCCCTTTATTCTAGGTTTGTTATGTTTAGTTGTTAGAGTAATTAAATGTTGATAGGCAGATTTGGGATTGGATTTTAGTGTAATGGCTCCTTGCAATTGAATGCTATCTTCATTAAACGCTTTCCACCTTTTTGTTAGTTGGCTCTCTTTAGGGTTTTTTCCCCTTTGTTTTTGTGTTGGATCACAAGTGCTAACTTTGTTCTATTTTTTTGGCGCCTTTTTCTCATCTTCTATATTTCCAAAATATGTCTTGCTGATTCTTTTGCTGCTCACCATAACTATTTAAAAAATGTTGATAGTTCTACTTTGCTTTTTTGGTGCTGTATTTCTTATTGGTTTGCGTGTTGTTTTTTTTAACTATGAATTCAAAAACTATACCTGACTCTCAAAACATTCGCGACCGGCCATGTGAAAACCTCATACAAAAGAATGTTACAAATATACATGGCTTTACTGGATGTGGGATGCGTGAGGTCATTGCACCGCCTGTGTCGACCTGTCAACCGTGTTGGATAGATATACTTTAATCAAACTATCTTAACTAGCTTGTTAAGGTTTAATAACCTCAGATAAATCCTAAGTTATTAACAAAGAAACACTGAGCAATCTTTATTAAGTACGCGGAATTTACTTAACAAATCTAAGAAGAATAACCTTTTATTATAAACTCTAAATCTGCTTATTATGCAGATACTCTAATACAACTCTAAGATAATCGAACTTCTCTCTAAAACACTAATTAACTTGTGAATTCGTAAACTCTAAAACTCATAAACTCATAAGCAATCGTACATCTAATGCCAATCTAGGAGTCCTTTTATAGGCTCAAGGATATCCTAGTCGGTTTACAATTGATAACCTTGTACGACAAGTAATCTAAACATAGAATACAATACTTTCCATAAACGAATAACAGTTCTTTAGTTCTTTGCAGTACTTTGACTTTTAGGTGCAGTACTTTGACTTTGTCTTTAGCAGTACTTTGTCTCTTTGACTTTTCCCGGTGCTTTGCAGAAACTTACAGTATTTCATATCTTCAGTACTTTCATGTCTTGACACTTTCATATCCCAACAATCCTCCCCTAACTTGAATTCTACTTGCTTGACTTCAAGTTCCTTTGTGAATATATCTTTAACTGCTTCATCTTTAAGATCAGATTGTTTCTTAGTCTTTTCAATATATCTCTGTAGTGTCTGTGCTTGTCAAAGTATCTCTCAGAATTGTTCTTTCTCGCAGCATCCAAAGAAGCTCCATCTTTTCAGCAACACAGCAACATATGACAATTTGTACATTAATTTAGGTTAAGTTGCATACTATTCTCATCACTTCCAGGTGTGTTAACTCTCGTGAGAGGTGAATCATTGAAAATTTAATGGATTTAGATCTCTTTACCAAAGCCATTATCTTTGGAGTAGCCAAATGTTTTGGTGTGTAAGACCATGGTACATTGATAACCATATGATTTTTAGCAAATCATCAGCTATCAACAGATTTTATTTGTCTTTACCAAAAAGTGTACCCTCGACTAGTTAGTTCTTCTATCTAATGGTGAACTAATTACCAATAATGGTTTTTCCACTGCCTTTACCACAAGCCATTTTCTTGTGGGCTAGCCAACTCTTCACATTACTGATATAGTAAGTTGATTACCATCCAACTTATTAGCAAGTTGTCAACTAAAACGGATTTGATATATCTTTACCAGAGCCGTTTGCTCATGGATTAGTCAATCCTTTTGTAACCATGGTGGATTGATAACCTATTGATGTTATCATCAC
Organism: Chrysanthemum makinoi; assembly: GCA_910596185.1. Lineage (NCBI taxonomy): Eukaryota > Viridiplantae > Streptophyta > Magnoliopsida > Asterales > Asteraceae > Chrysanthemum > Chrysanthemum makinoi. The sequence continues at coordinate 321,495,463 of OU343220.1, read as the reverse complement.
AAAAACCATTTATTGAACCTTTAGTTCAAAATATTTATTAATTAGCAAAAGGTTTCTTCTAAAATTCATTTAACTGGTTTATTTCTGTAAATAGTACTTTGATGAAAGTACTGTGATCGATCAGTACTTTGAATAAAAGTACTGATATATCAAAAAGTATTTTATTCAAATAAAATTCATACCAGTTATTGATCATCTTCAGCAATAGTAGTCCAGTTGATAAACAAGTTGATAACCATGCAAGGAGTTTCATTATCCTCTTCTACTTCCAATCCATGCTCTAGCATTCTTCTCATGAGCTCAACTGTGAGAGGGTATCTTCTTTCTGCAAACATGTGGATCATCGTTCCATTTTCGCTCTAAAACATGAACTCCAGACTCTTCAAAGAATCTCCAGCAAACAATTTCCCGGCTTTCTTGATTCTTCCAAACATCATCAGTGCTCTCTTCTTCAGCTTCCCATGCAGTTATGAGATCACCATGTAAAACTAAACCAATCCCTTCTAATGGATTTTGTTCAAAGTAAGCTTTCACCACATGATATAAATAGAATAGATCTACTCTATCTATAATGTGCAGTAAGTCCCATAGCCTTTTGAAAACTTTGAAGCTTTCATCTTCTTTATGAAAAATCATGTAATCTCCTTCCTTGGATTTCACAACTTCAAAAACACTAATCTTTGATCTGTTCATCTTCATGTCATTATCTTCTTTTGAATAATCAAAATCTACTATTCTGAGATAATTCCTTAATTCATCACTAGTCTCAGATCTTAATTCAACTTGTTCTTTCTTTGAGAACTGAATATCTCAGTAACTTTCAGTTTTCCTTTTTTTTCAAACTCTTCTTTCTTTTTAGCTTCAGTCTAGGTAACTTCTTCTCTAAAATCTTTGATACCCGCAACATTCTTCTTATAATCCTCCCTAGCAGCATCATATAATCTTTTCATCTCAAAATAATTAAACTTCTGCAATCCTTTATACCCTTGACTTTTCAGATAAGCCATCATAGCATTTCTGTCTTTAGCTTTATTAAGTCTTCGTGGCATAAATCTAACAGGAACAAGTGACTGTAATGGTTCAGCACTTCACATCTAATTCATCTTGTACCTTTTGAGCTGCTCTCTATTCCGAGCTTCTTGAGCTTCCTGATCTTTTCTATCTTTAGCATTTAACTCTTCTTGAACTTTTCTAGCTGCAGCTTCATTCCTAGCAACTTCAATTTCTCTAAGTTCTGCTAAAGTTAGTTTCTTTTCTTAGTTTCAACCAGAACACCTTTCCCTTTATCCTTAGGATCAATTGCAGGTTGAGAAGTTCTTTGTTGTTCTTCTTCTTGTACATCTCTAATAGTAACACCACCTCTAGGTTGTGATAAATCTTCTAAAATCGTAGCAATGAATTCATCATCACTTGCAGAATAAATAGGTTTGAATGTAGCTTCCTCCTCTTCTTGTATAACAGTTGTAGAAGGACCAACTTCTTCTTCAAAATTCAATACTCTTGGTGTTATTACCTCTTGCGAAAAAGTATCTTGAAAAGCAACACTTTGATGTTCAGTACTTTGATCATCAGTACCTTGAACTTGAACTTGTTCTTGTTGTTCCTCAGTATCTTAAATAATCTTTTCTTCATACCTTCGGTTCTTTCTTCTTTGTAACATCTTCTTTCAAATTTTCTTTTTCTAAATTCCTCCCAATTGGACGAAGATGGTTGATGAACCTGTTTGCGTTTGTGTTTCCTAGACTGCTTGTGCGCCTTCTTTTTGTTTTTGACCCATACACGAAATTCTTGAACTAATGGCCACACAAAAGTCTTTAGCCTTTGAAACTTCAGTTTTAATTTCTTTATCTGTTTGGCTTGAACCTCGGTAGTCTTTTTAACTTTACCACTCCCTTGTCAAAACATAGTTATCCAATGTGATATCATCAGGAGGGATGGTATGTGAAGCCGCTCCTTGAATAGGTGAATGTTCCTCTGATTGAGAAGCAGAAACAGATCCTTGTGGAGATGGAGAAGGTGATCTTAAAACTTCTTCTTGAACCTCAGGGCTTGACAAACAGTACCAGAGAAGCAGTACCTTCTGTGATGCACTACTTGCAGATGCAGTACCTTCATGCAACAGATATCTGCAGGTGCAGTTCCTTCAGATGCAGTACTTTCACTAGCTGCATCAGCTTCATCATCTGCTCTAACAGCCTGAACAACATCCATCATGGAAGTTGTTAAAGGAGTATCGTGACCCTTGAATAAAACACTTCTTTTTGCCATAAAGTAAAAATCTTGGATTGTTGAACAATAACAGGCAATAAAGCTGTAGGTTTTGGCACATCAGAAAGTTGCTTGTTTAAGAAAACCTGTATAAACCGTGGGTAAATTAGCCAAGTAGACCCATGTGAAATATGTGAGAGCATCCCATGTGATATTAGCCTTGAGAAGTTAAAAACTTCGATCCGTAGCTAACCCAACCATAGCAGATGCTATATTGGACCCGAACTGCTCCCAAGAAGTACTCTTAGCACTTATGCAATGTAGCAACTCATGAACCAAAAATTTCCATTGAGGACAAAACAACTGTTTTTGGAATGTCCGTTAAAGAACCTTCATAACCAATATGCCCAAAAGTTTCCCAAATCAATTCCTTGGCAAAACGAATAGCACCATCATTATCATTAAACAGCAAATCCTCTCTAATAGATGCTTCAGTAATCTTCACAGTTCGTCCAACAACTGTAGCCCTAATATAAAATTCTTCATTCTCCATGTTTTCTCTTGCAGTAGCCCAAAATTCTTGAATCCAAGGCTCAATAATATCCGGCTCCACTAAAAGAGCATAACTGATTTGCGAACCAGTTAAAAAATCAATAATATCGTGAAACGCCGCATTATCTTCAGTCTTGTCTAAATTTGCTACCATATTGTGCTTTGAAACAGTAGGTCGATTCGCCATTGGTGATTATGTAAGCACAATTTGGAATTGAATAAGAATGAGATAAAGATGTAAACGATGCTAATGTAATAATATGAGAGGGAAAATCGGAAAGTAGTTATTTATAGGAGAGATTTGAAAAATCACTGCCCAAAATAAAACAACCGTTAGCATTAATTAACCCTCAATATAACCGTTGGAACAGTACTTTAATACGACAAACAGTACTTTCCACGTATGCAGTACTTTCCCAAAGCAGTACTTTCCAAGCAGTACTTTCAGGAAAAACAGTACTTTGCCAAATTCTACAAGCATCCTCCCCTCAAGCAATACACAGGACTATACTAACACCTTATAGTCCTCCCCTCAAGCCAATGTGTGCATAGAGCATCATAAGAAAAATCACACATTGCTAGATTCAACAAGCTAGATGATAAGAACACAAACCAAGTAATTCCACTTCACCTTCAAATAAGTGATAAATAATCCTCTTCGTAATCAATTCTTCAATAAATCTCCATAACTAGCCTTTTTTAAATCCTTTTAAGAACAAATAACCAAACTCTTTGTGTGTGTGAACAATAACCTGTGTGTGTGTCGTCCAAATATCATGCTCGACTTCCCCTTAAATCAAAATCGCCTCGTAATAACCAAATTAGCAGTACTTTGGAGAAGGAGCAGTACTTTCGTAAACAGTACTTTGAAAAACGAAGCAGTACTTTCAAATAACTTCAGCAGTACTTTCGTTTAAAATCTGCAGTACCTTGACACAGTACTTTGCAGCCAAGCAGTACTTTAAGTCGATGAGCAGCAGCAGTACGTTAAAAAATTATCAGTACTTTCGAAATCAACAGTACTTTCAAAACATGAGTAGCAGTACCTTCGATAAAATCTTCGATCAAGCAGTACTTTGCGTTAACCCATCACAACGACACATAAATTCGTAGGTCTCATTATGAATAAACACAACCGACCAATCACAATAAAGCATACACATGTGGCCACTATAATCAGATCTTCAATTCTGAACAAGTCACGTGCACTAGTCGACTATTAACATAGCCAATCAAATTAAGAACCTCTGACACAACATCAATGAATAATCTGATCTTCAATAACGATAACCATTGTGAAACATGATCGTAGGTCCCAGCAGGTTTCAAACAATCGGTAAAGACTTTATTGGTCGCACATCACGTGACCAATTTGTAACTAAAACATATGAGTCCCTCGTATATATTAATTATCCACTGATTCATCATATAAGTGAATCGAACAATATTAAACTTCATCTTATCTTTGCGTGGGACCTAAACCAATGGGCACGTGAAGTCTTAAAAGGAAAAAGAATCATCATGACCACGTGAGATCAATATTATCTTAAAGCAAATCAGATCAGAATTAAATTATCGTGGGACCAGTTCACCAGTACCTTTGAAGATCGATTCAGAATGAAACCTTTGTTCACGACTGCTGCCATAGAAAAACCGTATAAACCCTAGATCAAGAGCTTCTGGCTCTGATACCAATTGATAAGATCGTTTATAAGCTCAGCTAGGGATAACAATAACATATACATACGCAGCGGAATAATAAAGAACATCAATGTTATTGCTAAAGGTTTTCATTCACTAACACTAACTAATCAATAATCAAAGTCTTCTTTGATCAACTAACTAACTAACTATAATAAAGATCAAAGACTTGATCTAACACTAACTAACTAAACTAAACCCTAGGCGTTTTCCCTACGCCTAGGTTCCCACACACACACACCTTTAGACGTCTACATCTTGTGCGTCCTTTTTAAACTAATGACCCTATGTCTCTTTATATACTAGAGACATCTAGGGTTTACAAGAGGAATCATAATTCAATTAGGAAACAATACAATTAGGAAACTAAATATTCTTTTAAGCATATCTTCTAGAATCTTCCAAATCCTCCATCTTTTTGTAGTTTCCCTTCTTGTCACTTTAAGTCCTTCATGTTTCATTCTTCTTGTTTTGTATTATCAAATCTATAATAGACCCAACAAACCGTATGCGTCTTAGTCTTTGGCTGCACCAAACCATCGCTGTGGCAAAGGTAGGCTGTCTATTTTGTTATTTGTGGTCTATTGAGTTCCAGTTATTGTCATGTTTATTCTCAGAACATTCATACAGTTATGTTGTATTTTCGTTTGCAGATGTTGTTCAGGAGCAACGCATACACAATACAGGACAAGAGATGCCTTTATATTATAGTGGTCATACGGGAGTAGGCTATGCACCGGTGGGTGGTTCTTTGGGGTAACTGACAATATCGCAGCCAATTTGGAACCACACTTGCGAAGGACTCCTTTAAAAAACCATGGTGATAGGCCGGTTCATGAAATGCCTGAATCTGTGACCAAAGGTAAACTGATGGAATATAGTTTAAGGAAAGTGCCTGTTGGTTCCTTTATATATATATATATATATATATATATATATATATCTATATATATATATATATATATATATATTGAAGTTGTTTGCATGCAAAGTTGAATGCAAATTTTGCCAATTTTTTTGTCGTCAATGTAGGGTTATCTGCTTATGACCATGGTCAATCAAATATGGGCCATCATATGAGCTGCTTCAAAGGAAGTGTGGGAATAAGCAAAAGTACCAGTAATCTTTCGAACATTGGTGTTCAATACCGTTATGCAGAACCCGACTGTCGATATGATTTAGCCAGTCGTGTGGCCATTTGTGGTCAGCAATCTGCTTCTTCTGCAGGTAAAGGCTGTTTCATGTTTTTAGTTTTTACAAAAAACTTTACAATGATTAGATTAGATTAGATTCTCATTGTATTTTTTAAACTGGACCAGGGTCAACTGCAGATGGTGATGCATGTTCACAAGAAAGTCGAGGAAGAGGAAGGCTGCGAAAACAGCCGGCCAGCAAAGGAGTTGACCTTGACAAAGGTGTTCTGATGTATTTTTTCTTTACACAGCAATTTAGAATAATTGGAGCAGGTTCTTATGAGATTTTTTTAATCGGAGTAGGGTTGCCTACAAATGATGGCACAGCTTCGCAGCAGCCTCGAAAGAGAGGCAGGCCGAGGAACCAGCTGGCCAGCAACCAGGTTGTCGTGGGTGGTTCGGATTGTCAGCTGGGCGATTCATCCACTTATGTGCACGCTGTTGCCAATCCAATGACTCTTAATAAGATGGAAAAGGTGCTTTGCTGTATTTTCTTTTTACACAACACTTTAGAATAATTAGATTAGATTCTCATGAGGTTTTTTGAATCGGGTTAGGAGTGACCACAGATGATGCCAGGTTTTCACAGCAACCTCGAAAGAGAGGCAGGCCAAGAAAGCATCCGGACAGCAAGCAGGTTGGCCCGGGTGGTTCAGGTGGTCAGGTGGCCGGTTCATCTAATTATGTGTGCATCGTTGGTCAGCCAATGACTCCTAATAAGATGGAAGCGACCAAAGGTTCTTTGCTATATTTTTTTTACACAACACTTTAGAATAATTAAATTAGATTCTCATGATGTTTTTTAAATCTGATTAGGGGTGACCACAGATAATGCCGAGTTTTCACAGCAACCTCGAAAGAGAGGCAGGCCAGCAAAACAGCCGGGCAGCAAGCAGGTAGACTCTGGTGGTTCATTTGGTCACGTGGCCGCTTCATCCAGTTTTGTGTGCACCGTTGGTCAGCCAATGACTCCTGATAAGATCGAAATGAACAAAGGTACTTTGCTATATTTTCTTTTTACGCAACACATTACAATGATTAGATCAGGTTCTCATGAGATTTTTAAATTGGACTAGGATTTACTGCACATGATGGCGGATGTTTGCAGCAACCTCGAAGGAGAGGCAGGGCGACTTTACATGGCACTAGAGGTCATTAGCTGTCTTTTCTTTTGGAAAAACAATGTTCTTTATCCCACCTGTATTAGTCTGAGACTCAATTTGAATTTTATGTGTTGCTCTTCCAGCAGCCATACCAAATGTCCCTAATCATGTTGGCGATGGTGTTGCATTTGCTGGTTGGTGTTCGACAGAAAGTCAGGGAAGAAAAAGACGCCTGGAGCAGCCCTCCACAACATGCATGCACCAACCAAATTCAGATGCTCATGCTCAGACCGTTGGTCAATCCACGAATACTCATGCAAGTCAAAGTGAGTAATTTTTGAGTTTTACCTTTTGCAATGCATTTTTGTAGATCTAAAAATCGGTTAAACTTTTGTCCTCCTTTCTTTGGGTAGCAGCGGTAGGCGTGAATGACAATGCCCAAGCAAGTGCTGCACAAAATGTTACTCATCAGTCACAAGGCCAAAAAAGAACTAGGCACTCAGGTCAACCCTCTAGAAAGTCTAAACGTCAGCGATTCCTTATAAGTAGTTTTCATCGTGACAAGGATAATGGATCATGCAGCATTGATGAAGGATCGTCTTCTCATACAACACAAGGTTACTTCTTTTTTGTAATTTTTTTTAGCATCGGTTATCTTTTTTAAAAACATATATTCTCAAACCTTTGAATTAATTATGGTTTCTTAATAAATGTAGATACATCATATGCATATGATGATTTAGGAGACTGTTCTGAGCGGTGCTATCATTGTAACGCTGTTTTATGGCCCGGGGAACAGCTTGCAAGCCACCGGTTTAGAAATGCTTTACCTCAATACCATTTATGCTGTGGAGGCGGTAGAATATTTATGCCACCTGAAGCAGAGCCACCTGAGTATATCAAGCAGCTACTTGGCCGAAGAACCTTTATGGAAAATATACGAACCTGCAATCAGATGTTTGCAATGACTTCTTTTGGTGCGAACGTTGACACCGCAATCAATAATGGTGGAGGGCCATATATTTTCAAGGTTTCAGGCCAAATATACCATCGAATTGGGTCACTTTGTCCAGCTGATGACGACCCAAAATTTTTGCAGCTCTATATCTATGACACGCAGAATGAGGTTGAGCATAGGTTGAGCCATTTTTCAAATTCAGACGCCACTGATTTGGATCCATAGATCGTGGAAGGGCTCAATCACTTTTTAGACGCCTACAATGAGTTGGTCCAGATATTTAGAACTGCACGCGACAAATGTGCTGAGCATGATGTCCCTGAATTTAAAGTGAGGCTTTACAGTGGTGAAGGGCCCCGTGGTTATGAGCTTCCAGCATCGCAAACTCTTGGCGCCATTGTCTTTGACAGTGGCCCAGAAAGTGAATCGAATTATGATGTTATACTAGAATACAGAGATGGTCCAGTAAAGAGAATCAGCAAAATTCATAAGTCATACATGTCATTACAGTTTCCATTGATTTTCATCTATGGTTAGCCAGGGTATCATACAAAGTTAAAGTTAAGAACAGCGGATCCAGACGATGAGCCAAAATATGTTTCGATGAATGCATTCTACACATACCAGCTGCACCCAAGGCATGACAATTATAATCTACTTTTTCGGACTGGCAGGCTTTTTCAGCAGTATATCGTTGGGGTGTATTGTTGTATAGAACAGAATAGAATGGATTTTTATAGAACACATCAGAATGATATTCGAGGAGACTATTTATCAGGCCTGTATGATGCAGTTTCAAGGGGAGATCGTGAAGGGTCAAAGGCAGGCTCGTGAATTATATTACCTTCCTCATTTACTGGAGGTCCAAGATATATGTACAGTCATTACCTGGATGCATTGGCCATTTTCAGGGTGCTTGGTAATCTACTGTTTTTTATAACATTCACATGCAATGTAAAGTGCCCTGAGATTCAAAGATACATGGGTCAGTTTCCTCACCTGACTACAACGGAAAGGGCAGATATAGTGTGCAGAGTATTTGAGCAAAAGATGAAGTCATTCGTCAAGTTCATGAAGCAAGAGCAAACATTTGGGGTGTGTCACAGGAGGTATGTCTATGTTTATTTATAAAAAAAACCACTTGGGCTTTATCTTTCAGCCACGTTCATTCATTGAATCAGTATATAATGTGGTGTCCCACGATGTTGTTCTAATTTTAGTTGTTTTATTTTTTTATATGCAGTATTGTATACTGTTGAGTTTCAAAAACGTGGCTAACCACATTGCCACACACTTCTTTGGATTTCTTCAACAACAAAAATTGAAAATGCTCAGGATGTGGACCAATACATTTCTGCAGAGCTGCCTGACCCTGATGTTGATCCGCGCACTTATAAAATTGTTTCAGAGATGATGATGCATGGACCATGTGGCAGGGCTAACTTGAATGCACCGTGTATGCAGGGTGACATGTGCAGTAATTAATTCCCCAAGAGATATAACGACGAAACTTTTTTTGAAGACAAGGGTTATCCACATTATCGGAGAAGGCAAGGGCAATTTACCGCAACAAAAGGCCAGATCAAGCTTGACAATGGGTATGTGGTGCCGTATAACCGCGATCTTTGCTTGGAGTTTGAAGCTCATATTAATGTGGAGTACTGTGGTTGGATCATGCTAATAAAATATCTGTTCAAATATATATCAAAAGGAACCGATAGGATTTTTGCCAAAGTAACAAGATCTGTTGGTGAGGCTTCTACTTCGTCAACACAAGTAGATGCAACCATCAATGAGATTCAAAATCATCTGGATGGCCGGTTTATATGTCCTCATGAAGCATGTTGGAGAATCCTCAAATTCGAAATACATAGCAGAGAACTAGTGGTGCAGATTCTTTCAGTCCATCTAGAAAACATGCAACATGTAACCTTTAGAGATGGTGGCAATTTAGAGTCTGTAGTTAACCGTCGTGATCGGAAACTGAAAACAGTCACAGAATGGTTCACTTACAACATTGAAAATGAAGATGGGAGGCATTTGACATACTTACAATTCCCATCGGAGTTTGTATGGTATGCAGATCGAAAGAGTTAGTCACGTAGGAAAACCAACGCATCTTCTATTGGGCGGCTTGCATATATACACCCAACTTTAGGAGAGCTTTTCTACTTAAGGATATTATTATATCATCAAAAAGGGTGTAGAGACTTTGCGGAGGTCAGATCAGTCAACCATGTTGTGTACCCAACATATCGTGCTGCATGTGACGCGCTTGGTCTGCTTGGTGATGACAAAGAATAGGAGACAACTCTTGAAGAGGCATGTGGCTCAGCTTCATCAGCAGAGCTGAGGTTCCTTTTCGCACGTATGCTTACTCATTGCGACGTTGCACAGCCTTTACAGTTATGGAGCAAGTATTGGCAAGAAATGGGCCATGATATTCCAGGAATTGTCTCACAACAGGTCCGCATTCCCAACTACCATGTCAATGACGGTGAATTGCAAGGATACATATTATATGAAATAGAAATAATACTTACCAGTTGCAGAAAATCAATAATAAATTATGGTTTGCAGCCTCCTCCAAAAGAACTGTTGGATCAATTAAACAACCGGTTATTAATGGAAGAAAAGAATTACAATAGGCAAATGCTAGCACAACAAAGAGATGAGTCGGTTCCAAAGTTGAATAATGAACAGAAAAAGATATATGACGTAATCATAAATGCTCTTAAAGTGGGTAACCAAGAGTTGATATTTGTATATGGTCATGGAGGGACCGGTAAAACGTTCCTCTGGAAAACAATAATCAACACTATACGGCCTGAAGGTAAAATTGTGTTGGCGGTTTCTTCTTCTGGCATAGCATCTCTCCTTCTTCCAGCAGGACGAACTGCCCATTCAAGGTTCAAGCTTCCATTGGAGTTGACGGATGAGTCACTTTGCAGCGTTAAAAAAAAACACTCTAATAGGAAATCTTTTAAAAGAAACATATCTTATTATCTGGGATGAAGCACCAATGAATGACCGACGATGCTTTGAAGCATTAGACAGGACTCTGAGAGACATATTAGATGCGCCGGGTGTTTTGTTTGGTGGAAAAACAATCATTTTAGGCGGTGATTTCCGCCAAACACTCCCAGTCAAGAAAGGCGCGCCAAAAATGGAAGTAATAGCATCGTCTATTACAGAATCTCACGTGTGGCCAAACTTTCAGGTTATGACACTTAAAAAAATATGAGGCTTCTCCGCTCATATTTAAGCCTAGAAGAACAGAGCTTAGCAACCTCATTTGCATCATGGCTTCTTGATATTGGTAATGGTAACATTGGTGAGCTTGATAAAGAAGATAGCAGAGATGCAGCATGGGTTGAAATCCCTTCTAGATATTGCATACATGATGATGACGAAGGCCTCTCAAATCTCATAGATTTCATCTATGATCAGCCTACACTTCAAACACCTTCAGCAATTACTCTACAAGAAAAGGCAATTGTCTGTCCAAAGAATGAAACAGCAGATATTATTAATTCAAAAGTCTTATCAATGGTTGATGGTGAAATAACAACTTATGCAAGTTATGATATAGCCATACCAATTGCAAATAGCGAAGCTGAAACCGAGATGTTATACCCTCCTGAATATCTAAACACCTTTAAGCTCCCAGGATTCCGGCCGCATGAGTTGCAGCTTAAGGTTGGATCACCGGTGGTGTTGCTAAGGAATGTTAACTTGGCAGGTGGTCTGTGCAATGGGACACGTATGATAGTCACGCAGCCGATTTCGAGACTTATTAAATTGCAAATCATCACAGGCACAAGAGTCGGCGAAAAAGTTTTTATCCACAGAATACCGCTAATCCATAAAGATCCAAATCTTCCTTTTGTTTTCAAATGAACCTAGTTCCCAATAAAACTATGTTATGCTATGACAATAAACAAAAGCCAATGCCAATCTTTAAACAAAATTGGCGTTTACCTTCCCGAACCAGTCTTTGGCCATGGGCAGCTGTATGTCGCTCTCTCTAGAGCTACATCTCCTCATGGATTAAAAGTTCTTATTAAACAACAAGAAAATGAAAGGCAGAATGTCACGAAAAATATTGTTTACAAAGATTTTTTGAAAAAAATATGAGGCGCACCCTTTGTTTTCACAATGCAAATCTAGGCATTAATATTTGATTTTTTTTAAAACAAACTTATTGCTTTTTTGTTGCTGATTGGGTTCCCTTTAATTTTCAGTTTATGCTTCCTTTTTTTTCCTTAAATGTTTTTGCGTGTGTCTTTTTATTATGAGCACTACCTAAGGATTCAGGCTAACTTTTGGTTTAGCTTCATACAAAATTTACTGCAGTCTTTTCCTCATAAACATTCTTTACATGATGCCATCAGAATTACATGTTAGTGTCTTTTGCTTTTATAAACTTATCGTGAAAGTCATCAGTCACAGGTAGATTTTCAAACTGCCACTTTTATGTGCCATGTATCTTAACCTTAGTGCTAAAATACTTATTCCCTTTATCATTGTCACTTTTAGGATCCTTTTTTTGTATCTAACTTTCTTTTTTAACACTTGCCAACACAATGGAAGGAAATGCAACTGCTCTGGTGCCGCATGGCTCCAAAGACAAGGCCATTGAACTTAGCAGTGCACCACAGACTGTCACAATTCGTCAGTTAACACCAACATCTCACAACAAAGTCCTTGAAGCTAGAGTATACATAAAATGGATTTCAGTCACTTATGGCAAAAAGGATGCAGCTGGATTCTGTGGGGAAAAAAGAGACCGGGTTTTGTTGTATCTTGATAGATCAAGAGGTATGTGTTAATTCACATAGCATAGATAAGATGTAGCTACAGTTAGCATTTGTCTAATAAGAAATCACCATCGACAGGAGAATGCTATACAAGGGAACATGAATATCAGAGAGATTGACTACTTCAACCAAAAAATCAACCTTGGAGAGATTTACAGGATTTCAGAGTTCATGTGTGAGCCAACCAATTCTTACCAGCAAACCATTAACAACAAAACAAGCCTCAGGTTTGGGATGGCCACAAAATTTGATGCTATACAAGCACCAAACATCCCGCACCACTACTTTGATTTTGTTTCGTATAACCAGCTTCAGTACAGAATCCCTACACAAGATGCAATGGGCCGAATGCAATACCCGATTCTGACAAGTCGTCTTTCTGCTGTCGAAATTTTAACACCAAATAGAGTGAAAAAATGCTAACACTTTTCTCCTGACAGATTACATAGGTTGTTTGCGGTCAGCAAGGGAGCTTATACGCAAACCAAGTGCCAACCAAGAAGCAACTGTCTTTAGAAAAGTGGATATTGAAAATTTAATGTACATTAATTTATGTTTAAATTCTTTTGTTCCAAAAAATAAACTGGCAAGATCTATCATCTCTCTTATTAGTTGCTGATCTTTACAGTGGTAATGTTATTGAGTTCACTATCTGGGATGATATGGCTGAAAAATTTGAGGACGCTCAGGTTGAAAAAATGCAGCTACCCGTTATAATTGCCGTCAGCTCTTGCCGAGTCACAAAATTCAGAGGTATTGCACTGACGCTTTATGAAAACTTAAATGGCAATTTCTCACTACATTTTTAAACAATCCAATGACAGATTACCAGCTAACAACAACATCTGCAACACGCTACTACTTAAACCCGCAGATACCGGAGGCCGAAGAAGCAAGGGCAAGGTAAAATAGTTAGACAAAAAAAAATGAATATTACGTCATCTTCACATAAAAAGTTTGCCTAATCTAATTTTTCAATACAAAACATGCACACAGAGAGGCACACAAAAAACCGCCATTTCGCATTACCAAGACTCCATGTGAAGATATGGAGAAAGAAAAGTTCCGCAACAGGTTCCCTTTAAAGACACTTTTACAGCAGGATCCTGAAAGTTACGCGGTCAGTTTTCTGTCTCATAAAATTGAATGGCTTAACATTCAGTTACAACTTTGTGCAAAACTTTGTTGCCAAAAAAATAGCACAACTAATCATTTGCACAAACTTTTGTACGGGGTGTAATTCACTACTGAAGCAACAATCACCAGCATCAACATAAAAAGAGATTGGTATTACATGACTTGCAGTGAATGTGCTTCAAAAGTGAAAGAAGAAGAAGGGATGTACCGTTGTCTAAACCATAGAAGACAAGCAAAACCATCTTATAAGTACGTAACTTTCTATGTCAACCTTACATAATATTAAAAAAAATGCGATACAAATGGAATCCTGATAATTTTACTGCATGCAATTCACATGTTTAATTTCAAAGCCTTCATCACGGACCCATCTGCAACAGTCCCGATAACTTTCTTTAGCCCTGCAGCAGAAGATGTTACAGGATATTCATGCTCAGAGTTGCTGGCAAGCCACAAAACAGAGGACCCACAGGAAATACCAGCACATATTTTTGCAATTGAAGGTCAGAAAAACATTTTCCAGATCCATTTCAACACATCCGGTCGAGCAACAGATTTTGTTGTCGATAAAGTTTTCAACAAGAACAAACAACAGAATGAAAAAATGAAGATGATAGAAGGAGGCTCAGGTAACAGCATTTAAATCAAGCATTTATATTATTTGAATAAAACACTCCTGTCAACAAATATTGAACATTTGGGTGTGAACGATTAGGAACACCGGCGATAACTCTCACGCAAGCAAACCAGCAGAATCTTCACCAAAGCGAAAAATGAGGAAAGTGACATCACACAAACAAAAGATCAAAAAGGTGAGTGCTACAAATTTAATATGCTATCTTATTACATTAAAAATGTCGCGTCCATACCATTTGCAACTTAAAATACTGAATCTTTCTTTATGAAAAACTAGGGACACCACCGACACCTCTTACAGTGACAGTCCAGCAAGATTTGGAAGAGCAAAAAGATAAACCAACAGAGTCAAAAAGTGTAAAGAGAGCATTGTTTCAGGATGAGCACGAAGATGCAAAAAAAGAGAAAGGTAAGTCTTACAGACTTACAAACCAGTTTTATTCAATGAAATATGTTACAATCATTTGTCTTGCCTCTCACACAAATACTACAATAACACTGATGATAAAACTACACGCATGCATGATTGGAAACACAACAAACAGCAGAGACCACACTTATTTGGCACACACTCAGAAATCCATCAAACCCCTGAGTTTCTGAACAAAGATGTCATTGTCACGAGCATTGAGCTCCAATTCACGCGCCAGGATGCGCATCTGCATGACCTTTTGGTCATCTCTAGCTTGGATACCCCTCAGATACTCTGCTGTTTTTTGAGCATACACGTTCCCAACACTTTCCAATTCTTGAATGAAACTCAGCCTTGCACGAGTGATGCCATTTAATTTTCCAGCAATTGCAGTCATCTCCTGTGCCATATTAATATCTTCACCTGAAGATTGGTAACCGTACAGTTCCAGGATTTCAGTCCAATTGTTAGAATTGGCCTCGGCTCTGAGCTGGTCACATTTAGGATGTCTAGACATATTCTTCTCTTGCTTCTTTATGACAAGTTAAAAATATATTACTACAATAACAAGCTGCCTCAACTGTCTTAAATAGACAAGCGGCAAATAAAAACAAAACAACCAGAGCTGCACCACTGTTCTAACCTTTTTTTATCTTGATTTATCCATAGTTAAGTTACAATCTTTATTATTTCTTTTATTCATCACAATATCTTACACAGTTGTGTTACACAAACATAAATACCACTTTAATAAACACATGCACTTTATATGACACTGCACATCAACATTTAGAAATCCATAATTCCCTTAAGCTTCATTAAAAACAAATCCTTATCATAAAAACTTAAATCCAATGCAATTGTCATTGTTATCGTCTCATCAACCTTTTGATCATCTTTTCTTTCAAATTTTGTTACGTATTCTGCAATTTTGTATGGCAAAAAAAATTGCCCGCACTTTCTACCTCTTCGATGGAGCGCCCCCTTTTAGTAATAATGATGACTAATCTTACAGAAATTGCATTTATTTCTCAAGCCATTTCAATGTCCACTAAGGTTATCACATTTAAGCTGGCTCGCAATCAAAATCCTCACAGTTCAATCCTTTAGATAATGCACACATGCTCTACTATTATTAAATAACAACAAAACAAAATCACATGTTCTCCATCATTTATGCACCTACATTTATAATCTTTGTCTGAAATCACATGCCATTTATTCAGCCTTTTAAATAATGCATGGAAACTCTACTGTGAATTAGTACCAGCACCAAAAAATTGCAAATCACCTTACTATTTGTGCAGTCTCTTTAAAATGCAGCCACAACTTGGCATTAAATTTCCTGTTTCTACTTACACATTATCACACGAATCACTATTGTTGAGCAGGCATTCCAAACAGTAGAAAAAAATAATAATTTTGCATGTCACCTGCATTTCTCATCCTCTGCACACTTATCAAAGTTTAATATAATAATAATTTCTATAGGCACTTTAACTTGCAACCACAGATTGACATTGAACCATAAAAACTGTCATTTTCCTTCACCCACCCACACAATATGAACAGTAAGCGACAATTATTGTTAGGCATATCATTTTGCACAAAGCTAAAATATCAATACATTCACAAAAGCAAGCCTTTATTCAAAAGAAAAACAACATACTTCACTAGAGAAAACACATCAAAATACAAAAAACTGAAATAAAACACCCTTGCTACCAACACACTTAGAAATAGCAGCCACCAAACCAGCCATCACTAATCTTTTAAATCCATCAAACCAACATGACGCTGCTTTTCAATCCTCCCTTCACGAGCTAAATCCAAAACACCAATCAACGCAGCTAGCATATCTCGATCCCTCTGCTGCGTCTCAGTCATACACTCAACTGCATTAGGAGCAACATCATCAAATGGACCAAAAGTTTTAGCCACTTCGATTAGTTGATTTGTTTTCTCAATGTTGCTCTCAAGATCAGCACATTTCGGCCCAATATACATGATAAGACTCGCATTCTCTCTCCATTCCTGCACAAACAAATACTTGAAGCAATGTTGAAGCTTGCTAGAACCACAACACTATTTTAAATGGTCAATATTTGGTGTTGCACCCATGGTTGTTAAATGTAACCTAACCAACAAATACCCCAGCAAAGGTATCCTTATATAGCCAGAAAACCAAATAAAAATTTTTAAAACAGTTAATAAAATAAAAATACACATATATAATTAAAAAAATAATAATAATTAAATAAAAAAAGAAAAATTATTAAAAACAAAATCAAAACAGCTCCATTGTTGGTAACCCGCAAACCAGATACCAAGTTTTATTGATACATACAATATCTTACAACAACAGATGCAACGATGACCAGAACATAACATTAATCAGTAGTGCAGACCTACAAGAACTTCTACTCAGAAATACAACCACAACTAAAACCACAGAAATCCATCTTAATTGTATTGCTCGATAGTAAGTACATGATGGTTCTGCAAGGTACGCGCTTCATGTGCTAGGTCAACAAGAACAACCATTGCAGCCAACAGTTGATAATCCTTATTTTGTGCTTGCTGCAAGCATGAGAGACCATTGACAGCCACAGGGTCAGACGAGCTAAAACTTTCACCCTCTCTAAACAATTCCCTTTTTTTCCTGATTCTTGCACGGACATCGTTACATTTTTCATTCAAAACCATAATAAGGCCTTCAATATCAGCCTCTTCATGCAAAAACAACAAATGAAAAGCTAGGTGTAGCTTATTAGAATGGCATGCTACTTTGAGTTCATCAAAATTAGGAGTCGCTGCCATCTTTTTTGCACAGCCTTCTTAAGAGAGAGTTAATGAAGTATGACCCATACTCATGCTCACATGGGCACTACTTACATAGACAAGAGATAGAAACATGTAACCAAAAATAGTTTAGGAAAGGAACTTGAAACAGTGTCAATCTGAGGTGCATTTAGTCCAAACAGTATCTACCTAACCATGACATTGCTCAATTTTTTTGCCACACCAACTTTTACATGTTTTGTACCTAATGTTCTTGCTCTTATTATATTTATGCAGTGGCAATGGAGGCTGCAGGTGCAGAAAAAAGGAGGACCAGGAACACAGAAAAAAAGAAAGACAGCTAGATGTTGGCTTGACTATGTGAATGTTTAACCTGGCTTTGTTAAAAAACATCATATGTTTTGCAACATATTTTTGCTTCAACTGCAGGAATTTTAGCAAAACATTGGCCATCTTTTGTGTATAACTTAGACTAAACATATGGTATGCTTGCATGCCAAGGTGCCGCTTTATTGTGCACCCAAAATGCAGAAATATTCTTTTGTCTAAACTGCAGCGCCAACTGCTTCCATCAGTTAGGCCTGCAAATACATTGCACCACTACATGTGGATGAAACATATGTGCCTTGCTAGCATCAGTTGATGCAAGCAGCAAGTAAGTGTACAACAGATTTGATATGTAAACTGCTTGCATCAGTTAGTGTGTAAACTGCTTGCATAATTTGGTATGTGAATGTAGAAACACCTTAACTATCTATGTATGTTTACATCCATGTTTCATAGAACACACCGCGGAAACGCGCGGTCACAAATCCTCGTTTTATAAAAAGTTTATACCGTAACTATTTTGCTAGGGTGTTGTGTGCTCAACAAACCCGCCCCTCCAATCTGAGCCAGCTCATGTAAATATGTAATGAGGAACGCTATATTTATAAAAATTTTACGAAAATAAGTCACACAATAATGTGTAAGTTATTTTTTCATACAAGACGACTAAGAAAAGAGAAAGAATGTATTTTAATATTTTATTGGACAAGTATATTTGACACGTCATTGTGTGAACTTTATTTTGTAAATCTTTTTTTTAAGGATATAGCATTTCTCATTTGTAATACACTACATTGTTAAATACTACAGTATAATTTTAGCAATATACATATTAGCAAGTTTGACCTAGAAACATATTATGTGTTTTTTAATTGTCCAATACTCCTGCTATGACTTGTTTAATGTTGTTGCACACACAGTGGTTATTAAAACTAGTAGGGTACCTGCATGATGTGGCAACGAGTATCCTGTGACTATATTTTATGACAATGTAATGTTATGCGGTTATATTTTTATTAAACAGTTAAATTACAAATAACAATAACTTTTGTTATGACCGTGAAAATAATTCATCTCCTGTTAACCGAAGCTACCACAAATAAAATCTTGATTCTCTCCTTCAGCACAATCACCTTTCGTCAAATTTGGAGTCGACCAACCCAGTTCGACCCTCATGTTGCAATGGTGGCGACTTAGTCGGCGCAACGGCGACTTGGTCGGCGCAGCGGCGACCTGGTCGGCGCAGCGGCGACCGAACCAGTCGACTAACCACTGCGGGCAGCCTAATTTTCTTTTAAATGCTTGGCTTAGTAGTTTGATTAGATTGTACATTGTTGTTAAATGGTTTTATATTTTAGTGAAAAGGTAAATTAAATAGTGTATTATTTGTATGTGTTGAAAAGTGTTTTTTAGTTATATTTGTGCTTCAAATAGTTTGTATATTGTGTTTTATAAATTATACTTTTTATCAAATTGGTGTTTTAAATATGACATTAATTATAAATGTTGACCGATCAATATGTGTAGGTGTTTATGCATAAAGTAATTGTACATATAGCTTAAGTAGTTGTATTTGCTTAAAATCTATATATGAAACTTTTGAAAAATTAAAAGAGAGAAGGTGCTAAATGTATTATACGGAGTAATAAGTAGTATAGATAAAATAAATTAAATAAAATTTAACAAAGTTTTCTTCCCAATCGGTTGAAAATAAATAAATATGCTTTAAATGGGCGTTTAAATCGAGCATAATTACTATTAGCACCCTAAAGAATTTATCAATTGATTAAAGGTCCTTGAATTTGAACTAATAAAGTAATCCGATCCGTAATAATTAGTGCACCCTCCTTGCAACTTAAAATATCGTAACTTCCGTCAGTCGTATAATGTCGAAGAACCAATGGTTAGTACGTACGTGAACCCGTTTAGATGCTTTGATCACTGTTACGTCCCATGTTAACTAGTCTTGGCGAAAGATGCAAACACGAGCTTGGTCTTGGTGAAGGGATTGGACCATTGCTAGAAAACATCGTCACACCGTTAACAACTTTTCTAGGTGACAGATTTAGTTGCGCGAGTGCTTGAAATTGTAGATTTGTCGGGTAATCTCTTACACAACCGATCCTAGGACCTGTCCCGGATGTCCATCTTGGGGATTTCATGTTTCGTAGTTCTTTTGATGGCATTTTCTCGTTATTAAAAGGTTGGATCTTTACTGATGGTTTTCCTCTTGTTGAACTCGACTTGGATATCTCTTCAGAAGTAGCATTAAGAAATGGAACATCGTCATCTAATGGACATTTCTACATATATATAAAGAGAAGCTAAGTACGATTGAAAAGATAGTTATAGAGTACGATAATAATAAAAAGTATACGTTATATTTTCTTCTAAGTTTTACCTTGACATCGGTTAAGGTAACTTGATGCTCTTCAAGAAAACCCATGAAATCCTTAAAGTTTTCTTCGGTTGGGTGATAATGTCCACTGTATGGCCATATAGCCTGTCATAAATCATGAGATGTTTGTATAAGAACACGAGCATTGATTGGGATGACTAACTCGTATACCTAATAATATGCCTAAACATATGTGTTAGCATCCTATTAGGGACAGTAAGGAGACTCACTTCTTCACAAACCAATAATTTATTGTCATATTTATTAGGCACACAATTAGTCACATATTTTAGGCATCCAACTCATTAGGCTAAGAACACATCTATTTGAAACAAGAAGTACATTTTTCAGTTGAAACGCGTTGTATACATACCCCGAGAACTCCATCATGAACCACCATTCGCCCTGCTGCCGTGGTTGCTGCACCAGCCAAAAAACTAGAATGTTGAAACAAACCTTTTTTCTTCTGACCAACATACAATGTTCTTGATGTGCTAAGTACAAAGATCCATTTAGTTCCCATTTTCGATTATCACTTCATATTCTTCCCTCTCTTTCTGCATTCAGAAATCATGATACATGTCACATTTCACAAAAATAAGGTAATCTCGATGGAGAATTAGATTGTAACCATTTACTTTTCTCAACATAAAATCATGAATTAATTAGAAGTGAAAATTGTGGCATCATACGTACAGGTCCAAGATATTTTATGCACTGCTGATGGAGTACGTTTCTTGGGCATTTTTTGGATAGTTATTTCTTTACCATCACCAACGTCCAGCCTGAAAATACCACGAAAAAGCACATAAGTTTATTATTACTAGCGTGGAGACTCATTCGTAAAGATATAACGATTTTGTATATCATTTACTGATTAGGGTTTGTCAAGTAAGACTACCAATAAAAGAAGGGTTGCGAGCTCTGACTTGTGAACCAAACATTGTAGTATAACTGTAGATTGTGCCCATAACGATGTCGTGGATCAATCTGAAAATTAGTTTAAGACCAAAGAGCAATAACCTAACTCGATAAGTTCACTTATACAAGAAACAACATACAATTTGTTTTCATGATTTAAATGTATATATATCGCGATGAATATGGTTTTACTAACCGCTTCGAGCCAGTGGCAAATAGCTAGCTTTTGCGCATTGTTATCTTTCGAAAGGCCTTTCCCAACCTAGCATGAAGTATTCATACATCGTTAGGACAGAATTTAGTTTGAGTAAAGCTTTAGTCAGCAAATGGTGTTACTCGCTCTTTTCCTCATTAGTCAGCAAATGGTGTTACTCACTCTTTTCCTCATTACCATGCATGATCCTTTTAAGTCAATAAGTCAATTTTCAAATTCATTAACTTCAATTGCTTTGAAGATATGGAGTCATAGTCATGCCATGCAATTAAGAACTTGTCAAATTTCGCTTTCGTATTTTTATGAAATTTTTTACAACGTACGATCAAAGACGTGTGATCTTTAAGATATTATGTACTTAAATAAATTATAATTTTTGACTCAGTGCATGTTTGGCTACGTATTCAGTGACATACGCGTTGTTACAAAATTGTACGTACCTTTGCAACCCTAGTACAAGCTCGCCCCCATCGTGACACCGCACTCTCGGGCTTGTCATTGCAGAAAAACGACACGGAACTACGCTTCAAAGCGGCAAAGTCCAAAGCTTTCCACCTATAACGACGTTCGGTTTTTGTTATTTTATAAAGAGATCTTAACTTGTAAATACTAAATACTTCATGATCAATAAGTTTTCAAAACTTGCATGGGGCAATTGAGACTTGCTCAACATAACCTAAACATTCTAAATTTGGATATTAAACATTTTTCATAGACATTATTCATGTAATCAAGACAATACAACGTAAAAAGTAGTAAATCGACTAAATTACCATAGTTCTTCAACAACGACCGCACAATCTGCAAGATTCCGTCTAGTCCGATAACTCTTGTAACACTTTTGAATCGTAAGAGCTGCAGTATCGAGCTCACTAACTGGCCCTAGCCTTGGAGTAAAAAATGAGAATGAAACGTGACTTGGACGGAGTAAAATTTACAGGTATAAATATACAATCATTAATTATGACGACAAATTGGTAAGATTATGGGCCATAATGAGACTAAGGGCGTGTTTGTTTTTGCCAAAAACATATGAACCACATTTGACGTCTGACCAGTCAGACGCGATCAGACGTTTCAGTTGTTTGTTTTTTGTTCGAGAGCCAGACGCAGTCAGATGATGCACATCTTACTGAATCAAATTTGGTAATTAGGTCTTACTCCCTCTTAAGCTCATAAAACCCTTCGGCCATCATCGATCTTTGATATATACAAACTTACTCGAGACCTTTATCAAGATCTAAAGCCGAAACAACTAACCTTGGGTTACAAAAAGATATTCAAAGTTGTCTAATTTAAAAGATGAAAGACCTTCCACCTTATTGTTTTTGTTTTAACCGAAACCCACAAAAATAATAGTTGAGAGAAAAGTTGCTGCATTTGGTTAGAAGAAATGAAGATAGAGTGGCGTGAGATTTGGGTTGTTAGTTTATGAGTATTATACATTAGGTTAACTACATATTTTTGTTTAATAAATTTGGGCTAGACATCAAAGCGGTTAGCCTGAATATAGACAACATCGTGTGCGGAAATTTGTCTACAAATTTCGTGTGGATTGATTATTTTTTATAATGAATTGATATTGGGCTGAATTTTGTGTTGGTTGGATATAAGTGTCGTGCTAGTTTTCGTGAAACCGTGGGATCAAAGTATTAACCGCAACACGTTTGTTGACAAGGTAAATCGAAATAGTGTGTTTGTGAATTTCAATATTGAATTGTTTCCGAAGATTTATTTTCAAAGATACATTCAAGCTACTTATACTTAAAAAACGGATAATTAGAACCATTCAGACAATTGTAAAAAATTAAACAATATTATTTTTGTCAGATTCAAACTTTATAGCCACCTCTTAACAGTAAGATGTGGTAGTCAGATTCAAATCTAAATTAAACATCTTAATGAAACAAACACACCCTAACATTTAACATCTGGTAACAGAGCTACAATTTGGCACAATTGTGATGTAGATGAGTGTTCCTTAGGTGGTTTAAACCTTAATTTAATGTTATAAGTGTTTTTTTTTCGGGTAAAGACGGTATAAGTGTGTTTTGTTATACCTTGTACCGAAAAGACACTGGTAGAGAGTGTGTTTCGATGAAAAAAGTTGGTGATATGAAGAATTGTTGGTTTGTCCATGGTGGTTTTCTGGTTTGGGATTGAGGAGAGAATTGTTGAGTAAAACTAAAAATCTCAAAGTTAACATACAAATTGTGAGAATATCCATCTTCTTAGGAAAAAAATCTCATTGTCACATACCCGTAACTGGGTTATATTCATGCGAATATACAATCGACATTCACTACTAGTAGTAAGTCAACATTATCAATTAGTTGAGTCGATGCTTTTGCTTAACTTATGTAAAACCCTAAAAATATAAACGCATAATAAGACTATTTTACTCTTGGAATCAAAAATTATAAAATACGTAAAATACGTTTATAATCATTTAACGAAATTAAAACTAAACTTACGAATAATTAAAACTTAACGAAGGTGTGTACGTGATCGATTTTGTACGACGAAGATTTAAACGTCTCGCTAAAGTGTTGAGCCGATTAGTGGGGCCTTGTCTTTCGTTATTTGGGAAACAACTTGGGCCGAGTGTTTTGTTCGTTTGGATCAATGGAGCCGAGAGCCAAGAGAGCCAAAGGGGCGTGGGTTTTGTTTGTTCGGTTGGACCCAAGCCGAAGCCCACCCATCAAAAAGCCTAACCTATTTGTTTCACTATAAATACAATCACATGACCACAAAATTTGAAACCCTAGTTTTGCCTCTCCTCTCTTTTCTTTTCCTCTATTCGGCCGATCATTAACACCCCTTGGTGTCGAGACTCTGTTCCAACAAGCTAAGGTATAACAATGATCTTCTCGTCTTATTTTGATAACACCTTACATTAATGTATTGTATCATGTTGTTTAGTCGAGTGGTGTTTTCTTTTCTTTGTGACCGAGCCGTACGAAACCAAAACAAACAAACCATATGAATTGAACCTTGTAATATTAAGAGAACATGTATGTAATACGTATTGTTTGAATCGGATCATAGGTATGTCGAGCACAAGAGAACCGAATCACATATATATAAATGTTATCATGCCTCATAAATTCGAAACCCTAATTGGAATGGAACCCTAATTGTAATTAATGGTCTAAACATGTGATTATAGTGGTTTTAATAAAGCCTAAAACTGGACAGCATCATATGTTGAATTTGTGTGTGTTATAGATCCAATTTTATAAGTGCAATAATCTGGGTTTTTGTGGGAAAAGCTTATTTTATGTCTTAGTTAAGTTTTCCAAGTGGTTTGGTCGAATTTGGAGTTGTCTAAGTCGTATTTTTGAATTTTACAAGATCGAGTGTCAAAGCTGAGAAAACGGGTCTGAAATTTGGTTGGATTGTTTGATTTTTCATTTTCAAACCATAAGGAATTGGGAGCTCTCCTTTTACATGATTGACATTTAGGATATAAATGAATTTCTGGGAGTTTTGGAAATTTTCCAAGGTGTCTAAACAGGTCCAATAAGTGTAAACTTTTAAGGTGTATTTTCTGATTTCTTTCTAGACAGGTCTGGACTTGTGATTTTCTATAGGCCATTTGGCATAGATATAGAACCCACCAATTTTTGTAGAGTCTTTTAACTCATATGGGAACCCCTGAAATTTTGCTTGATTTCATTTGAGCTAAGTAAGTATTTTATAAAAATCGCTAAAGTCTGGTCCGAATATGAGTTTAAGAAACTGAAAGATAAAATATGATATCAATAGGTAACACACTTACAAATGCATAAGAAGCTTATAAAATGAAAATATACTAATAACTCTAAGAATGTTAATGCGATTAATCCGTTATAGCTTTAATGATGCTAATAAGTATTAAACAAATCCTAATCCGTGTAGATTCGTTGAAGGAGACGCGACGTTATATCTTCGTGTTCATTCATTCATTTGCTTTTCTCTCATTTGCTTTAAGGTACAGATATTCTGACCTTTTTAGTAAAGGTTCCTTATGATGTTCTTTTCGTTCGCTTTTATATTTTACTTATTAGGGTTTCCGATGCCATTGCTATGAACCCTTTCTGATTGTTTGATCTGTTACTTGTGTAAAATACATGTTCTAGTGAACTATGCAATATCTGATGTGAACTTATGTTAGGAAGATTTTGATATGTACAATCGTTGAACCTTGCTATGGTTGATTATGAACTTCTGATTATGAACTTCTGCTTATGAATGTATGATATGCCACTGTGATATGAACTTCTGACTTCTGAATATCTGAATATGAACCTTATGATATGAAGTTATCCGATATGTTATCTGTGACCTTTATGATGAATTATGATCTGTGTCATGTATGAAAATCTGTTTGACCTAAGATAGTTTAACACTCGAGCCAAATATTTCACTAGTCATGGGGGTTCCATGTCCGTATCGGTGATGCACCTCTGATATGACTCTAGGGCAGTAGAGTGATGTTTTGCCACGTCCCTGGATGGTGGAGCATATTTTGTATATGTAGGAAGGGGCATATGGATGCATCCTAGATCTGATCCGTTATCCGATATGATTTGTCTGGTGAATGATGTCGTGTGCAATACGCGTCTTCACAAAATTCCGGGAGCTAGCTACTCCATTTGCTATTGAGGTCTCCCCTCATATTATATAAGGTATTCCGAGGTCACCCCTCCGAATACAATGGTTACTTATGATACGCTATGATCGATATGTTTCGGGCTCGTGGTGGATGACTAAACCTTATCTGTTAATTCTGTTTATGAACTCTGTTTATGATTCGGTAGCTTCCAATGCTTCTATTTACAAATCAGGTTTATTATATGTTTATTGAAGGTGATTATGCTTTGACATGTTTATGTGACTACCGTCTACTATGCTAGGATATGATTAATATGTTTAAATGTGATTCGCATCTGTCATCGATGTTATGTTAGTTTATCATTATGTGAATTCGTTGATCTGTGAGATGAATGTGCTAGTGTGAAAGTGAGTATCCTGAAAGTTTAGTAAGTATGATTGTTCAGTTAATCTGGTGAACTTTGCCTATCCGTTAGGGTATCTATCTGCTTATGTTTGATCTGCCATGATAAGTTCTGCTTATATTAAGGTTTGATCTGGGAAATGGTTTAACTTATGATATCTGGTTTGATAACTTTCTAATTGCTATGCTATGTCTTTTGTTTATTTAGTTATAGTTTTCCTACTGTGTTTTCTATTTGTATGTGTGACTGCTATGTTTTGACTGCTATTGTTCCGCTGCTACGACACTGGTTAAGTTTATTAAATGTAACTTATCTGATTTGTGTGAATGCCATGTTTATTTTCTGGTAATTATTTCCGTTAGCCTTTAGACTTTTCGTTTGGCTTATATGCACCCTACTTGCTGATTTATTATGTGCTTGGTTATTTGACGTGTTTCCGTCTGTGTCATCAATATGCTATGTGTTTGTTCTTAATTGTTATGTGTTCTTCCGGATTTCTGTATATTTGTGCTTCCGCAGAATCATCCATGATTCATTGATCTCATTCCGCTATGACTTCGTTATTAGTTTCTTTGTTTCTTTTCGTATTTTTGTTTTTGTTTAGCTTTCGTTTTGTTATATCTGTTCACTGGGCTTTGTAAGCTCACCGCATTTTCTTTTCCTGCGGCAGGTATTAAGCATTCAAGATGAGCTTGTGGGATGGCTGATCTGGGTTTGAGAGTAGAGTTAAGAGCAAGACTTTACCCTAGAGATCTTATATTTATTTTGATTATTAAGTTATTTATGTTTTCTTTTGATTATTTTGTAAAGGCTTCCGCTATTGAATATTATTTAAAGTTCTGATATGAAACCGTATTGTGATATCTTTACCCTTGTCGGGTTGGGGTGTTACAACTTAGCTCAGAACATTCTTCTATATTTGTAATACTATTTGAGTTTGCTTATTGTTAATACAAATAAAACCGTAAAAACGTTTATTAATATTTTGCGATCTCTTTGTGTTTTGTTGATAACAAATATAATGTTATCTTAAGTACAATTATAAGGATACATGTTATTTTTGCAAAACATTCACATATAGCCATTTAATACAAAAATGTTGTAATTAATCATTTGTTGTAATAGTTTATTAGGATGGGTAAAAACCATAACCCATGGATCATAACCCATACCAAAGTTGGCTAGATACAATGTATACTTTAGATACATTGAATCTAAGGAAAACCCATGGACCAACCCATAACCCATGACCCATAACCAAAAAACCAATGGGCAAAGAAGAGCGTCCCACGGATCCCTAGGATTACTCTAGACGGATCCCAAGTGGGAGGGATCCGTGGGATCCGGGGAACAGTGGAAGAAATTGCCTATAAATAGAGAGCCATTTCTTCATTCTAACTCACCCCTCTTCTTACTAAATCTCTCAAACACTCTCATTCTCTTCTAACATATAGATCACTTGATCTAGAGAGTTGTTCTTCTTTCTTTCTATTGTGATTCTCATATAGGTCCTTCTCTAAGGCGAGATCACGAGCATTCTACAAGTCATCCAAGCAAGGGGTCCTTGATTGATTTGTCACTCCGAAAGATTTTTGTAGTGAAGATCTTGTATTTGATATTTCACATATTTGTTGTGTAATAGTCGTGTTGGTTTGGTCCACCGTGCTACGGTCTCGGTATTTAGCTTCGTACCGGAAAAAGGTGTAAGCAACGTTGTGAAGGCTTCTCCGCCAAGTGAAGGAGTTTGTTGACATAGTGCTTGAACTCTCGAGTAGGTGACTCGGGGAGTGGAGTAGGGCAAGGAAGGTGTCCTTGTAGCCGAACCACTATAAATCAGTTGTGTCATTTCTATCCCTTTGCTTTACTTTATTTACTTGCTTTATCATTAGATCTATACTTTCTCAACGTCCATAAGATCTCACATATTAACGAATCTAAAGTTTTTGAAACTAACTTAAAATCGGCAAAACTATTCAACCCCCCCCCCTTCTAGTTTTCCACAATTGGCATCAAGAGCTAAGTTTATAAAAGTTTTAAAGTAAATTTGTATTTTAAAAACTTTTCGATCACTATGGGTTCTGAAAATTATAAGGAATGGCAATCTATGCAACGACCATCACTACTTGAAACTGATGGTTTTATATATTGGAAAAATAGATTCGAAACATATGTGAAGTCTAAAGATATTGATCTTTAGTACATTATTGTTGAATGCGATTTTGAGGCTACCTCAAAAGATGATAAAGGGAATTTAGTAAACATATCTCATGATAAACTAAATGATGAAATGAAGAAAAACCTTTCTAAAAGTAGTGAAGCTAAAATGGTTTTATATAATGCTTTACCAAAAAAGGAATTTGAAATAATTTTTATGCTTAAAACCTCTAAAGAAATTTGAAATTCTTTAGTTGTAACTCATCAAGGTAATCAACAAGTTAAAAATAATAAAATTGATTTGTTTGTTCAATAATATGAACAATTTTCAATATCGGATGAGGAAACTATATATCATTCATTTGCTAACTTTAATACTATTATTACATCTTTACAAGCACTTGATGAATCTTTTTCTAGCCGTAACCATGTTAGGAGATATCTAAGGGCACTTCCATCGAAGTGGAGATCCAAGGTGACGACGATCGAAGAGTCAAAAGATTTGACAATCCTCACCCTTGATGAACTCATAGGCAACTTAAAAGTCTACGAGCTTGTCCTTGCTAAAGACTCCGAAGCCTCAAAGGTGAAAGAGAAACACAAATCTCTTGCCCTTAAAGCCAAAAAGGCTTCAAGCGATGAAGAGAACTCCTCTTCGAGTAGTGACGACGAGGAGTACGCTATGGCGGTAAGGGACTTTAAAAAGTTCTTTAGAAGAAAGGGAAGATACGTCAAACAACCGTATGACGATAAGAAAGGCTTTCGGAAAAGCAAAGAGGACGAGAAGCCAAAAGATGATCGTACTTGCTTTAAATGTGGGACCCAAACCACTTTATTAGTAAATTTCCCAAACGGGATGATCAAAAGGCGTTCGTGAGCGGCACGTGGGGAATGAGCGACGAGGAGGACGAAGAAATTTGTCTCATGGCAAATGACGAGGTATGTCACGAATACTATAGTAGCTCATCACTTGATGAAGACTCATTGCATAATGAATATGACAAATTATGCAATATTAGCTTAAAACTAATTAACAAAAACAAGCTTTTAAAAAGTCAAAACCAACGTTTAGATAAAGAAGTCATAGAATTAAAAGCAAAATGATATGTGCTAAAATACATACCTTTTCATTATCAAAACAGACCCAAAATAACCAAGAAAGAGCCGTTTATTGCTAATATTTGCTGGTTTCTTGAGTTTGTGCTTGTGCAGGTACGGATATGTCAAAACACACAAAAAGAAGCCAAATCAGACGAAAACCCGAGCAAGAGAGATAAAGAGTGCTAAAGCTGAGCCGGAAGGTCAAAATTGTGCATCTGAGAAGATTTCAATGCTGAAAAGATGCTTTGTGAAAGATATAATCAAGTTTGAAGAATTGTCAGAAATAGTCCCTGAACTTTCAGTTATTGGCAGAATATACCCTCAAGTTTCAGAATTGGCAAAATCAACCCTTGGTTTATTGGAGATTGACAAGATTGACCCTTGGATTACATTTTTAGTTTTACATGTTTGGTCCCTGAAATTTCAGCATGTACACTTTCGGTCCTTGAAATAACACATGGGTCCAAATACAATCCTAAGTCCAAATCCAAATTACTATCCAAATCCACGGCCCAACTATAAACAAACCAACCCGGTCCAATCCAATATCCTAAACCCGGTTACCCATTCCACCCTTTTACCCTGGTCAACTCAACTCATAACCCGGTCAACCAAATCCGAAATATACTAAAAAATAAAACGCGCCCATTTTTCCCCAATTCTCAAACCCAGATGAACCCTAACTTCCCACTAAATTAATTCGCCACATTAAATCCAAATTCACCTCAAATTCACACTTAACTCTGACACGTGACTGACACACGGATGCCACGCTGGCAATCCGTGTGTCATATCACATCATCTCTTGCTTCTTATTGGTGGATGAAACGTGGAAATCACATCCAAGGGTCGTGATGAAAGGATGATAGCTGGGATTGAATCTAACGACTGATATCCATCCAGAGAAAGCACAAATACGTCTTCCAGAGCCTTCTCAAGCTTAGAGCTCAAGTATAAATACCCCCATTCATTCACATTGGAGAGACACCTTTTCATTTTTCAGTAGCATAATTGTATTTTATTTTCAGTTTTTAAGTTTTAAAGTAATTTACAGCTTTGTAATTCCTCTTGTACTCTTAAATTCAAAAGTTTAATAGAATTCAGTTTTTACTTTAAATTCTTATTTCAGCTTCTTAAATTGTTCATTATTGCTTATTAGTGTTATTTCATCAATTTTAGCTTATTATAAAAGTTATCTCAGCTTGTTTCTCAAATTACTCAAAAATACAAAAAAAATTCAGAAAATATAAAACAAAAAATAAAATAAAATAAAATAAAAAATAAAAAATATATGTCCATTAAGCTTGAATCAAGCTTGCTACTGTTATAAGCTTTAATAAGCTTCTTTATAGCTTTATTAAGGTTTATATTTGTCTTCTAGTTCAATTCACTCAAAAGTTACTTGGTCAATAAAAATCAAATTGCAGCCAATAAGCTCTTCTGGATCTGATTTGCTGATATGGAGTTGGATTTGGGTTGATTTAGTATAATTTGGGGTTGAAATCAGTAGGTTAGTGGTTATTTGAGTTGTTTGGCAAGCCATTGTGGCTAGGACATATGTAAGTTCTTTAAAATTGTTTTTAAGTACTGTTTCATTTCTGGTAATTCTGCATTATTAGCTTATTATAATATTGATAGTAGTAGTTGGTAATTCTGCATTATTAGCTTTAATCTCATCATTAGAACTTGCCTTAGTTAGATTTCAGGTTTAGGATATAGTTAGAAGTTTGAAATTGCATTAAAGAGGTGTTTGGTTTAGAAGTTGAAACTGTGCTAGAGGTTAGATCAGAGGTTAGGTTTGATTGATATAGCTCTATTTAGGCAAAAGTAAGTCATCCTAGGTTGTATTTCGCATCTAAAATACTTGATAGTCAAAATTACATAGAATCTGTTCTTGTGATCAAAACAGTTAGCATAGATTTGGTTGAACTTGCATTTCAGGTTTAAAATCATCATAGATAGCTTCATTAGGTCAGATTGCATCTCTAAACAACTTATACAATCTGTTTTCAAAGATCAAAATTCATTTTGGTCAAACTTTACAAAAATCTGTCATAAGTCAAAATTGTTCAATTCAGTTTTTACAAAACTTTATTGATTTTTCATAACTTCATCGTTGGTTCAATTCAAGTGAAATTTTGGGATAAACAAGTTCAGTTGGTCTATTTTTGAAATCTGATTTTTGTTGAATTTCCTCAAACCTTTATAAGCTCTTAATCAACTCTCCTTTAGAGCTGATTTGCCCTGTTCACATTCAGCTAATACTGAGTGTGAACCAGGCAACTTCCAGACCTTGTGCAGGTCTTGTTTTTGATCACTAGGGTCTGAAATTTGGTATAGTTAATCTCTAGTTGGTGGTTTTGAGTACCTAAGTTCTAACTTTCAGTTTGGGTTAGTAGTTAAGCTGTTTCAGTAGCTTAAAGATAGGGGTTAGGGCTGTTTGGCCAAGAGCATTTTTAGAAGTTGAATCATTGAGACCAGTTCATTAGGTGTTAGGATTAGCTGGAATTAGTTTTTTTAGAGTAATTTTAGTATAATCTAGCTTCTGTAATCAATTGGTGCCTTCTAGAGCTTTTTAGCTTATTCTTAAGTGCTTATTTCAAGACAGTTACACTACAGCTCTTAATTCTTAAACACAAGCTATAGTTTTTTTTTTATTTTTCATAGATTTAGAATATTAATCTAGACTTTTCCTGAATTTTTCATAATTTTTTATCACTGTTTACTATTTTTTTTATTTAAAACTAGTTTTTAAGACTTTTTAAATAGCTTTTATTCCAATTAAATCAGAAAAGTTTCTAAAAAATAATTTTTCAATTTTCCTGGATTAAGAAAATTATAAAAAGCAAAAAAAAATAATTTTTCCTGATTTTTCCTAGTTTAATTTGTAATTTTTAGCATTTAAATTAGTTTAAAATTAGTTTTTAATTCAAATAAATTCCAGAAAAATCATAAAAATTAGTTTTAATTCTTAATTAAGTTTTAAATATCATTTTTAGAGTAAAAGTAATTTTAGATCATATTTAGGACTTAGATTAGACGTAGTTGCATTTAATTTGCATTTCGTTTATTACGTTTTAGTATAATTCGCGTATTTAGGATTTCCCGTAGTATAATTTTCCTTTAATTGTTCCTCATTTCCTGTAGTTTAGATCATAATCAAAAATCCAAAACATCGAGCATTTTAATAACGAACCAATAACGACGTTGCCCATTCACACCTCGTTGGGACACGACTCGGATTTCCTAATCCGTATCACTATCACTCACGGGATTTGATTCATTATCCTTTTTCCGAAAGGGATTTTAAATCATTCCTTGTGGTTATTTTTTATATCGATATTGTAGTTTTATCCATACACACACCACCCTAAGCCTACTACATACGAATCAAATTTTGGCGCCGCTGCCGGGGAGGTTGTGTCGCGACAATATCGTTAAAGGTTTGACGATTAGTGACTCGAGATCCTTCCTTCGTGAAGTTACTATTTTTTATAAAAAAAATAAAAATAAAAAATATTTTCCTTTTTCTTTTATATATATATATATCATATTAAAAATACAAAAAGATTTTCTCTTGTGTTTTTTAGCTTAAATAGAATACACCAATTATATAACATTCTCAACGGAGGTGTTATCATAAGTAAGTTCCCGAACCAAAGATCTAAAATTTGCCTTTGTGTCGCTTGTGAGTCGATTTATTTCTATCGGATAAACAAACTGTGTGGTGGGTATAAGGACGGCCTGACATTAAATTGCGGCTGAAAATAGGCGGGTTTTTAATAAGCTTCGCGCTGACCTAATCAAGCTTCTCCGCTCGCTTGTGCGTTTGTCTTATAGAAGTGATTTATTTACTTGGGATTATTGGTTTAAACTCACCGTTGTTTTCGAATACCGTATCAGTTTAATTGCCTTGGTTTTTAAAGTGCATGCGCACTCGCTCTCGATCTAGACGACTTCAGAATCAGAATCATAATCAGAACGTACCCGAGTTACGTAATATGGCTGCTCCCAATGTACCACCAAACCCCGGTCCTAATCCTCCTCCCGTTAATCAAAATGTAGCTCCCGATCTCCGAACTATGGAGGAGCTATGTCAACCTACAATGTACGGGAGGGGAGGACCCATTGCACCGACTAATTTTCAAGCTACGGATTTTAGCTTGAAACATCATATGATAGAACAAGTAAAAAACAGTTGTCAATTTCATGGTTTACCCGATGACGATGCAAACAAGCATCTTGATAAATTTTTAACCGCTACCCAGAGTATGAAACAAAATGGGGTCTCCGATGACGCCCTTCGTCTCTATCTTTTCCCATACTCTTTGACTCATCATGCCACTTCTTGGTTTGATCGACTCCCGAAGAATTCGATTCATACCTTCGAGGAAATGGTTTCGAAGTTTCTAGCAAAGTACTTTCCACCATCGATGGTGACGAAGTTGAGGAACGATATCAGTAATTTCCGGCAATATCCCGACGAATCTTTGTTTGAAGCTTGGGAACGATATAAGCTTGCGATTGATCGATGTCCGAATCATAACATGTTGCTTGTCACTCAAATTGATACGTTTTATAATGGTTTGACGTTACGACACCGTGAAACAATCAATGCTGCTGCCGGTGGAACTTTTATGAAAAGACGTCCTAAGGAATGCTATGATCTTATTGAGAACATGACCGCTCATTACAATTATTGGGATTCTATCGCCGAAAGGGGTGCATCATCTCGATCAAATACGTCTTCTTCTCTCGAAATAGCCACTCTGAACAAAAAGATGGACGATATCTTAAGGATACATCAAATGAATAATCAGAATCAGAATCAACAAGTGAAAGCGGTACACCCGACTTGTGAGACTTGTGGAGGTCCACATTCTTATTCCGAGTGCCCAGTCGTTAGTGGCTACGCACATGAGAATGTTTATGCTGCTACGGGAAACTACAATCAACCACAAGGAGATCGAAATCTTCTTAGCTACCGTTCAAACAATTATCTCGGACCTCCTGGTTTCAACCAACCTCAACACCAACACCAAAATCAAAACCGTTTCAATGGTAACCATCATGTTAATCAAAACTGAGGAGCTAATCATGGTAATCAACACTACCAAGCTCCTCCACCTCAAGTTTACCAACAACCACCTCCTCCTCAACATCAATATCAACCACCTCCTCCTCAACAACCTTATCAAGCACCTCCTCAAGTTGCTCCGAACAACGATTTTCTAACTTACATGAAGAACTCCGATTACACCATTAAATGTTTGCAAAATCAAATTAACGGCGTGAGGACGGATTTCAAAAAGTAGATGGAAGCTACAAGTAACAAACAGATGACTGAAATGAGGAATATGATGGCTAGTTTCTTTCAAGCCAATCAACCGTCTACTTCTTATTCTCAACCCTCGGGTTCCGGTTCTCTTCCGAGCAATACGATTCCAAACCCGAGAGGTGACATGAAAGCGATCACTACCCGAAGTGGTGTAGCTTACGATGGACCTACGGTTCCTACAACTTCTTCCTCTCGTGCGGTAGACCGTGAGACCGGGGTGACAAAGGACCCGGTGCTTCCTACTAATAAGGGGAGTACTGTGAATGTCCAACCCACGGTTGTCCAAGATTCTGAGCCCGAAGATGCTCCCGTGAATGTGAAGAAAGCTAATCTGAAACCGTCTATCCCATATCCGTCTCGTCTTAAAGATCAAACGCTTCGTGAAAAGTCTAATCATCAAATGGAAACGTTTTTCCAAATCTTCAAAGACTTGAATGTGGAGATCAGTTTTGCGGATGCCCTTCTCTTGATGCCTAAACTTGCTTCTACGATTAAGGGATTGCTTACGAACAAGGAAAAGTTATATGAGCTTGCTACGACATCTCTGAATGAGAATTGTTCGGCGGTTATCCTCAAGAAACTTCCCAAAAAGTTAGGTGACCCCGGCAAGTTCCTCATTCCATGTGATTTTCAAGGAATTGTTCAATGCTCCGCCTTGGCCGATCTTGGCGCGAGTATCAATTTGATGCCAAAATCAATTTACGAGAAGCTTTCGTTACCCCCACTTACCCCAACGTGTATGACCCTCGAGCTAGCCGATCGTTCTACGACCCATCTAAAGGGTATAGCCGAGGATGTCTTTGTCAAAGTGGGGGAGTTCTATTTTCCCGCGGATTTTGTTGTGGTAGATTTCGATGCCGACCCTCGAGTACCCATTATTCTTGGAAGATGTTTCTTAAGGACCGGTCGTGCTTTAATTGATGTGTTCGAAGGAGAGATTACGTTGAGAGTTAATCAAGAAGCCGTCACATTCAACATTAATCAAACGACGAGGTACTCCTCAAATTTCGACGATGCTTCCATCAATCGAATCGAAGTTATTGATGTTTCTTGTGAGGAGTACGCTCAAGAAGTTCTCGGTTTTGCTAACAATTCTACTTCTTCTGATTCACCTTCTTCTCTAAATTCTGAACCACTTTCTGAACCAATTATTGCCGACTCTTCCCCCTCTCTTACTCCATTTAAGGGAGGTGACTTCCTTTTGGAAGAGATCGATGAGTTTCTTGCTAATGATGAATTGATTCCATCGGGAATTGATGATGGTGTTTATGATTCGGAGGGAGATATCCTTTATCTTGAGCAATTGTTGAATGAAGATCCATCACCGTCACTCCCTCCGAAAGAGATTACGCTTGAAGAAATCAAAGAAGTACAAACGTCTAACGAAAAACCTCCGGAGCCCGAGCTCAAAGATTTACCTCCTCATCTTGAATACGCTTTTCTTGAAGAACCGAACAAGTTTCCCGTCATCATTGCTAAAAACCTAAAAGATGAGGAGAAAACCGCACTTTTGGATATTCTTCGAAAACATAAGAGTGCCATCGCTTGGCAAATTTCCGATATCAAAGGCATAAACCCTCGTTTTTGTACTCACAAGATCTTAATGGAAGACGATTGCAAACCCGTTATTCAACAACAACGTAGGGTTAATCCGAAAATTCACGAGGTTATCAAAAAGGAAGTTCTTAAACTCCTTGACGCCGGAATCATTTATCCAATCTCCGATAGCTCATGGGTTAGCCCTATCCATTGTGTCCCGAAGAAAGGTGGAATGACCGTAGTTATGAACGAAGATAATGAATTGATTTCCACACGCCTCGTCACCGGATGGAGGGTGTGTATTTATTACCGAAAATGGAATGATGCGACTCGTAAGGACCATTTCCCGCTACCTTTTATGGATCAGATGCTCGAACGTTTAGCGGGGAATGAGTTCTATTGCTTTCTCGATGGTTTTTCCGGTTACTTTCAAATTCCGATCGATCCACAGGATCAAGAGAAAACGAATTTCACTTGCCCTTATGGAACGTTTGCTTACCGACGAATGCCATTTGGTTTATGCAATGCTCCCGAAACGTTCCAAAGGTGTATGATGGCTATTTTTCATGACATGATCGAGAAGACAATGGAGGTTTTTATGGATGATTTCTCGGTTTTTGGAGATTCTTTTACGTCTTGCCTCTCTCATCTAGACCACATGCTCAAACGGTGTGAAGACACCAATTTGGTCTTGAATTGGGAGAAGTGCCACTTCATGGTTCGAGAAGGCATTGTCCTCGGCCATAAGATTTCAAAATATGGGATTGAGGTCGACCGAGCTAAAGTCGACGTTATAGCTAAACTCCCTCATCCCACTACCGTCAAAGGTATTCGGAGTTTTTTAGGTCACGCCGGTTTCTATCGCCGTTTCATTCAAGATTTTTCGAAGATAGCCCGCCCTCTGACCCATCTCCTTGAGAAGGATGCTCCGTTTATCTTCACCACTGAATGCGTTGAAGCATTTAATTTTCTCAAAAGAAATTAACTGAAGCACCGATCTTAGTTGCCCCCGACCGGGATTTGCCCTTTGAGCTCATGTGTGATGCAAGTGATTACGCAATTGGGGCAGTCTTGGGGCAACGTAAATCGAAACATTTTCGACCCATACACTATGCGAGTAAGACATTGTCTGAGGCCCAACACAATTATACGACTACTGAAAAGGAATTATTGGCCGTTGTTTATGCTTTCGAGAAATTTAGACCCTACCTTGTCTTATCGAAGACCATAGTGTATACAGACCATTCTGCCCTAAAGTATCTTTTGGCAAATCAAGATGCTAAGCCACGATTACTTCGGTGGGTTCTCCTCCTTCAAGAGTTTGATGTTACTATTCTTGACAAAAAAGGAGCGGAGAACCTTGCTGCCGATCACCTTTCTAGACTTGAGAATCCCCATCAAAGTGTGCTCGAGAAAAAGGAGATCACGGAAACATTTCCTCTTGAGACACAAACACCCCATGGTTTGCCGACTTTGCAAATTACCATGCGGGCAATTTCATCGTGAAAGGGATGTCGTCCCAGCAAAAGAAAAAGTTTTTCAAAGATGTTAATCATTATTTCTGGGACGATCCTTACTTGTTTAAGATTTGTGCGGATCAAGTAATCCGACGGTGTGTTCATGGCCAAGAGGCCCTTGATATTCTCAATGCTTGCCATAACGGACCCACTGGTGGCCATCATGGTGCAAGCTACACCGCTAAGAAGGTTTTTGATTCCGGGTTTTATTGGCCTACCATATATCGAGATGCTCATGATTTAGTTAAGTCTTGTGATTCTTGCCAACGTCAAGGGAAAATTTCTCAAAAGGATGAAATGCCACAAAATGCTATTCAAGTTTGCGAGATTTTTGACGTGTGGGGCATCGATTTTATGGGGCCATTTCCATCATCTAAGGGTAATAAGTATATCCTCGTGGCCGTCGACTACTTGTCTAAATGGGTTGAAGCGAGGCGCTCCCCACCAATGACGCCCGAGTGGTTGTTAAGTTTTTGAAGAATTTATTTTCCCGATTCGGAGCACCTCGTGCTATCATCAATGATCGCGGTACCCATTTCTGTAATGAACAATTCGCTAAAGTTATGGCTAAATATGGAGTTACCCATCGTCTTTCTACCGCGTATCACCCGCAAACGAGCGGACAAGTTGAGGTCTCAAATCGTGGTTTGAAAAGGATTTTAGAAAGGACTGTAGGAGAAAATCGAGCTTCATGGGCCGATAAGTTAGATGATGCATTATGGGCTTTCCGCACCGCATACAAGACACCCATCCGGTGCACCCCATTTAAGTTGGTGTATGGAAAAGCTTGTCACTTGCCCATCGAGCTCGAGCATAAGGCATTCTGGGCCTTGAAACATGCAAACTTTGATCTTAAGACCGCGGGTGATCACCGGAAAGTTCAATTGAATGAATTAAATGAGCTTAGGGATCAGGCTTACGAGAATTCTTTGATTTTCAAAGAGAAGACTAAGAGGATTCATGATGCTAAAATCAAAAACCGCGTTTTCAACGTTGGTGATCAAGTTCTCCTCTTTAACTCTCGCTTGAAGATATTCTCGGGCAAACTCAAAACCCATTGGTCCGGACCATTCACCGTTGCTCAGGTTTTCCCGTATGGAACGGTAGAGCTTTCTCAGCCCGATGGCCCAAATTTCAAGGTGAATGGTCATCGTGTTAAACATTATTTTGGAGGGGACATCCCATCTATGGTTGTCCCGGATCTCCAAACTTTCCCTAAGGACAACTGAATTCGGGGATCGAGTCAAGCTAGCGACTCGGTGACCAAAAACAGTAGCGCTTCGTGGGAGGCACCCCATGCTTATCTCTATCTTCTTTCTATTTTCTAATAAGTGACATGAAGGGGTTAGCCTCTTCTATTTCTCGTGTTTGGTTGTTTGTGATGTTTTGTCTAGGATTTTCCCGATATGAAGACTCTCGTGCTCGAAGATTGTCTTTTCTCCACTCGAGTTTCATGATCGTTGCTGATGGAAATCCGATATCCTAATCTTATCGACTAACGTTTATCTTCTAGCATACTTAATAAACGGCTTTTAGATTTTCGTTGATACCCTTGCTTTTAAACATTGAGGACAATGTTTCGTTTTAGTCTGGGGTAGGGTAATCTTCGATTTGATTTGACCGCACTTGCTTTATTTTTGTCATGTACTCTCGCAACCCCGTTTTTCCTTAGAAAGTGAAAAACAATTGTGCAAAAATGTGAAAAATTTAAAATTTTTTGTAAGCTTGTGTTAGTTTTATGATTGAAAAGTTCTTGCTAGTCTCTTAGAAGTTTCTTTAAATATGCGTTTTCTTGAAAAAGCCTTTGCTAATTGCTTAGACAAGAGGCTATAAAATGCGATTCTAGCTCAAAAGGCCAAGAATTTGCAAGTCTCCCTGAGTGATTTTAAATATGCGAAGCTTTGAAAAGAATTTGCTAGTTTCTAATAAGTGACTTTAAAAATGCGAGACTTGAGATTATTCTACGAAGCATTTGCTAAGTTAATATATGTTTTGACAACTTGTTGACTTTCCCCTGGTGAGAGTAGGAATGGAATTCTGACTTGACCGGGCGTGTTGAGCCCTAGCTTGTTCCCTTAACCATAGATAATTTAATTATCGGGTAAGCATCCGCGGATCTCATTATTTGGGATTTTAAATTTGCAGAGATCGAGGAATGATAGAGTTACTTATGAGTTTAGATGCTAAGCGTGGAGTAGTTGGTTCTCTTTAGAGCCCATCGAAGGTACTTATGGCTTTTTGTTCCCACAAAATTGTTTCACCCCATATCTGTTAAATAATAATTAAAGATGTTGAGTTTTTGACGATAGTTAGTTCTTTATTCTTCTTTAGAGAATCCTTGCCCATGAGAGTTGGGTACACATCAAGGTACTGTCAGTGTTGCGGTGTAATAGACAACTGATTCCTGGTAGTTTGCTGCTATTGTTTCTATTGTTATAAAAGCCGTAGGATTCGGAGTTTGGCACAAAAATTAACATGAAATAAAGCCCAAATGTATTAAAGTTGAAAAATCCAAAGCCATAAAAGTTGTCATGGACTTCCAAAAAGGCAGAGGAAAAATCCAAAGTCATAATAAGACTTCTGATAAAACGGTAATCCCGTTGAGTTAGTGGTTGAAAAGACCAAGGGCCTAAATTGCAAAAATGCAAATGTGCTGAAATAAGTGTTAAGCCAAACTTTGAATCCGGGAGATATCTTCCTAAATCATGTTAAATTAGGACCTTGATGTGGACCTCATTCTTGTGTGCAACGGTTTTCGATGGAAGATGGATAACTAATTATCGACTTAGCTTTATATCTTTATCGGAATAAAAGTTATTGAAACGAGAAATTTGAAGAAATTCAGTTCTCAACAAAAATAAAAAAATCTAGAGGAAAATAGGAAAATGGGAGCAAAAGGTAATTACACAAGTAACTTCCATTGGTAGTGTTAGCATCTAGAATCATATTTAACAATGATTTCGATTTTACGCTTAGTTTGGGGACTTGTGAAAAATCAGGGACGATGTATTCTATCCGTATGGTCACTTCACGTTGTGTTGTGTTTCCTACTCCGTGATCCTAACGTGTCGTTTGAAAAATGTTAGAGTTATTGATCGACATGAAAGTTCAACAAACCGTCACTCATAATCGGAATATGCTTAATCGTAATATCTATATGTGAAATAAAAGGTAAACGGGGCGTTTTTAGAATTAAGGGTTCTTAATCTCTTTTGAGGAATCTTTGCTACTTCTTCATAGGTTTAGTAGAAAGAGATTGAAATCCTTGGTTTTAGAAACGTGAGTTGATTGCATTGCGTGGGGACACGACAATGGTCTCGTCTGGGGTATTTTGATATGTGCTAAAACACATACCTTTTCATTATCAAAACTGACCCAAAATAACCAAGAAAGAGCCGTTTATTGCTAATATTTGTTGGTTTCTTGAGTTTTTGCTTGTGCAGGTACGGATATGTCAAAACACACAAAAAAAAGCCAAATCAGACGAAAACCCGAGCACGAGAGATAAAGAGTGCTAAAGCTGAGCCGGAAGGTCAAAATTGTGCATCTGAGAAGATTTTTATGCTGAAAAGATGCTTTGTGAAAGATATAATCAAGTTTGAAGAATTGTCAGAAATAGTCCCTGAACTTTCAGTTATTGGCAGAATATACCCTCAAGTTTCAGAATTGGAAAAATCAGCCCTTGGTTTATTGGAGATTGACAAGATTGACCCTTGGATTACATTTTCAGTTTTACATGTTTGGTCCCTGAAATTTCAGCATTTACACTTTTGGTCCTTGAAATAACACATGGGTCCAAATACAATCCTAAGTCTAAATCCAAATTACTATCCAAATCCACGGCCCAACTATAAACAAACCAACCCGGTCCAATCCAATATCCTAAACCCGGTTACCCATTCCACCCTTTTACCCTGGTCAACTCAACTCATAACCCGGTCAACCAAATCCGAAATATACTAAAAAATAAAACGCGCCCATTTTTCCCCAATTCTCAAACCCAGATGAACCCTAACTTCCCACTAAATTAATTCGCCACATTAAATCCAAATTCACCTCAAATTCACACTTAACTCTGACACGTGACTGACACACGGATGCCACGCTGGCAATCCGTGTGTCATATCACATCATCTCTTGCTTCTTATTGGTGGATGAAACGTGGAAATCACATCCAAGGGTCGTGATGAAAGGATGATAGCTGGGATTGAATCTAACGACTGATATCCATCCAGAGAAAGCACAAATACGTCTTCCAGAGCCTTCTCAAGCTTAGAGCTCAAGTATAAATACCCCCATTCATTCACATTGGAGAGACACCTTTTCATTTTTCAGTAGCATAATTGTATTTTATTTTCAGTTTTTAAGTTTTAAAGTAATTTACAGCTTTGTAATTCCTCTTGTACTCTTAAATTCAAAAGTTTAATAGAATTCAGTTTTTACTTTAAATTCTTATTTCAGCTTCTTAAATTGTTCATTATTGCTTATTAATGTTATTTCATCAATTTTAGCTTATTATAAAAGTTATCTCAGCTTGTTTCTCAAATTACTCAAAAATACAAAAAAAAATTCGGAAAATATAAAACAAAAAATAAAATAAAATAAAATAAAAAATATATGTCCATTAAGCTTGAATCAAGCTTGCTACTGTTATAAGCTTTAATAAGCTTCTTTATAGCTTTATTAAGGTTTATATTTGTCTTCTAGTTCAATTCACTCAAAAGTTACTTGGTCAATAAAAATCAAATTGCAGCCAATAAGCTCTTCTGGATCTGATTTGCTGATATGGAGTTGGATTTGGGTTGATTTAGTATAATTTGGGGTTGAAATCAGTAGGTTAGTGGTTACTTGAGTTGTTTGGCAAGCCATTGTGGCTAGGACATATGTAAGTTCTTTAAAACTGTTTTTAAGTAATGTTTCATTTCGTCAATTCTGCATTATTAGCTTATTATAATATTGATAGTAGTAGTTGGTAATTCTGGATTATTAGCTTTAATCTCATCATTAGAACTTGCCTTAGTTAGATTTCAGGTTTAGGATATAGTTAGAAGTTTGAAATTGCATTAAAGAGGTGTTCGGTTTAGAAGTTGAAACTGTGCTAGAGGTTAGATCAGAGGTTAGGTTTGATTGATATAGCTTTATTTAGGCAAAAGTAAGTCATCCTAGGTTGTATTTCGCATCTAAAATACTTGATAGTCAAAATTACATAGAATCTGTTCTTGTGATCAAAACAGTTAGCATAGATTTGGTTGAACTTGCATTTCAGGTTTAAAATTATCATAGATAGCTTCATTAGGTCAGATTGCATCTCTAAATAACTTATACAATCTGTTTTCAAAGATCAAAATTCATTTTGGTCAAACTTTGCAAAAATCTGTCATAAGTCAAAAGTGTCAAAACAGGTTTTCACAAAACTTTATAGATTTTTCATAGCTTCATCTTTGGTTCAATTCAAGTGAAATTTTGGGATTAACAAATTCAGTTGGTCTATTTTTGAAATATGATTTTTTTTGAATTTCCTCAAACCTTTATAAGCTCTTAATCAGCTCTCCTTTAGAGCTGATTTGCCCTGTTCACATTCAAATATCTTGAGTGTGAACCAGGCAACTTCCAGACCTTGTGCAGGTCTTGTTTTTGATCACTAAGGTCTGAAATTTGGTATAGTTAATCTCTAGTTGGTGGTTTTGAGTACCTAAGTTCTAACTTTCAGTTTAGTTTAGTAGTTAAGCTGTTTCAGTAGCTTAAAGATAGGGGTTAGGGCTGTTTGGCCAAGAGCATTTTTAGAAGTTGAATCATTGAGACCAGTTCATTAGGTGTTAGGATTAGCTGGAATTAGTTGTTTTAGAGTAATTTTAGTATAATCTAGCTTCTGTAATCAATTTGTGCCTTCTAGAGCTTTTTAGCTTATTCTTAAGTGCTTATTTCAAGACAGTTACACTACAGCTCCTAATTCTTAAACACAAGCTATAGCTTTTTTATTTTTCATAGATTTAGAATATTAATCTAGACTTTTCCTGAATTTTTCATAATTTTTTTATCACTGTTTACTATTTTTTTTTTATTTAAAACTAGTTTTTAAGACTTTTTAAATAGCTTTTATTCCAATTAAATCAGAAAAGTTTCTAAAAAATAATTTTTTAAATTTCCTAGATTAAGAAAATTATAAAAAGCAAAAAAAATAATTTTTCCAGATTTTTCCTAGTTTAATTTGTAATTTTTAGCATTTAAATTAGTTTAAAATTAGTTTTTAATTCAAAT
Organism: Chrysanthemum makinoi; assembly: GCA_910596185.1. Taxonomy (NCBI): domain Eukaryota; kingdom Viridiplantae; phylum Streptophyta; class Magnoliopsida; order Asterales; family Asteraceae; genus Chrysanthemum; species Chrysanthemum makinoi. The sequence goes on along the minus strand of OU343220.1, from coordinate 321,451,174 downwards.
AAATTCCAGAAAAATCATAAAAATTAGTTTTAATTCTTAATTAAGTTTTAAATATCATTTTTAGAGTAAAAGTAATTTTAGATCATATTTAGGACTTAGATTAGACGTAGTTGCATTTAATTTGCATTTCGTTTATTACGTTTTAGTATAATTCGCGTATTTAGGATTTCCCGTAGTATAATTTTCCTTTAATTGTTCCCCATTTCCCGTAGTTTAGATCATAATAAAAAATCCAAAACATCGAGCATTTTAATAACGAACCAATAACGACGTTGCCCATTCACACCTCGTTGGGACACGACTCGGATTTCCTAATCCGTATCACTATCACTCACGGGATTTGATTCATTATCCTTTTTCCTAAAGGGATTTTAAATCATTCCTTGTGGTTATTTTTGATATCGATATTGTGGTTTTATCCATACACACACCACCCTAAGCCTACTACATACGAATCACAAAACTAAAACGTTTAGAAAAGGGTAAAATAGCAAGTGGTGAATGTGAACTTTGCATTCAACTTCAAACACTAGTTGATCAACTAGATTCTAAAATTGCTAGAATGATTACGAACACTTTAGATATGATATTAGATAGTGTTAAAACCAGCAACAACCAAAAAGGTTTAAGTATTCAACAACTTGATCCATCAACTAGTGAAAACAAAGAAACACAATTTGTTAAGGCACTAGAAAAACCAGCCACTGTTGTGGCGGATCCCACAGATCCCATCAAAAGGGAACCGGCTAGTGTTAAGCCAGGGATCCGTGGATCTGCTGTAGCAAACAGTAGTAATAACGTAGCTTCTTCATCTAGAAATGAGTTTGTTATCGTTAATAGGAAGAAACCAACTCATGTCACCACTAGACAACCACCTCCAAAATATAATCCTACTTTTGCAAGAAACAAAGCTCCATCTTTCTCAAAACCTAATCCATCTATGAGACCTAATAATGTTTACCCGAGAAGTAACCATCAAATGGGATGGAACCCAAATATGCAAAATGGTTTTCCCTTTCAAAACTTTGCTCCATGGAATGCATACTCATCTTATCCATACATGTCTAACATGAATGGAATGTTTAACACTAATGGACCCATGAACAAATGGGGACCAAACTTTTGAATTAATAGTTTTCTTAGGTGTGCTTAAAGGTCGACCTAGACCCGGATGAATGGGTCAAGGATAGCGGGTGCACGAGGCACATGACCGGCAATAAGGAGCTATTCTCCACATATGAATCCTTCAATGGAGGTAATGTGGTGTTTTTTTTTTGGGTAAAAGGTCAAAGACCCGGTAAATATATTACTCCAAAAAACGTTTAAGTACAAAGGATATGGGTGAATCCCATATCTCAGCCCGTTACATAGGCGGAAAGCTTACATAACAAGAAACTTCATATTCTCTAAACAAGAAAATAAACCACTACTCAAAAGATAACCTTAGACTCTTATGAAAACAAAATTACTTCCTACCAAGACCTTGGAGCTTGATACCATACGTGTCATAATAAGCATCCAAATTCCCTGGAAGATCGTAGACCTGATCCGCATAGTCATCATAATCATTTTCACGATAATGACCACCACCAAAAAGGTTCCTTGACTCATCAAAATTGTTCACAACCTCCTCTTCATCACTATCGGAATCAACAATCTCTCCCACCTTAGAGAATGGGTTAACCCTCTTAGTAGAAGAACTAGACAGATAATCCTTTTTATTACCTGGATAATCAACCTTTTTAATAGGATTACCATCATCATCAACAAGAGTAGCTTTTCCATCAATAAGAAGTTTCTCAAACTCCCCAATTTTCTCAACAATAGGGGTAGTACCAACCTCGTTAGCTTCCATTGAATCACTCACAAGCGGTTCTTGTGATACATTACCGGTCTTAAGAGACCCAACCTCCTTAGCTTCCATTGTACTTCCATAATCCACTACATCAGAAGGAATGTCGCATTCATCAGTATCTATCATATTAAGCTCAGCAAAAGGATTAGATGCAGCAATCTTCGTCCCACTCGTACTAGCCACTTCAGTGGCTTTCTTCTTTGTATTATCTACCTTCTTGGGTTCAGGAGGAGGCGCTTTAGGTTGATACCTAAACTTAGGAGCCACATCAGGTTTAGTAAAACCTCCCTTACCTGGAACACTTTGACCACCATTCCTACCCTTATTCTTGTTATTGACGGTTTGAAAACCATCATTAACACTCTGTTTAGGCTGAGTAGGAGGTGGAACAGATTTAAGACAGTCAATTAGCGTATGACCAAAAAGCTTACACGTATCACACTGAGGCGGTTTCCATTCGTATTCAACCCGAACCTTTTCAATAGTAGAGCCTGTCCCATCAAGTAATGGTATCTCAACAGTGATGCTCTCCCTAAGAACCTGATCCGCCTTAACTTCAATTAAGCACCTAGCAAAACTACTTCGAACCCATGATTCCAAGCACATTTGACTAGTGTAATAATCTAACATTTTTGGCGTACCAATCAATGTGGCTAGGAGGCTGAGACCATCATCAGAAAACATAGCAAGGGGAATATCATGGAATTTAACCCATACCGGAATATTAGTCAAATCCTCTTTAAGAAGGTTGGTGTTTTGGGTCCAATGTTTAAGAATGATAGGCACATTTCTAATCATTCACGGGCCGTTTTCAAGCACATCATCAACACCTTTCTTCGAATTAAACTTAAAGAAGAAGAAACCCTTAGCATTCATCATGACCATTTGAACACCATACTTAGCCCACTTATTACGTACATAATAATCAACAACCGGGAAAGCAATACGTTTACCAAGAAAATATCCATACAAAGTATTCTCAAATATGGTATTCACCTTTTCAACCACTTTCATCAGGACGGAAAGATCAACCCCATTGGTTTTATTGCTACACTCCAACCTACGAAAGTTAGACATTCGTTTCGTAGGATCATTAGATGTAGCACCCGCATAGGAAACCGGCTTCCCACTAGCAGCCACTGCAGTAGTAAGCTGTTTCAAAACACTTGGAGTGTATTTAATAGAAGAAACCTGATGTGAGACAGTAGATGCAGCCACCTCCCCATTCTTCAATTGGATATCATGCATTGCTGCCTCAAAGTCCTTACAAGCATCTAAAACCACCTTATTAATACCATTGTTTTCACCATTATCGACCAATGGTGCCTTGAGTGGATCAATAGTCAAAACAGAAGCAACACTTGAATGACTAGGCTGTTGCAAACTACTAAGCGCATGTACACAAGAAATAGATGAAGTCTCCTTCGGTTCAACCACTTGTGAATTAGGCGTTGGCTTTGGAGCAGTGGAAGCAGCCATATTACGCATGGGCGTGTCATGGGCACTCGTGTCCACACGTGTTACCAAATTAACATCACCATCATCAATTGTCCAATCAGCAATGATAGGTCCCTCATTAACTCCAACAACACTAGTATCAACATCCATAGTAACCTTATTAACCACATCACCCAATAAAGTACCACGTGCATTCTTTTCAAAATCACTTACATTATCATTGGTGAAAATGACATGAGTATCCTTGTTAGTTCCAACCTTACCAGATGAAACAACAGATTCAAAAGTGACAGTAATGGGACCCTGCCTATTATCATCAACATTATAAGTATCATCTATAACAGAAGATGCATTAACCTCGTTCAGAGTAGCAATCCTACCAATCATCACATTATTCCCTCCCATAGATGAGCTTATAGCCTCGATATTAGCTCCACTCTCCAGACTCGCTCCATCCAGTTCCACTTGATTTCCGGTTCCACTAGTTCGAGTATCCAAAGATTGGCCACCCAAACTGTCATCTTTTTTCTTTTTCTTTTTATCTCCACCTCCTCCCGAATCCAAAAAACCCGATTTCATACTCACGACGAGTACAAACAGTAAGCAAACATGAAACGTCTAGATCAACAAAAGTACGCAACAAAACCCTAATGAAAATAAGGGTTTGTAAGCAACAACACGTCCAATTTTAAGAATATTTCAATCAGCGCTTTACTCCAAGAATTGTGTGAATGATTAAAGCAATAAAGTATTAAACGCATGCAAAGGAAACAAGAGCTAGCGACAAACAAAGACCCTAAAAACGAATAAACAATTATCAAAGAACCGACCCATGATGACCTTAAAATAATAAATAAAATTGAGTGATTAGTGGACAATGATTCAAGAATTCAATAATCGTTAAAAATTGTAAGGGATGCATGTTAGGGTATCGCATGTCGCCATAATCGCCAAACAGGAGGTTTTTTTTAGGGTTTTTTTGCTAGGTAATGTGGTGTTTGGAAATAGCAAAAGTAAAATCATCGGTAAAGGTACGATTTCTAACAAATCTCTAACCATTAACGATGTGTGTCACGTAGAAAACCTAAACTTTAACCTCTTAAGTATAGGACAAATATGTGATAAAAAGTGCAATGTACTTTTTACCGAAACCGGTAGTAAGATATTAAAAAATGGCATAACCATAGAAAGAGGTATTAGGAAACATGGATTCTATGTCATTAAAATCGATAATGAACCTAAAGACAAACTATGTCTTACCTCTATGGATGATACTTCGACCTTACGGCATCGAAGATTGGGTCACGCCAACATGCGACTTCTTCAATCGCTGTCATCCAAAGATCTAGTAAGAGATCTACCTAAGTTAAAATATGAACATCACTTTTGTGATGCTTGTAATGTAGGAAAACAAGTTCATTCTAGTCATAAAGCTAAAAACATGGTGTCTACAACTAAGTGTCTAGGATTACTACATATGGATTTATTTGGTCCATCCGCTATCCAAAGTTATGGAGGCAACTACTATACTTTGGTCATAGTGGATGATTACTCTAGGTATACATGGACAAATTTTTTAAAGAACAAAACGGAAACGTTTAATTATTTTGAAATATTAAGCAAGAAAATCCAAAGACAACTAGGAAGTCCTATAGTGTCTATTAGGACGGATCATGGTAGGGAATTCGATAATGAAGTGCAATTCGGAGCTTTTTGTGACGCTAATGGTATTACTCACAACTTCTCGGCTCCACGCACTCCACAATCGAATGGGGTAGTAGAAAGAAAGAATAGAACCCTACAAGAAATGAGTCGAACCATGCTTAATGAGCAATTAATACCTCAAAAGTTTTGGTGCAATTCCGTTGATACTTCAACGTACATACTCAATCGAGTCTTAATTAGACCAATCTTAGGTAAAACTCCATATGAGTTACTCCGAGGCAAAAAGCCTACGTTAGATCACTTTAGAGTCTTTGGTAGTAAATGTTTTATTCTTAACACTAAAGATTACCTTACAAAATTTGATCCTAAATCAACCGAAGGTATCTTTCTAGGTTACACTCCAAATAGCAAAGCTTACGTCATGTTAAACAAAGAAACAATGAAGGTAGAAGAGTCATTAAATATAAAATTTGATGAAAGTCCACCCAAACCCTCTCCACCTCTTGTCGATGACGAGATTGTAGAAAGTGAAGCTATAGTGATAAAGAAAAAGATAAATGAAGAAGAAGAACCTTTAAATGATGAAGTCATAAACATTAAAGAGTCCAAAGATCACCCCGTAGATAAGGTCATAGGAAAGCTAAATGAAAGAACATTAAGGTCTCAAGTTCAAAACCAAAATAGCTTATTTTGTTTCGTTTCAACCATAGAACCTAAGAATACACAAGAAGCCATAAAAGATGAGAGTTGGGTAATGGCTATGCAAGAAGAATTAAATCAATTTGTTTCTAATGATGTTTGGACACTTGTCCCTCCACCTAGTAATCAAACCATAATAGGAACCAAATGGGTTTATAAAAACAAATTAGATGCAAACGGAGTAGTGTCTAGGAACAAGGCTAGACTCGTTGCCCAAGGGTATAACCAACAAGAAGGAATAGACTTTGATGAGACCTATGCCCCCGTGGCTAGATTAGAGTATATAAGAATACTTCTTGCGTATGCTTGTGCTAATGATCTAAAGCTTTATCAAATGGATGTCAAAAGCGCTTTTCTAAATGGTTTCATTAATGAAGAAGTATATGTAGCTCAACCTCCGGGCTTCATCGATTTTGAAAAACCTAAACATGTGTATAAATTAAAGAAAGCCCTTTATGGTCTTAAACAAGCTCCAAAAGCTTGGTATGATAGACTCAAGTCATTTTTAATTAAATACAACTATACCATGGGGTTAGTTGACAACACACTTTTTACTAAGAAAAGAGAGTCACATATAATCATAGTGCAAATATATGTAGATGATATTATATTCGGATCCACTTGTCAAGACATGTGTGATGATTTCTCTAAAATCATGCATGACGAGTTCGAAATGAGAATGATGGGAGAACTTAGTTTCTTTCTAGGTCTACAAATCAAACAAGTAGAAGATGGTATCTTCTTTAATCAATCTAAATACATAAAAGAGATGTTAAATAAATTCGGTCTAGAAGACTCGAAACCAATTAGGACACCAATGTCATCCGACACCAAACTCACAAAAGATGAAGACGGCGAATCCGTCGATAATACTAAATATCGTGGCATGATAGGTAGTCTTCTCTACCTCACGGCAAGTAGGCCGGATATCATGGTTAGTGTTTGCTTATGTGCTAGGTTTCAAGAAGACCCTAAAACATCACACCTAGAAGCTGTAAAAAGGATATTTAGATACATTAAGGGTACAACACAATTAGGATTATGGTATCCTAAGGGCACGGGAGTAGAAACAATTGTATATGCAGATTCTGACCATGCAGGTGATTACGTTGATAGAAAAAGTACAACTGGGGTATGTACTTTCATGGGATGTTGTTTAACATCTTGGTTTTCTAAGAAACAAACGGCACTAGCAAATCAACAACCGAAGCCGAATACGTCTCCGCCGGCAAAGCATGCCAACAAGCACTATGGATGAAACAAGCGTTAGTCGACTACGACATTCATCTTTGTGACATAGCCATTCTATGTGACAACACGGGTGCCATAGATCTAAGCAAGAATCCGGAATTACATTCTCGCACAAAGCATATAGAGATTCGTCATCACTTCTTAAGAGACAATGTTCAAAAAGGGAACATCTCTATTGAGAAGGTAGCATCCGAAGACAACATAGCCGACGTCCTCACTAAACCGTTGAAGCGGGAACAATTCAACCTACTTCGTCTTGGTCTTGGTCTCATGGAACAAACGTCGTAATTTACTTTTTGACTCTACAAGGTATGTAAACACTAGCCTTCTTCTTTCTGAGTCTAGGATCTCTATTTCACGTTCAAATCACAAACAATACGGGAATTTTCAAAACCCAAAATAAGTTTTTCACTTATAATTTTCTTATTTTCCTTCAAAATAAGTACGAGTTACATACACATCCTTCTTTCAAAAGGATAAAACGTTTGTATTTCAAAATGCTTTCTAAAATGATACTCCTTCCCGTATCAATTTCACAAAAGCAATTTCTCACGTCTAGGACAAATTGCTTTTTCATTATTAATACAACGTAAAAACCCGTTTTCATTGCATCTCATGTCTTTTGAATGCTAAAGGGGACACATAACCAATATGTGTTTTTGGGTACATTCATTTAAGCCACAATGAATTAGGAGCATTGGTAACACTAAATTACGTACTCAAAGTACTAAGTATGTGTATTTCGGGTTATCTCACATAATAGTATGCGTTTTCATTTCTAGTTTATTTTTCTTTTCTTCTTAGGAGTCGAGATAACCGCAACTCCAAATAGTTTGCATATAGGCACACACTAGGCAAAAATGTTTCGAAAAGGAAAATTTTGTGCTGCCTGGATCACCAGACCCACGGATCCCAGCCTTATATCGGACGGATCCTCAAGGGAAGGATCCGTGGGATCCGTGAGACAGAAGCTGTTTTTACCTTCTATTTTTCTCACTTTGGATGAAAAATCCACATTTGTTTTATTTTTTGGAGTATGTTCTTTAATGCTTGTGCTCTCATGATCACATGCCTTAAATTCATATTTAATCATTAGATTTTAATCCACATTTTGGGTCAAGCATTCATTACAATGCTTTGTTTTTCTATATATAGAACTCCCAAAATGCTTGCATAACCCATCTCATACTCACAAACAAACTACACCATGTCATTCACAAACTCTTTAGATGAATCACCTAGTACAAACAATCATCTTCATGAAACCCAAACCTTTGTACTTCCACCTTCCAAAATACCAAAATCAAACTCTAGGATATCCGCACGGATTAACATCCGATCTTGTTGCTTAGGAAAACCATCATCATATGGCTCATCACCATCAACTAACTCACCACAAGATGCTTTCATTATAGCACCTCCTTTATCACCAACGAGTACACCAACTTCATCACCAAATCACTCACCACCTAAAATCACTCTTTTGGAACTCCTTACGACTCCAACAAGATCTCAACAACCAAAGCAAAAAGAAATAGCCTTTTTTACACCTCCAACTTCTCCAAACACAATATTCAATGATCTTGAAACATCACCACCTTTAGCTCCCATTAAACTACAAGAACATCTAGGTTCTTTTTCACCACCACTTCCAATCATTCCGGATTTTGATCCGTATTTTCCTATTTTTCCACCACAACTTCCGCAACTCACAAATCAAAACAACCCGGAAGATTTCCGTACTCATTACCCACACCACTTACATTGTGAACATTGCCAATCCACTAGGAAAATTGCAATAGAAGTTAGGGAAGAAATGCGATTCATACTCAACCTAATCCTTGATCGCATCAATACCATTACTCATCCAAACCTCCATCCATAACCTTATGCAAGCATGGAAGGAATCATTACTACTATTTTCTATTTTTAGTACTTTTTCTTTTGAAGTCATTTTCAAGAACAAGTCTTGTTCTTATTTTTCATGCTTGTAGGTGGCATAAAAACCACTACACTTTGTTGTTTTATTACAAAGCCTTGTTTACATACCTTGGCTCCCAATCTTGATTCTCATCAATCATAAGATTACATAAGCATGTTACTAACCTTTCTATTTGTAGGATTTTTTATTTTTTCTTCACTTGACGCCCCAAACTAGGGGGAGCTACCGTCAAGGGGAGTGTTTATACGTGGACTAATTTTTCCACACTCTTATTTCTTCGAAGGGTTAACTTTTTGTTTCGACAAAAAGGGGGAGAAGAAGTAAAACTTAGGGGCTTTCAAAACATACATATATTCTTAAGTTTTACTCATCATAACATTATGTTTTGTCATCAACAAAAAGGGGGATATTGTTAATACAAATAAACCGTAAAAACGTTTATTAATATTTTGCGATCTTTTTGTGTTTTGTTGATAACAAATATAATGTTATCTTAAGTACAATTATAAGGATACATGTTATTTTTGCAAAGCATTTACATATAGCCATTTAATACAAAAATTTTGTAATTAATCATTTGTTGTAATAGTTTATTAGGATGGGTAAAAACCATAGCTCATGGACCATAACCCATGGATCATAACCCATACCCAAGTTGGCTAGATACAATGTATACTTTAGATACATTGAATCTAAGTAAAACCCATGGACCAACCTATAACCCATGACCCATAACCAAAAAACCCATGGGCAAAGAAGAGCGTCCCACGGATCCCTAGGATTACACTAGACGGATCCCAAGTGGTAGGGATCCGTGGGATCCGGGGAACAGTGGAAGAAATTGCCTATAAATAGAGAGCCATTTCTTCATTCTAACTCACCCCTCTTCTTACTAAATCTCTCAAACACTCTCATTCTCTTCTAACATATAGATCACTTGATCTAGAGAGTTGTTCTTCTTTCTTTCTATTGTGATTCTCATATAGGTCCTTCTCTAAGGCGAGATCACGAGCATTCTACAAGTCATCCAAGCAAGGGGTCCTTGATTGATTTGTCACTCCGCAAGATTTCTGTAGCGAAGATCTTGTATTTGATATTTCACATATTTGTTGTGTAATAGTCGTGTTGGTTTGGTCCACCGTGCTACGGACTCGGTATTTAGCTTCGTACCGGAAAAAGGTGTAAGCAACGTTGTGAAGGCTTCTCCGCCAAGAGAAGGAGTTTGTTGACATAGTGCTTGAACTCTCGAGTAGGTGACTCGGGGAGTGGAGTAGGGCAAGGAAGGTGTCCTTGTAGCCGAACCACTATAAATCGGTTGTGTCATTTCTATCCATTTGCTTTACTTTATTTACTTGCTTTATCATTATATCTATACTTTCTCAACATCCATAAGATCTCACATATTAACGAATCTAAAGTTTTTGAAACTAACTTAAAATCGGCAAAACTATTCAACCCCCCCTTCTAGTTTTCCACACTTATGATTATTCGATAAGTAAATCTAATGACTGTGACGAAAAAAGTATTATGATATGTGAAGATCTACTTACATGGGCATGACTATCGCGTATTAATGCATTTATATAAATATGTGATCACTTCCAAGGAATTTGGATGCTCTTTATGACACGTATGGTATCAAGCTCCAAGGCGTTGGTACGAAGTAACTTTGTTTCATATGAGTCTAATATTATCTTTTGAGTAGTGGTTTATTTTTTTGTTTCGAGAATAGGAAGTATCTTGTTATGTAAGTTTTCCGCCTATGTAACGGGCTGAGATATGTGATTCACCCATATCCTTTGTACTTAAACGTTTTTTAGAGTAATATATTTACCGGGTCTTTTACCTTTTACCCAAAAAAATATAAATATGTGATCACATGTAGACCCAAATTAAAAGGCCCTACACAATGTTTGTTTGAGTTATATTTACATGCATGTGTAATGGTCGTACATTCTTGTCTTTGCCAACTTGAAAAATATTATGATTGTACAATTTATTGGCTTACCCACATGTGATCATGTGTTAATTTCAACTAAGGGCATCCGTAATGCAAAAACAAGCAAAAGGCTTTTACTATGCTAAAAAGCTTTTTGAAGAGGTTTTTTATGCATTGCATCAAAAAAAATTTATAGCTTTTTATAAAGACTTAATAAATCTCAAGTATTTGATAAGAGCTTTCGCTCTTTATGACTCAAGTCATAAAATGCATTAAATGCATCAAGTCTTTGATGACTTGATGCATTGCTCATACGCTAACAAATACGATTGAATTTAACTATAACATGTGTTTTGGATTTGGATTGCTTTATTTGTTGCCGTTTGTTTATTAGCATTTGTGTTTTCATCATTAAAAAGCCTTTTGGGGTTTACTGAACTGATTGAAGCTAGGGCTTTGTGCTTCTTGTAGATTTTGTTGGGTCGTATGTAGTTTAGAATGAAGGAGGGGTATCTGAGTACGGGAGGGAGAGGCGTTAAGAGGAAAAAGGGTTCGTTTATGATGGATATTGGTGTGAACAAGGGTAACAATGATGGTGTTGTTATGGATCGGAAGAGTGATGTTAGTGTGGAGGACACGAGTTCTCTTGATGCTAAGGTCCGTGATATGAAACGTAAAATGCTTGAAGGCAAACAAGTGCTTGTGGGTGATGATGGGGTTCCGTTAAAACCTCTAAATGTTGATCAACCAACTGCTGTAGAACCCTTTCCTTGCTTATTGGATACGTTTGGAACTCCAAGTTCTTCCACAAAAGAAGCTACTGTTGGTACTAACGAGACTACATCAAATAAAGGGCAAGATGATTCTGTTAATGGTGATAAATCGAATACGGTATATGTTGTGTTGTGGCAGAGCCAAATTATGGTATGTTAATTTGATGGTAATAATACTTGTTCATGTATTCTTGTATTTTGTTACACATTATAAGGAAATCTATTATCTAAGTGTAATACTCAATTGATGCCCAAAAGTCACGAGAAAACCGAAATATAAACAAAGCCAGAAAAATGCAAAAAACAGTTTTGTCTTGCAAAATACATGGTGTCAAAAAAGAAATACTTACTTTACATTTAACATACCGTTCTAAAAAGAACAACGTCATGACATATCCTCTTACATTTATCACGTACGTATGATTATACCTTGAAATTGTTCTGAAGAGATCCAAAGACCCCTGAGATGCCGCAAAGAGAAAGATAGAGGGCAAGAGAATGTATTTACACAAATGGTATTAAGTAATATGAGAGTACGTGTGACTAATGTATACACATTACTAAAACAAATAAAAATAACAACTTTAGGATTGTGGTATGCCCATTTCTTCTTCGCATTTCTTCATTGCTTAAGCTTTTAAAGTGTTGTAGAAAACGCGTTGCTGGAGATGAATGGGCATAACGCAAGCATGTAATGTTGAACAAGTTATTGTCTCTTTAGTTATTCAACTGACAGTTGCCAGTTAAACGTGTTACTATAATCACTTTAAAATTAGCTTTATAACCCTCTCGGAAGTTTCAAAGAATGAATTTCAAAAATCTCCCGCTAGCGTTATGCTCATTCATATCCAACAACGTGATTGCACTACTACAAAAAAGGCCATAGAGCCCGGTTGAAAATGGTCATAGTGCCCGGTTTTGCATACGGGCACAAAGGGGAGGGGACTCTATTGGGGAAGCAAATAAAGCCCGGTTTTGAAAACGGGCTCTATTACTGCTTATAGAGCCCTGTTTTCAATCAGCTAACATGGCTCTATGTGAATTAAAAACTATAAAAAAAAAATCCCACACTGTAACACCAGCCGTTAAATCAAATTTTTCTTTCAAAATGAACATTATTCAAACCAAGAATATTTATTGAGTTACAACTTACTTTGTCGTAATACATTGACATTAATCTTGTGACTACTCTTGCAACGAAAATGAAAATGGAAAATACACCATTAATATTACTCTGAATTGTTGTTATACATTGCCTTTGAATATCCTTACGAAAACAGAAGGATTTGATGAAGTCGATGACGTCCCAAAACCGACTTTAGAGTTGAGAATCACACCTGATGACGAATCTTGACTTTGCTCATCCTGGTACACTCTCCGAACAATAATTAGTACCTGCAAGACACCACATCGACCACCAACAGAAACTAAAACAAACATATGTTACTTTTCATGTAAATTCAAGGGGTAGAAGGTATATGTAATTCTTTATGTACTCTAACATTGTTTGCGTTCTAATCGTTTGCTTAGATCCACAAGAAATGTAGTAAAAAACACTAATATAAATATGTATGTAGATTCTGCAATCTAACCTTTTCATGGTTTTAGCAAGCTCAAGGTTGTGTACCTTGTCCTTCTCACCCCACGAGATATGCATCCTCTACAACATCATGTAATATTAATGCACAAAATCTCATTATGCTAAACAAAATCATACATATGTTAAATCAAAAGCTGAGAACAGTACGCAAGTTTTCCTTCTCAAGCTGCAACTCTTCCTCAATATAAGCTATTTCCAGTAAATTTCTGCTGCTCTTACCGTTCGTCATTACAGAATCTGTTCCAAGAAAAAACAGACAAGTTAGCCAAAAATTTTCGACTTTCAGACCATCTACCCTGATGTATACATAAATACTTGCTTAGAGTTGAGGTTAAAGTACCAATTAATCAAGACAAACATCTTGCACGTATAATGTGATGATCCCAAACAACCTCAAATACAAGTGATTAATGAAGCACCATTATGTCTATAAGCTTATAAGAAGTTAGACTTTAATTATCTAAATGAACCATGAAGACATGTAAACCCCCAAAACCTTGGATCCCACAAGCCTCGATGCTTATAAGAAGTTAGACTTTAATACAAGTGATTAATGAAGCACCATTATGTTGCAGTAGTGTATTTACCTTGGATCCCACAAGCCTCAATGCTTTAAGTATTAATTAGTAACCGAATATCAATGGAAGATAATGACTTACAAGCCAATACCTCACCCGTCAACTTATCCAAACATTATATGATAATACCAAACTGCCCCATCCCAACTGCTCTCCAATAACATACTAATCTTTCAAATTCAAGTCTGATCGGTTTCTAGTATGGTTTCAGTCAAGCTCTCGACTTTATAGCAATTGCATAACTTAAAAGACGATTCGTTATATCTGTTGATATCATTCTTGACGATAGCCATACGAAATCTCGAAAATAATTACAAAGATTCAAACTTTTTACTAAGTAGCAGCCACAAATAGTTAAATCTCAGCCTTTTTCCTTTTTCAAGTTGGAATTTTGACTTTTTAACCAGGTTGAACTTCTCAAAAATGTTGCAGCTAAAATTCAAGCCTCATAAATCTTATGCTACTACCAATGTCACTAGCAGCTCTTATAAGTTAAACCCTTAAGCTTCAATCTATAAAAAACATAACAAAAAATCAAACTTTATACGAATAGCTTTTTCTAAACTCATCAAGATTCAAACATTATACTTAAAAAACAATCAATAAACAAAACCCATAAATAGAAACACAAAAGTCAACTATCCTAACACATAATAAAAAACTTAAATCACTTCAGACCCTGACAAGCATGAAAAAAATACAAAAATTAGGAATACAAAACAGATCTACATATTCATATGAATTCATTAAAGAGTTTACCTTAGGTGGAGCTCCACTGGTGGGTCGGGTCGGGTTAGAGGGTCGTCTTCTTAGGTAGCGTTCGCTCAAAAAAAAAGAAGAAAAAGGACCCCCACTTGATTGAATGGCATGGTGGATGCAGGAAGAGCAGTGGCAGAGTGTGTGAGATTGAGAGGGGAATGAAAAAATTGAAATTGAGATGGGGGATGAAAATATTGAAATTGGGATCTGGATGAAAAAGTTGAAATTAAAGAACCCCGCCATTGGGATAGAGCACGGTTGTTAAACAAAAAAGAGGGCTTTATTATGGATTGTGAATAGAGCCCGGTTATTTAAACCGGAACCTGGCTTTATTAGTTAAAAAAAATCCGGAATGACACATAGATCCCGTTTTTGTGAAAAACCAGGCTTAATGTAGGGGGCTCTATACTAATTTGTGTAGTAGTGTTGCGGCAACATTGTTTCCATCTAGCCTATTAAAAAAAACTCAATCGGATAAGTTAAAAGATCGTTTAGATATTTAGGGAATGCAAACTAACATAGGTATGTTTTTAACCTTTAACATTCCATATTCAATTGCTATGATAGCTTATTTTTCTTCCCTTGAATTTCCAGCAATGCGGTTGATACCACATTGTATCCATCTACCATGTCCAAAAAATAGCAAGGAAAAAAAATCAATCAGATAAACTAAAAAAGCCATATAGTCATTCAGGGAACACAAACAAATAAATGGATTTTCCATTTCTCAGTTGCTGTCATGGCTCATCTTCTTTATTTTGAATTTTTGATCCATTGAAGTCTAACTAAAACCCTTTATCAGAATTAATATACATATACCAATAAACGCAACACTAGAGTAGGAAAACTAGCTTAAATCTTATATGTATTAGCTTCTACATCCAACTAAACGCAACACTAGAGTGCATTATTTGTTTTTCTCGTTGTATTTACTGCATGAATTGCAGCTTGTTGATATTAAAGGTTTTAATGACCTTAGGATTTTTAAAGTAGACTTATACATTCATAGAGTTAGGACATTTGGGATCTCCATACGACCAATTTTGAGGAATACAACACGCCAATTAAAACAAGGGCGTGACAATTCGACTAATCAATAAGGGATAACTAGAGAGTAAGGATAATCTAAGTAAACACATTTACCTATCATAATAGTTACCACAATTTACTTTTCTCGCATAGTAGTTTAATTTAGTTTAATTATTAGTTAAAAAATCAAATCTCTCAAACCCCGAAATTTTACTTGCTTGCAATAAAATATAAAAACATAAAAATAATCTTTCTATAGCCTTTGGACCTATTTCATCATAACACTTCGGCCTTCACAACACTATTCCCATAGAGAACGATCAATTCCCCATGTCTTGCCTATACTACACTACAACGGTTAGATACATTGCCTATAAGGATTGTAAAACTTAGTGGTTTTGCAAAATTTCACATCATATGGATCGACTAGAACAAGGAGAAAAAGAGGATGTGGATTAACTTAGTGATTAAGTTAAGAAGGATCTAGAAGGCTTTGTATTTAGTATAAATACAAAATCCTAGTCATAAACCCTAAAAGGGTTTTTGGGTTTGTTAAACAAACAAAAAAAATGTAAAAAGGATGCATTTCTTCAATAGCATTCATACCAAACAACTACTGTATATAATACACCGTACCCTATAATACACGAATGTATAATAATTTGTGTATAGACATGCATACATCATAGACGAAACCATAAAGTTATAGTTGAAGGTGCATACATTTCGTACCCAAAATATTGTCTTTCTTTTATTTTGAATATCTTAAAACAATATTCTTTTATTATTTTCACGCAATCAAAAGTATTTAAAGTATGTGTTTTAATCAGATTACAATAATTTTGAAAGAAATGAAGTCTAATTAATAAAAAATTAGGGAAATGATAGAGAGGCTTAAAGTTAGGGCTAAACTTAGACCTAATTCCAAGTGGCATCATCCTGATGGGTTGTAGTATAAGTGGGTCAATGTCTGTAACCATCAAGATGATGCCACTTGGAATTAGGTCTAAGTTTACACCTAACTTTAGGCCTCTCTATCATTTCCTAAAAAAATTATACTGCAATTTTTTTGCTAAGGTGTGCCAAGTCAGCCTACCCCTCCTATCATCTTAACTAGCCCAAGTAATACACTACATTGTTTAATATAATTTGAGTAATATACACGTAATTAGCATGTTTAACCTAGAAACATAATAGTGTAGTGGTTCAATCAATCAAAGAAGTGTATAGTGGGTTAAGTTGTAATGATATTTGATTAATATATTGGTTCAGATTTTATAAACTTTGTGTCCGAAGACAATTATCTTAAGACACAGAAGTACATAATAACATAGACTGTAGTTATTAAAATAAAATTAATTAAATGAAATTAAACAAGCTTTTCTTCCCGAGCGGAAAAAAGAAAAAAGAAATACACGCTTTAAATGAGCGTTTAAATTGAGCATATCTACGCTTAATACCCTAAAGAATTTATCAATTGCATAAAGGTCCTTGAATCGGAACTAATAAAGTACTCCGTAACAATTAGTGAACCCTCCTTCAAGTCGTAACTAACGTCAGTTGTATAATGTCTACGAACCGATGGTTAGTAAGTGAAAATCGGTTTAGATGTTTTGTTCGTTGTTACGTCCCATGTTAACTAGTCTTGGCGAAAGATGCAAACACGAGCTTGGTCTTGGTGAAGGGATTGGACCATTGCTAGAAAACATCGTCACACAGTTAACAGCTTTTCTAGGTGATAGATTTACTTGCGCGAGTGCTTGAAATTGTAGATTTGTCGGATAATCTCTTACACAACCGATCCTAGGTCCTGTCCCGGATGTCCATCTTGGGGATTTCATATTTCGTAGTTCTTTTGTCCCAATTTTCTCGTGGTGACTCTTAGCAGTAGTTTCTTTTGACAACATATTCTCGTTATTAGAAGGTTGGATCTTTACTGATGGTTTTCCCCTTGTTGAACTCGACTTGGATATCTCTTCAGAAGTAGCATTAAGAAATGGAACATCGTCGTCTAATGAACATTTCTACATATAAGAGAAATAAGTGCGATTAAAAAGATGTAATTGAGTACGACGACATGATAATTAAAGTGCATGTTATATTTACCTTGACGTCCGTTAAATCAACTTGATGCTCTTCAAGGAAACCCATGAACTCCTTAAAATTTTCTTCGGTTGGGTGATAATGTCCACTGTATGGCCATATAGCCTGTGATAAATCATGAGACATGTATAAGAACATCTATTTGAAACAAGAAGTATTTTCAGTTGAAACACGTTGTATACATACCTCGAGGACTCCGTCATGAACCACCATTCGCCCTGCCGCCGTGGTTGCTGCACCAGCCAAGAAACTAGAATGTTGAAACAAACCTTTTTTCTTTTGGCCGACATACAAGGTTCTTGATGTGCTAAGTACAAAGATCCATTTAGTTCCTTCGACGGTTGTCACAAATCTTCGGTTTTGTTTGTATAATAGTTTCCCATTTTCGATAATAACTTCATATTCTTCCCTCTCTTTCTACATTTAGAAATCATGATAAATGTCACATTTCACAAAAATATGGTATTATGGAATTGGAGATTGTAACCATTTAATTTTTTCAACATAAAATCATGAATTTATTAGAAGTGACAATTGTGGCATCATACGTACAGGTCCAAGATATTTTATGCACTGCTGATGGAGTACGTTTCTTGGGCATTTTTCCATAGTTATTTCTTTACCATCACCAACGTCCAGCCTGAAAACACCACAAAAAAGCACATAAATTTATTACTAGCTTGGAGACACATTCGTAAAGATATTCGTAATACTTTTTTTGTCGTTAACGATTTTGTATATCATTTACAACTTATTTGTATTGTAAATACTGATTAGGGTTACCAAAAAAATTACCAGTAAAAGAAGGGTTAGTCTTATTCGTGGATTACCAGTACATACTTATTCGTGGATTAGTCGGCCAAAAGGTCGAAAATCATGGTTACCAAAAAAAAATACTGATTAGGGTTTGTCAAGTTAGATTACCAGTAAAAGAAGGGTTGCGAGCTCTGACTTGTGAACCAAACATTGTAGTATAACTGTAGATTGTGCCCATAACGATGTCGTGGATCAATCTGAAAAGTTCAAAAATTAAGAACAATAAGTTTTGGTACAAAGAAATATGAAACAACGTCTATAATGCAAACAAGCTTACATACGTTATGCATCATGATCTCAAAAATTATAAACATGAATGGCTTTACTACTTACCGCTTCGAGCCAGTGGCAGATAGCTAGCTTTTGCGCATTGTTATCTTTCGATAGGCCTTTCCCAACCTAACATGTATGAGACATTCATACAACTTTAGGACTGAATTTAGTTTGAGGCAAACAGAAGGGTAGTCAAATGTAAATATTCAGTACTATACCATGCATGGTTTTAAGTCAATAAGTCAATTAGTCAATGTTCAAATTCAATAACTTCAATTGCTTTGAAGATATGAAGTCATGGTCATTGCATGCAATTAAGAACTTGTCAAATTTCGATTCTTATTTTTATGTATTTTTTTACACCATATGGTACGATCAAAGACGTGTAAGAAATTACAGTATAATTTTGACTGAGTGCATGACACACAACTTGTTACAAAATTGTACGTACCTTTGCAACCCTGGTACAAGCTCGCCCCCATCGTGACACCGCACTCTCGGGCTTGTCGGTGCAGAAAAACGACACGGAACTACGCTTCAAAGCGGCAAAGTCCAAAGCTTTCCACCTATAACAACGTTCAGTATTTGTTATTTTTTAAAGAGATCTTAACTTGCATGTAAATTTCGTGATCAATAAGTTTTCAAAATTTTGCATGGGGTAATTGAAACTTGCTCAACATAACCTAAACTTTCTAAATTTGGATATTAAACATTTTTCAGAGACATTATTCATCGTAAGCAAGACAATATATACAGGGTAAATTAAAGTAGTAAATGGACTTAATTACCATAGTTCTTCAACAACGACTGCGCAATCTGCAAGATTCCGTCTAGTTCGATAACTCTTATAAAACTTTTGAATCGTAAGAGCTGCAGTATCGAGCTCACTAACTGGCCTTGGAGTAAAAAAGATCACAGGACTCGAGTCATCATCATCAACGACCTCATTGAAGCCATTGGCATTGGTTCTGGACAAGATTTCTTTATCAAGAACAAGATTCTTAAAAGAAACACTCGTTTCTTGTTCTACCGAGCGAACATCGTTAGAACCAAACAATCTACTTAACTCACGAACCCTTTTCAAGACTCCAAAAAAAGACATGAACGTATGATCTCCCATGATCAAGTGTTATAAAAATTTGATGTGTTTGTGGAAATTGAAGTTTGTGGTATTTATAAGTATAGGAATGAACACGTTACACGTGGTAAGTGATGATGCAATGCAACCGTCAAAGACGTTTAACTATATGTGACATTGATTTCTAACAAACAGATGTTGTGTTGGAATAAGGAAACATATGACTATAATGATCAATCTATCGTCAAGATATGGTCTTTAAATGGCAATATTCGTATTATCGTATATGCACACTTTGGTAGAATCATTCAACCTTAACAGTTTTGGCGTGTGTTAATTGAGCATATATATATGTACGGTTTAATGTACCAATTTTGAACAATTTTATTTAAGGAACTATTAGAACCACATAAGAATTTTAAAAAAAAATTATACGCTGAAGTGTCAGACAGTGATTTGTCTAATCAGAGAGAAGAGATAGAAAACATAGCAAAATAAATCAATCACCGCCTGACACATCAGCTTGTGAATTTTTTTTTTGTGAAATTTTTATGCGAGTCTAGCATTTCTCTTTATTTAAAGCTAATGTAAAAAATAGTACAAAAATTGAAAGTGTGTTTAAGTCATAGTCAATTTCACTGTTCTCTTTTCAAAGTGGTTATGCTTGATCGTGTGAGCTCGATTTCATCGATTTTTTGACTCGCAGAATCTTATAAAATCTCCACCTCACTAAAAAAACTCTTGTCTTATTTACCAAAAACTGTTTGGCCAACGGCTTAAGACAAAGTGTTTTTTAGTGGGATAAAGATTATGTAAGATTTTGTGGGTCATCATAATTATGAAGCCCATCTAAACTATCATACTTGCAAGGGTCACGTGTCGAGCAATGAATAGAGTTGAGCAGTCCAGTATGATCAAAGTGGAAAGAGCGTATTAGCGTTTACTACGGGTGTAAACGAGACGAGACAACTCGTAAGTTATTCGAGATCAACTCGTAAACTTCTCGAAATCGACTCGATTTAAATAAGTCGAGCTCGGGTTCGAGCTACTCAAGTACATTTCCGAGTCGAGTTCGAACTCCAAAATACCCGGCTCGTGAAGCTCGCGAGCCTTATCGAGCTTCGATTAAATTACATATTTACCCTTTTATATAAATACATTTACTTAATTTTCATAGAAATCTAGTCCAACCGAGCTTGATATACCGAGTATTTATCGAGTTCGAGCATGAATGTAGAAATAATCAAGCTCGAGTTGAGTTTCGAGCTCGAGTTTTATATCCCGAGTCGAGTTTTGAGCTCAAGTTTTGGTATTCGAGTCGAGCTCGAGCTTGGCAGTACTCGGCTCGACTCGGCTCGTTTACACCCCTAGCGTTTACCATTTATTGAACACATTTGAATTTTTGTACTATTTCTGGCATTAACTCTTTTGTTTATTTATTTATTTTTTTGAACGACAATTGAATTAAAAGACTAGCAAGAAGCCAGACAATTACAAAGAAATGGATAGAGCATTACATGGATTACAAAGCCACTTTATCCAATTTAATTTAGCCTTTTTTAACCTACTTGATATCCAACTGAAAGATAATTGTTTCACATCATTGAAAATTAGGCTCTTCGATGGCCGTTTGACCGCGAATGTATATTCATTACGGAATCGCCAAAGGATCCATAAGTGGATTGGATAACGGCATCAAACACGATGGCTATTGGCTAGGTTGGATGAAAGATTTGCGCGGCTTGCTATAGTGAACACTTCATTGAGGTTGTTAATACGTATATGATGAATATTCAACCATTTGAGGATCTCGACCCATGTGTTTTTTGCAACAACACATTTTACAAGAATGTGTTCTTCTGTTTCGAGATCATCATCACACACGGGGCAACGAACTGAATCGAGAACGATGCCTCTATAATCCAAATTAACTCTAGTTGGGATTCTTTGGTTTTCAATTCTCCAAGAAGCAATGTGAACCTTAATTGGCAATAACTTGTTCCATCTTGTTCGGAAAACGTTTGTGGAGACGAGAGAATTGACAATAAGATTCCGCAAAACTTTTTATCGAGAAGTCTCTTGAACCATCTAACAAACATTCCCATTTGTCATCTTCATTTAAGAGGTGTAAGTTTGAAAGTAGACTTTCCAGCTCCAATAACTCATCATTTTCAGCCTCTGATCTAAGTAATCTGGTCCAAGCCCACTTAAACATCAGCCCATGAGGGCCAACAGGCCTCAATTGGTCCATAGAATTGATAGGCTGCTGGGAATTAATGTTTTGAGGCCAATTATGGAGCCCCAATTCAGTTTGGACTTGGTAGGATGAAGTATCAGTCCTAGTAGCTGATGATGAACACTCAGATAAATAACATTGCGGTTGAGAATCAAGTCGAAAAAGTCTTGGGAACGAGAAACAAATTGGGGCATTTCTAACCCATTTATCGAGCCAAAATCGAGTGCTTGAACCATTTCCAATCTTTTTTTTTTTTGAAGAGTGAGTGAAGATCAATTCCATACCCATTTAAGTTGTCATTCAATTTTGCAGTTTGATACCAAGGACCTGATTTGCTTCTAATAGATGCAAAGTCACGTAAACCGCCTTGTGGGCCATGAATTGAACGGATAACACTACACCAAAGAGCGTTGCTTTCACAATGGAATCTCCACCACCATTCAGCGAGCATACCAAGGTTACTTATCCTAAGACTCCCGATACAAAGGCCACCATGATTACGAGGAGAGATCACTTTATCCCATGAAATCCATGCCATCTTATTAGAATCCAATGAACCACCCCAAAAGAATTTTCTTCTAATCCTTTCAAGCTTGCTAATAACCATTTTATGGGCTTTGAATGTTGAGAAATAGTATACTCCAAGGCTTCCGAGAACGGACTTAGTGAGAGTGAGAAGACCTCCAAAGGATAGCGCCTTTGCCTTCCAACTTGAGAGGCGATTTTTAAATCGCTCTAAGAGAGGGTACCAATTAGAACTTCTAGACATGTTAGCACCAATAGGAAGACCTAAGTAGGTGCAAGGAAAATGAGCAGGTTGACAACTAATTGATGTAGCAGTGGTGTTCAACTCTTGATTATTAACACCAACACCAAAGATTTTGCTCTTATTAAAATTCACTTTTAGGCCAGAAGCAAGGTGGAAACAAGTGAGGATTCTTGAAAAATTCTTTTTGTTTATTTATAGAATTCATAGAAGCTATGTCGAAGCCATAACATTTTTTAAGGCTTGACTTAAAGTGACACAAAATATGAAAATATTTATAACTTTATATAAAATATTATTATTTCATTTATATCGAGTTTATCAAAAATGTTATATATAAAGAATTAAGTTAAGAAACAATCCTTGCTTGTAATCTTCGATCTAAGTATTAAAAAAAATAATAATAGAAATTAAAAAAATAAAAAATAAAATAATCAGAGCTATATTCAAAAAAGCGTCACGCCTCGCGTCTTAGCGTGTCTTATCACGCTTTTTCATGCGTCATCTCACGCCACGCCTAGAGTCGACGCCTTGGTATATTGCGTAACGTGAATGTCACGCCTCGCGCTTTAGCAACACTTTAACGCTGCCATGACGAGCCTTTTAGAACCGTGATATTGCATGATACTTAGGACTCCCTCTATATATTAAAAAAGTGAAATAAATGAATTAAGTGAGAAATTTAAACGTTTCAAAAATGTTTGAAATTACATATGTTTACTAAAAGTTCTCAACAAGCCAACTACTTAAATGTGCATATGTTTACCCTAAATTAGCTAAATTGAAGTGTGCACCTAGCTTCTTGAATGTTAATTAGTCGTCTCTATACTTAAACTAGCAGTATCGTGATCGAGTTGAATCCAAACTTTGTGGAGAAAGCTAGACATACTATTATTGACATGCATAATTATTCTAGAATGTAACAAATTGACATGTTTATAATGTTCACCGTCCACCATGCATGAAATGTTAGATCAGCTCACATAGTGTTTGAACAAACACCAAATAGCTTACTTGTTGAACTTTAGTTTAAAGGAAATTACATAATATTAAAAAAACTTATTAGAAGATTTAGAAAAAGAGGCATTGCTACTTTCACAGTTTTTTTTTTTTTGTTTTTTTTTTTTATTTATTTATTTATTTTTTTACAACCATTCATAAAACCTTTTTATATTTTGTATATCAAGTCATAAACGAGTAGTGAATCTCATGCATATATATAAGTACGAAAGCGTAAACCTATTTATTTGTAATTCGAGTATCAATGCGTCTTAACAGATCAAGCGGATCTGATCATGCAATGCCTTATAACTAATTAAAAGCCAGTTAAAACATCTATTAAAAGTAGAGGTGGCAATCACAACTCATTTAGAGAAAAATGGGTTGCTATGAGTAAAAAATAACAACTTATGGGTTGGATTGGGTTACCCTATTGGCAAAGAACAGGTCAAATGGGTCAACAATTGAACTCATTTGAATTAACAAATGGGTCGAATGAGTCACTTAAGAGTCGGATAATAACTCAACCACCATTAGATGTCGTGTTTTTATGTTTTTATAATTTTTTTCGTCAGTTTAAACATTTTCAACCTTGCGCTTGGTCATTTTTTTTACGCGGTTTGGTTTTTACTTTTGTCCGTTTTTTACGTTTTCATCCGGTTTTGCGCGTCCGTTTTACGCTTTCATCCATTTTGTGCGTTTTCGTCTGCTTTTTACGTTTTCGTCTGTTTTTTTACGTTTACGTCCGTTTTTTTACGTTTACATCTGTTTTTTTATGTTTTCGTCCGTTTTTTTACGTTTTCATCCGTTTTTGTGCGTGTTCTTACGTTTTCGTCTGTTTTTTACGTTTTCGCTCGTTTTTTTACATTTTCATTCGTTTTTGCGCGTTTTCGTCCGCTTTTTTACGTTTTCATCCGTTTTTGCGCGTTTTTGTTCTTTTTTTAGGCTACCCCCAGTAAGGGGATTCAATCCCCTTACTTTTCCCTGCCACGTCAGCTTTCTCTCTTCAGCGACCTTCAGGCGATTGGGTGCCCCAGTAAGGGCGACAATGATCATTTTTTTTTTTTTTTTTTTTTTGAACACAAACTAAAATTTCATTAGTAATAATTTTAACACGTTTTTTTTTAAAGTTTCATTTTTTTTAAACATTTTAACACATAACTTTGAATGTTTGGTTGCGTTTGATAAGTTGCAAGAACTTCAGAGGCTGAAGTGAAATTTTTTTATATATAACTTATCCTTCCCAGGAGATCATCATCTCCTAAAAAACCTCTCATCTCCATTTTGTTCTTAGCAGTTAACACAGCCAAAGTTTAAAAAAAAAAATATATATATATATATATATGAGAGTCGATCGTGTTGACGACCAAGTTGGTAGGCGATTGATTTCACCACATTAGCAACGATCGAGTCCACTCGATCGCCACCTCACCTCGATCGACAAGCGATTTGCCTATTGGGGGCAGCCTTACGTTTTCGTCTATTTTTTTACGTTTTCATCCGTTTTTACGCGTTTTCGTCTGTGTTTTTATGTTTTCAGCCGTTTTTTTCCGTTTTCATCCGTTTTTGCACATTTTCGGCCGGTTTTTTGAGGTTTTGTCGTTTTATGTTTTTGTCTTTTTACGGGTTCGCCGTTTTTTATGTTTTCGCTCGTTTTGCTAGTTCTCGTTTGTTTTTTTACGTTTTCGCCCATTTTTTTACGTTTTCATCCGTTTTTGCGCGTCTTCGTCCGTTTTTAACGTTTTCGTCCGTTTTTTACGTTTTCATCCGTTTTTACGCGTTTTCGTCTCTTTTTTTACGTTTTCGTCTGTTTTTGCGGGTTTTCGTCTATTTTTACGCCATCTGCTTTTGTGCGCTGGCTATTTTTTGTTTGTCAATTTTTTTACGCTTATCCGCTTTTGCACATTTTCGGCCATTTTTTAATGTTTTCGTCAGTTTTTTTTACGTGTTTGTCTGTTTTTTTTACGGCTTCGTCCGTTTTTTACGTTTTCGTCCGTTTTTTTCGTCCTCGTTCGTTTTTTTACGTTTTCGTTTGCTTTTTTAGGTTTTCATCCGGTTTTTTACGTTTTTTACGGTCCGCTTATGCGCGTTTTCGTGCGTGTTTACGCGTTTTTGTCTATTTTTTTACGTTTTTGTCTGTTTTTTTAGTTTTCGTTCATTTTTGCGCGTTTTTTTCCCTTTTCTTACGTTTTCACCCCTACGTTTTCGTCCAATTTTTACGTTTTTGTCTATTTTTTAACGTTTTCATTAGTTTTTTTTTTATGTTTTCACCCTTTGTTTACGATTTTCTTACGCTCGTGTTTTGCTTTGTCGTGCTTTACATTTTCGTTTTTTTTACGTTTTCGTCCATTTTATACGTATTCATCCGTTTACGTTTTGTCCTTTTAACGTTGTTCTGCGCGTTTGCTGTTTTACGTTTTGCCGTTGTTTTAGTTTTCGTCCTTATGTTTTCGCCTTTTTTTTATGTTTTCGCTTTTTACGTTTTCATCTGTTTTTTTACAATTTCGTACGTTTTAAGTAAGTAGACGGACGAAAACATAAAAAACATAGGAAAACGTAAAAAAAAAATGGACGTAAACGTAAAAAAACGGGTGTAAATAGAAGAAAACGTAAAAAACAGACAAAACGTAAAAAATGGACGTAAACATAAAAAAGCAGACGAAAACGTAAAAAAAACGGACGAAAACGTAAAAAAAATGGACGAAAACGTAAAAATACAAACGAAAACGTAAAAAATAAACGAAAACGTAAGAAAACGGGCGAAAACGTTAAAAACGGGTGAAAATGAATGAAGACTAAAAAAACAGAGGAAAACGTAAAAAACGGACGTATACGTAAAGAAAATGGATGAAAACGTAAAAAAACAGACGAAAACAAAAAAATACGGACAAATACGAAAAAAAACGGACAAAAACGTAAAAAACGGATGAAAACGCGCGAAACAGACGAAAACGTAAAATAACGGACTAAAACGTTAAAAAAACGGAAGAAAACGTAAAAAAAATGGACGAAAACGTAAAAAAACAAGCTAAAACGTAATAAAAACGGACGAAAACGTAAAAAAAACAGACGAAAACGGAGGAAAACGTAAAAAAACGGACGAAAACGTAAATAACTGGCGAAAACGTAAAAAAACGTAGGAAAACGCCCAAAAACAGACGAAAACGTAAAATAACTGACTAAAACGTTAAAAAACAAAAGAAAACGTAAAGAACGGCCGAAAACGTAAAAAAAAGATGAAAACGCAACTAAACGGATTAAAACGTAAAAAAGCGGACGAAACATACTATACTAGCATGATTACAGGTGGAAATGTAACGAGTCGACCCGACCCAACCCGTTTGACCCATGACCCATTCAACTCATTCTTATAGTATGACATGTTTGACCCATGACCCGTTTGACCCATAACCCATTTGACCCATGACCCAGACCGAACCGACCCGACCCATTTGCCACCTCTAATTAAAAGCCAGTTAAAACATCGTCAAAATTTCGTCCAATTTCAAATTTTTATACTCTCTTCGTCTTCAATTAATAGTCCATTTTTCCTTTTCCATATGTCTCATTTTTATTGTTCACTACTAAATATAGATATCTTTGTTTGATCGAATTTATCATATTACCCTTACTTGAAATTATTGTTACAACTTATGTGTGGCTTCTTATGGTGTCAAGTCAACATGAAGTGAGGTAAAGCTAAAGTTTCTTGGGACGATGTTTGTCTTCCTAAAATTGAAGGAGGCCTTGCCATTCGTAAGTTGGACAATTTTAATGCTGCGTTGATGTCTACGCATGTAAGGAAGCTTATAACTCACAAGGAATCCTTGTGGGTAAAATGGATTCACACGTACAAACTAAATAATTGGAGTTTTTGGGACGTCAAATTGGCTTCCAATGTGAGTTGGGGTCGGCGTAAGCTGCTTCAAATCCGTAATGTTCTTTGGTCTCATTTTTGGCATGTGATTGGGAATGGTCAAAATACTTTTGTATGGTTTGATAATTGGAACACTCACTGCCCTCTTATAAACCATGTCTCTTATCGTGTAATTGCAAGTGCAGGCTTTCGCATTCATGCTAAGGTTAGTGATGTTATTTCTGATGGTGAACGGAAGTGGCCCATAGCTTGGTTCAACAGGTTTCCGAATTTATTTCAACTTATAGTTCCTACTATTAATGAAGATCAGATTGACAAAATCTTTTGGAAATCACATGATGGTATTCTTAAAGAATTTTCTACGCGTGAAGTTTGGCAGTCCATACGGCAGCGTGGTAATGAGAAAGAATGGTCTCATCTTGTGTGGTCAAGTTATGGAATTCCTAGACATGCTATTCACTTGTGGTTAGTATTACGAAGGAGGCTCAAAACTCAAGACCGTCTTAAGCAATGGGACGTGGGAAAGGATGTGGATATCAGCCTACTTACTTGCCCGCTATGCAAAACGCAAAAAGACTCTCACGAGCATTTGTTTTTCGAATGCTCATTCTCGTCTAATGTATGGCAGTTAGTCTTGGACGTGGCTGGTGTTTCGAGTGTTTCATCTAACTGGGATGACATAATGCATTGGATTTTGCCTATATCAAAAAGAAAATATGTGAAAAATATTGTTGGGCATTTAATTCTGGCAGCAACGTCTTACTTTGTTTGGCATGAACGTAACTACAAGATTCATGGTAAAGGAGATCAGACTTCGGAACAAGTTGCTCGATATGCTCTTGATTCAGTAAGAATGATGTTAGCTTCTATCAAGTTTAAAAAGAATGCGAGAGTCAGAAAGCTTATGGAGACGTGGAAATTGAGTTATAGAGGCTGATGGCTCTTTAGTCGTGTTTTGGTGCTAGAGGATTAAGCATTCTTTGTTTTTTCTTTTTGTTTTCTCTAGCTAGTTTTTGGTTGTCATGCTTTTGAATCTGTTCATGGTATGTTGTTTCGTATTTTTCTAGAGTGGTTCATAGCTGCTCTTTTCTTGTACGTTTTTATTTTATTAATATATTCACTGGGTACAATCCTTTTACCCAAAAAAACTTATTGTTACAAATTAAAAATAAAATTAATTAAATAAAAATAAAATTAAAAAGAAATAGAGATAAAACAGTAATAAGTATGTTAATTTTAAGCTGTATATTTTGTCAGAAGAAATTTTTCTTAGACGGAAGGAGTAATACGTTTTGAGTGATATGATACGTTTTTCCCTCTATCTAAAGTTTCTACTTTTCTTTGTATTTTCTTTTAAGAACAGCGTTGAAGAAACCAAGCAAGAAGCTAGGAATAATTTACAAGATACGGTAAAACCATATCAATTTAATTACATGAAACTCTTCTACATTTTGACGAAATCTGGATTTCTTTGTATTTTAATTTACTTCTTATAAGAGCATTGGTATGGGAAAATCATAGCTCGCCGTCGTCTTACGTGGAGCCTCGCCGTGGCTCGCCGTCGTGTGGTTCTTCGTCACCACGACGAGCTGAAAACTCTGACAGAAGTTGTTAATACAAATAAACCGTAAAAACGTTTATTAATATTTTGCGATCTCTTTGTGTTTTGTTGATAACAAGTATAATATTATCTAAAGTACAATTATAAGGATACATGTTATTTTTGTAAAACATTTACATATAGCCATTTAAATACAAAAATGTTGTAATTAATCATTTGTTGTAATAGTTTATTAGGATGGGTAAAAACCACAACCCATGGATCATATCCATAACCTATTGACCCATACCCATTTGACTAGATACAATGTATTCATTAGATACATTGAATCTAAAGGAAAACCCATAGACCAACCCATAACCCATGACCCATAACCAAAAAACCCATGGGCAAATAGGAGCGTCCCACGGATCCCTAGGATTACACTAGACGGATCCTAAGTGGGAGGGATCCGTGGGATCCGGGGAACAGTGGAAGATTTTGCCTATAAATAGAGAGTCATTTCTTCATTATAACTCACCCCTCTTATTACTAATTCTCTCATACACTCTCATTCTATTCTAGCAAAAGATCACTTGATCTAGTGAGTACTTCCTTCTTTCTTTCTTTAGTGATTCTCATATAGGTCCTTCTCTAAGGCGAGATCACGAGCATTCTACAAGTCATTCAAGCAAGGGGTCCTTGATTGATTTTTTCCTCCGCAAGATTTCTGTAGCGAAGATCTTGTATTTGATATTTCACATATTTGTTGTGTAATAGTCGTGTTGGTTTGGTCCACCGTGTTACGGACTCGGTATTTAGCTTTGTACCGGACAAAGGTGTAAGCAACGTTGTGAAGGCTTCTCCGCCAAGTGAAGGAGTTTGTTGACATAGTGCTTGAACTCTCGAGTAGGTGACTCGGGGAGTGGAGTAGGGCAAGGAAGGTGTCCTTGTAGCCGAACCACTATAAATCGGTTGTGTCTTTTCTATCCCTTTGCTTTACTTTATTTACTTGCTTTATCATTAGATCTATACTTTCTCTACATCCATAAGATCTCACATATTAACGAATCTAAAGTTTTTTGAAACTAAATTTAAAATCGGCAAAATTATTCAACCCCCCTTTCTAGTTTTCCACAGAAGTGTTTCTCTTTTATTTTCTTATTTCGATTTGGTTGTGTATAATTGTTTGTATGTGTGAGAATATGTGTGTGTGAGAATATGTAATGAAGATGAAGTAGATGGTGCAATAATAAAGTAGAAAACAAACAGATATAATAAATATATAATTAAAAGAGTAAATTACATAACTGGTCCATGTGGTTTGGCAAAAATTTCACCTATCATCCTTCAAACTTAAAAGTGCATAAATCGTCCCTATCGCTGTCAAAGAATAACATGAATGGTCCTTTTGAGGGACGGTAGGTGAAATTTTCGCCAAACTATAGGGATGATTTATGCAACTTTTATGCAAGTTTTATACCTCAAAAGGACCATTCATGTTATTGTTTGGCAGCGATAGGGACTATTTATGCAACTTTTAAGTTTGAGGGACGGTAGGTGAAATTTTCGCCATACCACAGGGACCATTTATGTAATTTACTCTAATTAAAAATAATAATAATAAAACAGAATTTAGACGTACCTACGTGTATTTTTAGATGTATTGTATTTTTTTTACCTACGTATTTTTTTAGATATATTGTATTTTTATTTTAAAACTGAATTTATTGTGTTATTTAATGTATTTTTATTTTTAATGAAATGAATTTAGTTTATTTGAAAATTTGAATAAAAAAAATAAAGTAGTGTGGTGGGCCTCAAATGAAGAGGCTGTCTATATGAGAGAGGGGGTTGTTATTGTTAGTGAATGTTTGTTATGCACGCTGAGTGCTGACGCGATAAAGAGGTATGGGTTCATCACCGCACCCACCCCTCTAGATGATCTGCGTGAAGACTATTCATTCCTATTTGTATTTTGGCTTGTACAGTTTATAACTTTGGTTTCGAATAATTTATAAAATTCGTACAATGATGTTAACGTACGCTCTTAAAAATGTTGTAACAATCAAATCGGTTGGCAACAAGTAGGATAACTCATCAAATCACTACAATGTTACTTTATAAATGACATTTTTAGATATGTATAATTAATGGTTTATTTTCTTTTTATTTTTAAATGAAGTAGTTTCTGTTAGGGTTTTTAGGTTAAAAAATTGCAACCAACTTTTCTAAATGTCCCATTTCGGTATATGAGCTATATAAATAATCATTAAATACAATGAACTTTCATAAAATGTTTTAATATGTACATTTTGATTTTTGTAATATTGAAAACTATCACATGTCACTATTTTTAATGTGACATCGCATTAAAATGTGCATATTAAAGAATATTAAGAAAGTTCATTACATTTAATGATATCTTTTACAGTTCACGTGCAAAGACGAAACTTTAAAAAAATGTTGCTATTTTAGGTTACTCGTAGCAGTTGGGTCGCCGACCTGGATGGATCGGTCGCGCTTTATGTGGTTATTTGATCCTTGTAGGTCGGCAAATAGGTTTTGGGGCGAAGTGGTCGAGAGGACGACCGAAAAGAAATATTTGTTTATGTGTGTATGTTAATTAATTAAAAAAGAATATTTGTGGGGTATGTTTAATTAGTGTCGGTCTTTTTAATGTGGTAAAATGTCGTTTATAAATTGTCGGAGAGAGAAAGCTAAAATGTCAAACAAAATAAAAGCCGTCGGAGGTTACTGTTATGGCCTAGTGGGATGAGATCCTCTCAAGTTACTTGACTCAAGTTGGGTTAATATGAGCCATTGGATTTGATCAAATGGCTAAAATCAAAAGAACTTCTTTTGATTTGAGCTATTAGATCAAATCCAATTACTCATAATGTCCCAACTTGAGAGGATCCTTGTCCATGGCTAGTTGACTTAAACCCTTTTAATATGAGACATAAAGTACCAGAAAAATTTTGGTCATAAAACAGCAACAAAGTTATATTTTACATCAAAGAACACTTTATGTACGAGTATGAAATGTGGACACGAGTAGAAGATTTCGCAACGAATATTACAGAATTTTAAATGATTTGACAAATTAACCTAAGTTTGCCATTTTAGTCAAAGTCTATGCGCTTGACTTCCGAGTGGAAACCAAAGAACTGTTCCGTTACATGTGCTGTCCCTACTTTATTCTGTTTTCTAGATTTCTATTGAAAAATACTTGAATTTTGATAACGGGAAAATGATTTTTGCGCCTAATAATTACTTATGTACCTAATTATTCGATTGATTGATTTGAGAAAAATAATTAGTGGAGATTTAAAAAAAAAAATACATGATACAATTGCAGTATTGTACAAGTGATTTATGTGTTAAACATATATTTTAAGTCTAACTAGCACTACTCGAGTAGAAAATTACAAGCAGTAGTGAAACCAAAATTTAAGATAAGTGAGAACATCTTCAATATATGCATTATCTTTTTACATCATTGTAGTGCAAGATGAGGATATATTTAGATTTCATGTCATGTTTGGCGAGCTTACGGGTCACAATGATCCTAACATCTAACATCTGGTAAAAGGTCTACGGTTGGCATAGTTGCGATGAATTAGATGAGCGTCCCTAGATAAAACCTTGGTTCAACGTTGTAAGGGGATCTTGTTATATCTTGTACCGATAAAAAGCCGGTTAAGGGCTTAAGGTTGTGTGTCCGATAAGAAAAGTTGGTGGTATGGAATATGTGAGATCATAAACTATAGTTGAAGAGGATGTCCATGATGGTCATTGATTGAAGAGGATGTGCATGTGTGTCCGATAAGAATTGTAAGGTGTGCAAATACGATGATCTCAAAATTTACATGCGAACCGTGATATTTATATCAAAATTATTCACATTGTCACATACTCGTATTTGAGTTATATTCGGGTGATCGACAATCCTTAGCACGTCGGCATTACTATTTACTTAATTAGTGGATTATTTGATACTTAATTTTGCTTAACTTTGCCTCTTATATATCTGTAATACTATTTGACTTCGTTTAAGATTATTCGACAAGTAAATCTAATAACTGTGACGAAAAAAGTATTATGATATGTGAAGATCTACTTACATGGGCATGACTAACGCGTATAAATGCATTTATATAAAGATGTGATCACACGTAGACCCAGATTAAAAGGCCATACACGATGTTTGTTGGAGTTATTTTTACATGCATGCATGTGTAAGCATTTAATTGCTTTATCGACTGTGTTTAATGGTCGTACATTCTTATTGTCTTTGCCAACTTGGAGCATATTAATTACGAGCTTTGATTGAAGCAGAATATTGTACTAGGGGCATGATATTCAGACCCGAAGGGTTTCTATTATTTTTTTTTTTTGAAGGGTTTCTATTATTGGATGCATCGGAGGTTGTACGATGTGCATTTTGGTGTTGTACTGTTTTTATCGCAAGTTGTACTAAAACATATCCCATTGTATTATTTAATTGCTTACACACATGTAAGGATAAGAGCTAGGTGCACCTCGTCCTTAATAACACTTATTGGTGTACTAGCTAAGCGTCACTTTACCACCTGATCACCTCATTAATAATACACCAATAATTAAAATATTTATCTAAAATTAAAAGATAAACCAATAACACATATTGGTGCATGTAGATTTCGCAGAACACCTCATAAAAAATATTCACTCACTCACTCAAAAACATAAGAAAAAAAATAAAAATAAAATACCAACAACACCCGTTGGTGGGTTGGCTGAAGGACAAACGACGCCGCTGTGCAGAACGAAGGCGCGATTCGCGCGTTTTTGACGAACGGCGGACCAACAACGGCATGCATCGTGCTCTCTAAGTGTAATGATGACTATCAAAAGACCAACAACACCATTGTCACATTAAATTTTTCTCTTCAAGACAACTTTATTTTACCAATTTAGTGTAATAAATTGATTAAGACACCAATTATATTTTATTTTTATTTTCATTTTTTAGAAAACTATAATAAAAATTTCATTAACAAAATAAAATATTACATTACTGTAAAGAAAAAAGAAAAAAAACTTAGAAACTCTCTTCCATAGACGATTTTTGTGATTCACTACAACCCTATTCGATTTAATCTTTTCGGATTTCAGTCGTGTTCTTGAACGTGTGATTCTATTGTTTAAAGTCTAAATTATTTGTTTATTATATCCCTATCATTTGTCAATGTATTTAGATTAATTAATTGATAGGATTGATTCACATACTAATCCTAGGCTTTATTTAATAGATTCATTAGTTTATTGTACTAATCTAGGCTATATCTATACTACTTTATAATGTATTTAAGACTTTTATTTTCAAAAGTCTTAAAAATTTTAAACTTACACACTTGCTATTATTAGAATTTCTTTTTTCAAAAAAATAAAAAAAATAAAAAAAAATAGAAATTTAATTTAATTAAAGAATACAACTACTAATGCAATATGCACAATGAATTGATGCACTAACATATACTCTATTGACTGATCCTATAATTAATGATGTTATTTAAAACACCCCTTTTATGAAAAATATAATTAATAAAACACATTGGACAAACCAAACAAGCTACATAGTATCTGACACAATAAACAAACAAAATAATATAAACCAAGCAAAGCTCCATCACACTTAGTAATGTGTAGATATTTATCGTACAAATTTAATGAAGCATATCATACCATCTCTTACCTACTTGCGACTACAAGCCAATGTTAACTACCAGGATCTTTTACACCCATAATATTAAGGACTATCGTATTTATATTGTTGCAACATCGCGTGGTTCTCCTACTATTAGTATATGAAATGGTTTGCTATGATTAAAGCTATTACATCCTAAATTTATCGACATACATAAATTTATTATCATAGAAAATGTGTAATCAAAAGACATTGTTTGCTAAAACGTTTAAATACAGGGTACCCGCCGCCACAACGCGCAGATACCCTGCTAGTTATATCCGAAACTATTCAATTGGTTTGTAGTGTTTGTTTTGTAATCCATTAAAAACTAACAGATTCCATATATTTTAATCCCTAAATCGTTTTGTGGGTATATTGCTATCCTTAATTGTTGTATCTTTATATTTTGTTGTTGGTTGCTTTTCATGGTGTTTGTGGGTTGGCTTTTGGCTGCTGTTTTATGCGATGGTTGTGTTTTAATAACGGTTTGAATTTTGTTTGAATAACGATGCACGCTAATTAGAGTTGGTTGCATGTAGTAGGAAGAAGAGTGGGTTCTTGAGTCCGGGGGGAGGGGAGTTAAACAAAAAGGGGGCTTGAACGCTGGCAAAACAACTATGAATGGTGGGCAAAATGTTGAGAGTGTATCGAGTACAACAAGCTTGGATCATCCTTTGATGAGCAATTATCAGAATGATTAGAACATAGTGTTTCCTCTTTTGGAAACCATAGCGAGAATATTTGTTGCGACTATTATCAATGTATCGATCAATGAAGGTGAAGTCAACTTGAACACATATCTAGGGTCTCCATCTTAGGCCAACGTATTGAATGCTGATGTGGACACTAATGTTTCCTTAGCCGATAAGATTCGTAACCTTGAAAAATAAATGCTATAAGGAAAGCTAGTGCTATTGGGTGACGATGGGAAGCCATTGAACACATGAGGTGATAGGTCGAGTTACGTTGGAACTAGTCTTAATGATGAACCAAGTAAGAAAATTGCAAACTTTCATACCTTAATAGCCACGGCTGGTAATGAGGCTCGTGTTGCCATTCCCATAAGATCAGTTCTATAGGTTAAGGAACATTTCGAGAATACTGTCCATAGAGTTTTAAAAGAGTTGCATATCCGGTGGTTGAAAACTACGTTAAGAGCGCGTGGAGTAGTTTTGGTCTTGTTCGTACTATGATGAATGCGAAAGGCATTTTCTTCTTTAAATTCAGCTCAAACACGGTATGGAAGCAATGCTTGAAGGTGGACCATGTTTGATCGTAATGTGCCATTGATTATTCGTAAATGGTCTTCTGTGGCTAATGTTTCTAAGGAGGACTTAAAGAGTGTCCCAGTTTGGGTTAAACTCCATGATATGCCAATAACGACATTCACGGATGATGGATTGAGTGATATTGCTACAAAACTTGGCACCCCTTTAATGTTAGATATGTACACAACATCTATGTGCATGGAATCATAAAGTCGGTCCAGTTTTGCAAGAGCCATGTGATCTTCGTGCCAATATTGAGTTGAAAGACACTCTTGTTGTGGTGGTGCCTAGCATTGAAGTTGATGGATATACCTGCATTCTATTTGCGTGGAGTACGAGTGGAAACCAACTAGATGTCCAACATGCATGGTTTTTGGATATGCTTTGGACCAATGTACGAAGAGCCCTCAAGTGGTTCCTACTACGTCCATAAATTGGGTTGAGGTTTTTGGAAATGGTGGAAAGAAACAAAGTGGAGGAATGGTTTTAATACCAAGTCTAAACTTGTTTACATGCCTGTCTTGAAAATGTCATCACCAAGTAAGCATATGGAAGCTAGTAAGTCGAATACGATTGATAATGGGGTCGTTAAAACTCATAATCCGTTTTCAATTCTTGAAACGAAGGATTGGGATATGGAGGGCAACAATTCTGCTAAGACTCAAGGGACAAATTCTTATGCTAATGTGGGTACAATGAATCAAGCGTCTACATCTACATCTAACATAGCATCTAATGATGCATTTACATCTAAGGGTCAAACTTGAATCTTAATGCTGATATTTTGTTGAAATTGGTAAATATAATGATTGTGTTTATGAGGATAGTGAAAGTGATATGGAACATGTCTATGACGAAACAACGAGTTTCATGGAACATGTCTTGATATAAGTCTTCGTGGTCACAATAGACGTTATATTATATTTGTTTCTGTTTTGAATCAAATGTAGTCTAATGGTTAGTTTGTTTTCCTTCTAAAAAGAGGTAGTAGTCTTTGTTATGTAAGTTTTACCGCTTATGTAACAGACTGAGAAGTAGGACTCACTCACATCTTATATACTTAAATGTTTTTTTGGAATAATATATTCACGGTGTATAAAAAACTTTTACCCCAAAAAAAAATACTACATTAATAATTCAAAAAAATTAAAAACATTACAATAAAAATTAAAAATTTAAACTAATAGTCCAAATTATATTTCTCCTTTATTTTTTTGCTTCATCTCTGACATCTTCTGTCTTTGAAATTCGGGCCAAGTCTCATCATGCGTAGCTTGTAGACGACTTGAATACTAATAATTTGATAGAGTTTTATGTGGTGGCTGATGTGGTTAAGTTTTAATTAAATAACAAATTAGAGTTATAAACTAATGTTGGTATTATATTTACTTAATTTGAAAAGTTAATTAACAAAGATAGAAGTCTAAAACCGTCATAGAGTCATCTCATTTCTATAAAGTAGAACTATAAATCTATTGTAAACTATAACTATAAATTGATTGTATTTGCATTTTTTAGTATTGTAGCTATGAAAATTAAAGACTAAAACCCAATAGAGTCATCTAAGTTTTATCGTTTAATTGAATGTAATATCGAAATTGGAAAGATATATACGTATCAAAGAAGTTATTAAAATTATACATATGTATAGAACCGGTTTGATATGGCGGTTGAACTAGTAACCCGGAGAACCGACGACTCGACGGAATCAATTAAAAGACCGGGTTTTAAGACATCGGTTTTTACTGGTGCTGTTGATAGGGTTACCAATTCTATACATGTGCTTGAGTGTTCTTGTTTTGTTTTTGTATAGTAGTTGATATTGTTGACCGGCATATTTCTACCAAAGTCCTTCATCAACTTCAAACCATTTCATTACTAGAAACATCATGCGTAGCTTTTAGACGACAATACGACATGACTACTAATGATTTGATAGAGTTTTTACTGGTGTTGTTGATAGGGTTACCACTTTTATCCATGTTCTTTTGTTTCGTTTTTGTATTGTCTTTAGTTGATATTGTTGATCAACATATTGGTATCAATGACTCTCCAATATATCATCAACTTCAAACCATTGATCATTACTAGAAACATCATGCGTAGCTTTTAGACGACATGATTACCAATGATTTGATAGAGTTTTTACTGGTGTTGTTGATAGGGTTACCACTTTTATCCATGTTCATGCATGTTCTTTTGTTTTATTTTTGTATAGTCTTTAGTTGATATTGTTGATCAACATATTTGTATCAATGACTAATATTTCATCAACTTCAAACCATTGATCATTACTAAAAACATCATGTGTAGCTTTTAGACAACATGAATACCAATGATTTGATAGAGTTTTTACTGGTGTTATTATTGATAGGGTTACCACTTACCACTTCTATACATGTGCTGTGTGTTCTTTTGTTTTGTTTTTGTATAGTCTTTACTTGATATTGTTGACCAACATATATGTACCAATGTCTCTTCAATATTTCATCAACTTCAAACCATTGATCACTACTAGAATCAGGCCTTTCAGTCACGACCCAAAGTCTTTCATAGATTATAAGTTTGTTTTTTATTTGTTAT
Organism: Chrysanthemum makinoi; assembly: GCA_910596185.1. NCBI lineage: Eukaryota > Viridiplantae > Streptophyta > Magnoliopsida > Asterales > Asteraceae > Chrysanthemum > Chrysanthemum makinoi. Next base: position 321,412,353 of record OU343220.1, on the reverse strand, counting down.
TCTTCTTTCCGCAATCAACTATACATAGTTTTTTTTATGATTTTTATAAAACACCAATTTATTTTTGTTTGTTTAATATTGTTTTTTTGCAACGTGATTGTATCAAACTTTTTACTCCATCTATTATCTCATTAAGAACTCTTGGATCTAGCTCGTCTATCGGGCGAACCTTGAAGATAGTATATTCTATTTCTAACTTAAGAATGTGTTAAAGTATAAAACTTAATGGGCTTATGAGCTTGATGCCGGTTTTACTGACCAGGTTTTAATATTTAAAATGTCTCGTTCACTACAAAAAACTAGTTGAATTCTTCACATTTTAAAGGCCAAATGACCACGTTTAAAAATATGTAAAATTGTTGAGTCCACACTTTCTCATGTGTGGTAATAATGAGTGTGACAAATTTTTCTACACATATAAGTGTGAAGATATTATCAAAATTTCTATTGTTAAAAGTGTAGAAATATTTTTTAAAAGTCCACACCTAAAAGTGTGGCAAAATTGCAAAAAATGTTTATAAGAAAAAGTGTGAAAACATTTGCTACACATATAAGTGTAGCTTTATTTTAATTGTACACACTTATATATGTGAATTAATTTTTAAAATATTTGTGACATTTATTAATGTAGCAAAATTATTATCCATATAAAAAAAGTCCACGGTTGACCATACCGTGGCAAAATAAGTGTGAAGAATAGAGCTATTTTTTGTAGTGGTTATACCTATGGTTCATATGCACGCTAATCAAGATAATCCGAGTGTAGTGTAGTATTCGGTAAAACCGAGGTCGTCCCAAGAGCTATGTGAGCGGATTCTAATTAAGTTTAGGTGTCACAGATTTTAATTGGTTTTTAAGATTGAAATAATTAATTAACTACTAAAGCAAGAAATGCAAGAAAGCAAATAAAGGCGAGGGTTGTGATCAATAGAGGAGAAGTGTGCTAACATAGTTACTTATCCTATCATGTTAAGTTCACGTTTAATTACTTCCAATTAGAGCTGGCATAACAGATCCATAATGACGGTACTTAACACTTAACCTCTTAAGACACTGAATTGCTACGTAAGTCTAACACGACATGATAACAAATCGTGTCATTTTTTTCAACACTAACACGACATTTAATATTAACAGTTACACGCATACTAACCTGCAGGACTCATAACAAAATACTAAATTTATACCAAATACATAACTAAACAATACCCGCACTTTCCATATATCTAATGCCCAAAAGGTGAGCCAAAACAAAGCTGCTAACATACCGTTAATAAGTTACGGTACAAAGCAACATTATTGGATTTTAGAGTACAAAGCAACATTATTCAAAGACATTTTTCTCGAGTTCTTCCTTCTCGGTTGTTCCTTCTTGATCCTCTTCAAACGTTGACCGAGTTTGAAGCATCCGATTTAACACTAACATCAAGCAACATTATATCTTCAAATAGACGACATTGTTATCTGACAGTTTTGTCCTCATCGTGACTTCTCCGCTAGCATCCTCTTCTAAATGCGAACCTTTTCCGTATAGACACGCTTCCACACTGGTTTCAGATTTTACGAAAGCAGAGAGAATCGTTTCTTGTAAACACACCGTACCTTTGCAACAGATTTCCTATGTCCTACAACTGGATGCACTCGATAAGTAACATATGTAAGACGAGTATTAGAAACCTTTAATAATCATATGCAATCTAAAGATGACTACGAAATGACCAAACATTTAATATACCAAGTATCAGATGGAAAGAAACCAACATAGAACTTTAACGACAAAACTAAACAAGTTTAGTCTTAAACCTAACAATATTAATAATAAACTAAGAAAAACCATACAACATCTAAAATATAATAATAATAAACACCGATAAGCTATAACAATCTAAACTTACTTAATACACTAAATAGGCATCTAATGAATCAAAATAAGCTAACTTAAAACTTGAATAGCACTTGAGAATTAACTGACCTGTTGTTGAATTGAAACAAAGACAAGGGTACGGGCACTTTTGAGCTTGTTTGAATAAGCCAGAGGAGATCACCAAGCTTCGGGAACTTGGAGTCCACCGGCTAGCCATCTTTTGCCCCCTATGGCAGGCCATGATAGCAGCTTAGCACTTATAAATAAGTGAGAAAGTCATCCGAAGAGCAGGCATAAACAAATTCCCATAGGCTACTTCAAGAGCAAAATAAGTCGATAATGCTACTACTAAAAATTATAAAAATACTATTAACTAGCTAACCTAATTAATAAGATGCATGCAAAATTGCACTGTGAAAACCATTGTCACAGAGTAAAACATGGAGGGTGTCCTCAGCCGCTGTTGAGAAAGACTAGAACTGCGCTGCCCGGCCATTTAACCTTTAACCCTTAGCTAACCATTGTAATAATAATTCTATTAAAAGTTGTAAAACCCAATCACATGATCTCAACCTTGTTCAAGATAATTTGACAATCAAACTAATAGCACATAAACATCCAAAGAATATTAAAAAGTCAAACTTTTTTTTTTTTTTAAACTAACTTTCAAACATAAGATAAACAAACAACAATAGTCTATCTCAACTAATTTTTTTTCTTTCTATATAGATCAAGAGTCTATTTTAAACTTTATAATTATTAACACAATCATTCACATAATAATAGTCCCTAATAACAACATATGGTCACTAAATAAATAAGATATTAAAAATGAAATATAATATAGTGGTTTAATAGATCCGTTGATATAACGATGAATAATTAAGACGATAACTAGAGAAGATTATTGATGGATGGAATATTCCAAAGAAGTTAATCACATCGGCTTGACCTACACTTGAAATGAAATGAAATGAAATCAGATTTTCAAGCCTTGTATCTACTACTCAAATGAGTTTTGGCACACGCCCTCTTATGATTTGAAACGATTTTCAAGCCTTGTATCGCTTGAAAAACCCGAATAAAACAAAAATACAATCTTCCAATCCAAACACAAAATTTTAATCGATAAGATTTAAACAACCAAAATGAAGTGACAAGGTTAAGAACTTACACGCCGCAACGGTTTGGGAAACACTCACGTGGGAAGACTCGATATGGTTTAATCTCACATCATTTTCACCTTTGATTACCGGGTCTTTGGGGAAGAAGAAGAAAAAGGAAGATGAAAAGATAGAAAAAGTAGAAAGAAGAAAAAGTAGGAAAGTGTTTTAGGATATTGGTGATTTGGTGTTTTGTGATTGCTCGCCTATGATATTGGTGTTTTAGGATTGGAGGCTTTATGAAAAGAGGAAGTATTGTAGGATTTATTTTTCTAACATATATATATAACCTCTAACATAAGCCTTAACGGTCTTAACAGTGGACCTCGTTAAGACACTAAACTGTTAATTTTATTCACGTCTTTAACTGTGTCCGACCAAGACACGAACTCATAAGACCTGACACTTAAACCCGTTAAGAGCAGGCGCGGTCGGTCGCGGTTAATTGTGTCCGGTCGGAAATTGCCACCTACTCCAATTGCTTCAAGTGGGGTTTTAAGTCGCTAGACAACATTTTGGTCTTTGTCCTACCCTATCAAAGAAAGGCTTACACGAGATCAAGCTACTATCCTTGAAAGTCCATCTTATATTTTAGTCCCCTGCCAAGCTCATTAAGTTCGCACATGCAAGATCTTATAACAATGAGTGCCCGCGCTTAGCATCTTAAAAACTCATCCCTAACTTCTTAAGTTCATCCAAACGTGTGATCAGCCAAAACGCATTGGCAGTAAAGGTCGCCACTTGGTCAATTCTACCCTTCTCACTCACCCACCTACTTATGGTCACTTGGTCATATCTCCTTAACTAGACACTACGCCATTCAAAACTACCAAAACAAGTGGTAGCTACCAACAAACTATGCATGCATAATTAGAAAACAATTATAATGGAAGCAATGTAAATATAAACAAACAATTATGAATTATAATTCAGGCTAGCACCAGAGGTGCTTAGCCGCCATATTAATCATACAATCATTCAATGTTTAACATATTGAAAATACAGCGTAGACCGGAGTGTAGCAAGATAATTTAATGGTGGATCTTATTGTCCCTATGAAAGTGGTTGAAGAGTTAACACTAGGTATGAGAATACTATGGTTATTTCGGTAACGATTGCTTTCCTCACATGTTGATTATTATGTACTTAATGTTCGGCTTGGCATGGAATACGTATAGTTATGATGAATGCAAAGGGTTCTTTTTCTTTAAGTTTAATTCAAGAAAGGTGTTCGTGGATGTCCTTGAAAATGGTCCGTGGTTGATTAGAAATGTCCCTATTATTCTTAAACCATGGACCTTGAACACCAACTTACTTAAAGATGATTTGACCAACATTCCGCTGGTTAAGTTCCATGATGTTCCTCTTGCTATGTTTTCTCGATGATGGTGATTAGTCTTCATACATTGATTGCACTGAATGTTAGATGCCTATAACTAGCCAAAGAAGGAATCTTAAAACAGGTTTTGAGGTGTTTGGATTGAAGAGCAGTGGAATCTTAGTGGATAAGAAACAGAATCATGAAATATTCTCACTGATGGAGTCTGGTTTCTGAGAAGATGAAGAACATAAAGTGAAACTTAATGAGACAGATCTTA
>OU343220.1:321309719-321407628 GCA_910596185.1 Chrysanthemum makinoi | reverse complement strand
TTGATAATATGGGGAAGTTTGATGGCAAGTCAGAAGAAGGATACTTATTGGGTTATTGCACTAACAGTAAGGGCTTTAGAGTATACAACAAGGTTACTAAGAAAGTTCAAGATTGTCTTCATGTTGAGTTTTTAGAAGATCAAGACAATGAGAAAGGTAAAGGTCCCGATTGGATGTTTGATCTTGAGGTTTTAACTCCCCTATGAACTATGTACCGGTAGAGAAGAAAATCAACCAGGTGAGTGGTGAAATTTACAATATGTTGTTCATGGAGTTCATATTAGACCTGATGTTGTTCCTGATGAAAACTCTGTTAGTCCAAAACAAAGTACTAAAATTCCAAAACAAAGTATCTTGTTTCCCCACAAAAAAGTCTTGTTGCTCCATAATCCTCTTTTTATCTGGCGAGATCAATCTATTCAAGAGGAACTTAATCAGATGCTTCTTCAAGATGTTTTAGAACATTCTTACACTGATGAACAAAGGAGAACTTATGAAGAGGCAAAGAGGAAGAACGGATCGGCAGTACTCTCACAAGATACTTCGAACAAAATCTGCTGCACGGTTGACAGTACTTTAGAGGATCCGGATGATCATACCATGCCGGATTAGAAGATACGATGATGAATTTGAAGATGAAGGTATTTTCCCAAATTCCAATGAAGGTGCCGATGTTACTAATTTAGAGGATAATTATGAAGTTCCACAGTCTCCAAACTTAAGAACTCATAAGGATCATCCTTCTGATCAAATAATTGGTCCTTCTACTCTGAGTGCTGACTAGACAGAGCTAAGACTTTTTTCTACACCTCACAATGCTTTACTTAGCTTTGTGTATAAACAAACAGGCTGAATCATAAGGACCATCAAACCTGTCTATTTACTTGTTTTATCTCTCAAGAAGAACCAAGAATACTCAAGCTTTGACTAAAAGAAATTCTGGGTTGAAGCTATGCAGGGAAGAACTTCTTAAATTTAAACTTCAAGAGGTTTGTGTTTTATGTGATCTTCCAGATGGGAAGAGAGTTATTGGAACCAGATGGGTTTTTAGGGTCAAAAGAGATGAAAGAGGAAATGTTATAAAGAATAAGGCAAGGTTAGTAGCACAAGGATATAGACAAGAAGAAGGAGTAGATTATGATGAAGTGTTTGCTCCTGTAGCAAGAATATAAGCTATTAGAATATTTCTTGCTTTTGCTTCTTATATGGGCTTTCAAGTTTACTAGATGGATGTCAAAAGTGCCTTTTTATGTGGCAAAATTACAGAGGAAGTTTATGTCAAGCAACCTCCTGGTTTTGAAGATCCTAAAAACCCAAACAAAGTCTCAAGGTGTTAAGGCTCTTTATGGCCTTCATCAGGCACCTAGAGCTTGGTTTGAGAGACTCTCCACATTCTTATTACAACATGGATATAGAAGGGGAGCTATTGACAAGACTTTGTTTATCAAGAGAGACAAGAAAGATATCATGTTAGTTCAAGTTTATGTTGATGATATCATTTTGGGGCTACCAAACAGTCCATGGTTAAGGAGTTTGAGCAAAATGATGCAGAAGAATTTCAAATGAGTTCAATGGGAGAGTTGACTTTCTTTTTAGGACTTCAGGTTAAGTAGTCAAAGGAAGGTATTTTTATCAGTCAAGACAAGTATGTTACAGTCATACTTAAGAAATTCAATTTTGATGATATGAAGGTCATGAACTACACCCATTAAATCTATCAATTCATTGGGCAAAGATGAAGATGGACAACCTGTTGAAGTCAAGCTTTATAGATCAATGAGTGGCTCTCTTATGTATCTCTTTGCATCAAGGCCTGATATTATGTTTGCTGTTTGTCTATGTGCTAGATATCAAGTCTCACCAAAGATCTCTCACATGAATGCAGTAAAGAGAATCTTTGTTATTTGAAGCAACAACCAAAGTTGGGGTTGTGGTATCCTAAAGAGTCACCTTTTCACTTAGAGGCTTTTTCAGATAGTGATTATGCAGGTGATAACTATGATTGAAGATCAACCACTGGAGGATGCCAATATCTTGGAAGAAGATTAGTCTCCTAGCAATGCAAGAAACAAATAATTGCAGCAACATCTCTCTATGAATTTGAATATGTAGCTCTGCAAGCTATTGTGGACAAGTTTTGTGGATGCAAAATCAGCTCTTGGACTATGGATTCAACTTCAAGAATACTCCTATTAACATTGATAATGAGAGTACTATTTGTATTGTGAAGAATCCAGTTTATCATTCCAAGACCAAGCACATCCAGATTAGGCATCATTTTATCGTGAGATTGTTATGAGAACCAGGCTTATTAATGTGATTAAGGTTCACACAGGATGATAATGTAGCGACTTACTCACCAAAGGTTTTGATGTTTCTAGATTCACTCACTTGGTGGTGAGCATTGGCATGATTAAATATTGAGCTACATTTAAGGGAGGACTATTTAGTATTTGTATAGTCCTGTGTAATGCTTGAGGGGAGGATAGTTATGTATACTTAGTTAATAATGGAGAAATTGAAAAGTACTTTCGTTAAAGTCTTACGCTTGGAGAAAGTACTGCTTGGGAAAGTAATCGCTACGTGGAAGTCTGTTTGTCTTATTAAAGTAATCTGTTCCAACGGTTATCTTGAGGGTAATTTAATGCTACGCGGTAACAATAATTATTTTAGGCCGTGATTTTTCAAATCTCACCTATAAATACCTACTTTCCGATTTTCCCTCTTATATTGATACATTAGAATCTTTTCCATCTTTCTCTCATCATATTCATATTCTTCGCGTTTAATTCTTTTTGCTTACATAATCAACAATGGCGAATCGTCCCTACTTTGTTTCTAAGCATAACATGGTTGCTAATTTGGATAAGACTGATGCGAATATACTCTTTCACGATATAATTGATTATCTTCTTGGTTCGCCTATCGGTTGCTCTTTTTCAAGGAGCCGGATATTATTGAGCCCTGGATTCAAGAATTTTGGGCTAATGCTAGAGATAACATGGAGAATGACTAATATTATATTAGATCAACAGTTGTTGGAAGAACTATTAAGATTTCGAAGACTCCATTCGAGAAGATTTATTGTTCAATGATGCAGATGGGGCTTTAAGGTTTGATAAGCGCTTGATATGGGATACTTTTCGACATATTGGCTATGAAGGATCTTTGAATGAACAAACGTTTAGAAAACAATTATTTCGTCCGCATTGGAAGTTTTTGGTTCATGTGTTGCTCCATTGCATAAGTGCTAAAAGTACCTCTTGGGGCAGTTTGGGTCAAATATAGCATCTGCTATGGTTGGGTTAGCTACAGATAGAGTTTTTAACTTCTCAAGGCTAATATTGGATGGAATGCTATCACATATTTCACATGGATCTACTTGGCTAATGTACCCAAGGTTTATACAGGTTTTCTTAAACAAGCAACTTGCTGATGTGCCAAAACCTACTGAGCTTTATGCACGTTATTGTTCAACAATCCAAGATTTTTACTTTTATGGCAACAAGGAGTGTTTTATTCAAGGGTCAAGATACTCCTTTAACAACTTCCATGATGGATGTTGTTCAGCTGTTAGAGCTGATAAGAGTGATGATACTCAGAAGGTAATGCGCATCTGCGGGTACTGCTTCTGCAAGTCTTGCTTCTTCACAGGCTACATCCAAAGAAGGTACTGCATCTCTACAAGGTACTGCTTCTCCTAGTACTGAACTTCAAGAAGATGTTGTAGTTTCACCTTCTCCATCTCCACAAGGGTCTGTTCTATTTCTCAACCGAGGATCATCCACCTATTCAAGGAGAGGATTCACATACCATACCTCCTGATGAAATCACATTGAATAATTATGTTTTGACAAGGGAGTTGGTCAAGTTGAAAAAGACTACAGAGGTCCAAGCCAAACAGATAAAGAAATTAAAACTGAAGTTTCGAAGGCTAAAGACTTTTGTGTGGCCATTAGTTCAACAATTTCGTATCTGGGTTAAATCCAAGAAAAAGGCGCAAAAGCAGTCTAGGAAAAACAAACGCCACCAGGCTCATCAACAATCTTCATCAACTTGGGAGGAATTTAGAAAAAGATAATTTGAAAGAAGATGTTGAGAAGAAGAAACAACCTGAAAGTACTGATGAACAAGAAAAGATCATTCAAGGTACTGATGAACAAGAGGAACAAGTTCAAGTACGAACAACAAAGTAATGAACAAGTTCAAGGTGCTGAACAACAAAATCTTGAACAACAAAGTACTGCTTTTCAACAGCAAAGTACTTTTACACAAGAAGTGATAACTCCAAGAGTTTTGAATTTTGAAGAAGAAGTTGGTCCTTCTACAACTGTTATACAAGAAGAGAGGAAGCTATTCTCAAACCAATTCATTCTGCAAGTGATGATGAGTTCATTGCTACAATTTTTCAAGAATTATCACAACCTAGAGGTGGTGTTACTATTAGAGAAGTGCAAGAAGATGAACAACAAAGAACTTCTCAACTGCAATTGATCCTAAGGATAAAGGGAAAGGTGTTTTAGTAGAAGAAAAGAAGAATAAACTTACTTTGGCAGAGAGAAATTGAAGTTGCTAGGAATGAAGCTTGCGCTAGAAAACTTCAAGAAGAGTTAAATGCTAAAGATAGAGCTCAAGAAGTCAAGAAGCTCAAAGTAGAAGCTGCTAAAAGTTGCTTGAGCAATTAGATGTCAAACTGATGAACCATTACAATCACCTACTCCTTTTAGATATATGCCTAGAAGACCTAATTTAGCTAAGGACATGAATGCTATGATGGCATATTTGAAGGGTCGAGGGTATAAAAAGGATTGCGAAGTTGAACTATGTTGACATGAAAAGACTCTATGATGCTGAGACAGAAGCTTATAAGAAGAGTGTTGCAGATATCAAGGATTTTAGAGAAGAAGCTTTTGGACTGGCTGAAAGGAAGAAGAGCTTGAAAAAAAAAGAAAAGAAAACTGGTTCAGATAGACAGTTTTCAAAGAAAGAAAGAGTTGAATTAAGATCTGAGTCTAAAGATGCATTAAGAAATTATCTCGAGTGGTAGATTTTGATTATTCAAAAGAAGATACAGACATGAAGATGAACAGATCTCAGATTAGTGCTTTTAATATTGTGAAATCCAAAGAAGGAGATTATATGATTTTTCATAAGGAAGATGAAAGCTTCAAAGTTTTCAATAGGCTATGGGATTTGTTACATATTATAGATAGAGTGGATCTATTCTATCTATATAATGTGGTAAAAGCTTATTTTGGAGATATTCCATCAGAAGGAATTGGTCTGGTTTTGCTTGGAGATCTCATAACCATGTGGGAAACATAAGAGGAAAGCACTGATGATATATGGAAAAATTAAGAAAACGGGGAAATTGTTTCTTTGGAGATTCTTTGAAGAATCAGGAGTTCATGTTTTAGAGCTAGAGAATGGTAAAATGATACACATGTTTGTAAACAGAAGATATCCTCTCACAGTTGAGTTCATGAGAAGAATGCTAGAGCATGGATTGGAAGTAGAAGAGGATAATGAAACTGCTTGCATGGTTATCAATCTATTTATCAACTGGACTACCATTGCTGAAGATGATGAGTAAACTGGTATGAATTTTATTGAATAAATTTTGATAAATCAGTACTTTATTCAAAGTAACTGAACATACTTTCATCAAAGTAACTTGCTTTTAAACCAGTTAAGTAATTTTTGAAAGAAACCTTTTGCTAAGTAACAAATTTTTTGAAACAAAGGTTAAATAAATGGATTTTGAGATGGCAACATCAAATAGGTAATCAATCCACCATGGTTACAAAAGGATTGGCTAATCCATGAGCAAACGGCTCTGGTAAAGATATATCAAATCCGTTTTAGTTGACAACTTGCTAATAAGTTGTATGGTAATCAACTCACCATATCCGTTAATGTGAAGAGTTGGCTAGCCCACAAGAAAATGGCTTGTGGTAAAGGCGGTGGAAAAACCATTATTGGTAATTAGTTCACCATTAGATAGAAGAACTAACTAGTCCAGAAGTGTACAGCTTTTGGTAAAGACAAATCAAATCTATTGATAGCTGATGATTTGCTAAAAATCATATGGTTATCAATGTACCATGGTCTTACACACCAAAACATTTGGCTACTCCAAAGATAATGGCTTTGGTAAAGAGATCTAAAACCATTAAATTTTCAATGATTCACCTCTCAGAGGAGTTAACACACCTGGAAGTGATGAGAATAGTATGCAACTTAAACTGAATTAATGTACAATTTTTCATATGTTGCTGTGTTCTTTGAAAAGATGGAGCTTTGAGAATCACTGAGAAAGAACAATTCTAAGAGATACTTTGACAAGCACATACACTCTGAGATATATTGAAAAGACTAAGAAACAATCTGATCTTAAAGATGAAGCTGTTAAAGATACATTCACAAAGGAACTTGAAGTCAAGCAAGTACAATTCAAGTTAGGGGAGGATTGTTGGGATATGAAACTGCTGAAGACATGAAAGTACTGAAGATATGAAAGTACCGTAGTTTCGCAGTATCTGAAAAGTCAAAGAGTCAAAGTACTGCTAAAGACAAAGTCAAAGTACTGCACCTAAAAGTCAAAGTACTGCAAGAACAAAAGAACTGTTATTCGTTTATGGAAAGTATTGTATTCTATGTTTAGATTACTTGTCGTACAAGGTTATCAATTGTAAACCGACTAGGATATCCTTGAGCCTATTAAAGGACTCCTAGATTGGCATTAGATGTATGAGTCTATGAGTTTTAGAGTTTACAAATTCACAAGTTAATTAGTGTTTTAGAGAGAAGTTCGATTATCTTAGAGTTGTATTAGAGTATCTGCATAATAAGCAGATTTAGAGTTTATAATAAAAGGTTATTCTTCTTAGCTTTGTTAGGTAAATTCCGCGTACTTGATAAAGATTGCTCAGTGTTTCTTTGTTAATAACTTAGGATTTATCCGAGGTTATTAAACCTTAACAAGCTAGTTAAGATAGTTTGATTAAAGTATATCGATCCAACAATAATCACCCATTCCCTTCATCATCTGCTATATCTAGCCACTACTATATCCGGCCAGCCACCATCAAATCCGGCGCCGTCATTATTTTATTTTTCAGTCAAACTTGTAGATGCCTACAAACCCACTAAAAAAACAACAAATTTTAATTCTTTCATTACCTTAAACTGAAAAGTCAATTGTTGTTGAACGAAGGTGATGGTCATAGACTATTATCATCAGTCAATTGTTGAACTTGCATTCCTTTACTTGAATAAATGAAGTCCATTATTTCCATATCAAAAGGCAATCTCTTGGTGACCAATGTCGAATAATAAATCTGACATGATTTGATCAACGAAGATCTTATATCATATAAATTCCAAGTTATTATTGCAACTGGAATCATATAAATTCCGGCGAGCCAGGGGTTGTGGAGCAGTAGATCTGTAGGTGAGGCGTGGTGGGTGGAGCAACGAGATGGTGTCGGATCTGTCAGATCTGTTGGTGAGGCGTGGTGGGTGGAACAACGGGGTGGCGTGGAGCAGCAGTATTTGGTGATGATAGAGCAATGGGGTGGCGCGTGGAGCAGCAGATCTGGTGGCGGTTTAGCAAATGGCTGGCCGGAATTTTTGAGAGAGATGGCCGGAATTTTTGTGAAAGAGAGAGGTGGTGATGAGTGTATGAGTAAGTTAGGTGAGTATCTATACTAGAAGTGCAAGTTGAAGCCCGTAGCCTTCTCATGTAATCGATTCAGAATGTTTGGGGTACTTATTGTCATTAGTTGTGAAGTATATGCGAATAGAAGCATGTGCAAGTTTAGGAGCAACGAAAGTGTGAGGTCTTCTTCGACGAGTGGTGTTCCATCTTTGATGCCAACATCTTTTGAGTTTTCGGTTGAATGTCTTGAATTTTAATAGCAAAAGTGTATACTTCATCACTTCTACATATACATGCCATAAATCCAAAAATAACTGTGCTCGATCCTACTATATTTTTTAAGATTATTTTTTGTGCACAACCAATTATAGGTTTGTTGGTGAGTTGACTAAAATGGTCAACACTAGCAATAACATAGTGCTAGATATGTTTTTTTTTTTTTTTTTTTTTTTTTTCCTTCTTTTTTTAATTTCTTGAAAGTCGCAAGTTATTTACTAAAAAGTGACGGTAATAAAAGCCGGTGTATGATGAAAAATCTGAAGTCTGTCGATATCATCCATGTTCCTCTTAATGTAAAGTTATATAAAGACATTTGTGTGTTCGGATTTATTTGTTGACATGGGCTCTAAAAGTCATACCTAATTAAAGGGTGATTTTAAATACTCTTTTATTTCCGTATACACAAGGTCTTATTTGAAAGTATAAACGACCAATGTTGGGATTTATTATTAATTTTTTCACAGATAGAACTTGACAAATCTCTTGGAAGTGTTTGTGGTTAGTGTCCAAGCTTTACTCTCTTGGCAAGTCTTTCACGAAATGATCATAAACTACTCAAGTGTTTAACGTAAATCGCTTTAAGACTATCTATCAGTTGGAGAAGACGATATATCCACATTTATTATTTTAATAGTTACAACCCAAATTGCATATCGTATCATTAACATATTACGTATTATTTTTTTCAATAAATAATAGAACTTATTTACGTTTGTTGTTGTTTGTTAATTTATTCACACACGTATCTCCTTAATGAATAATTCTTTTAAAAATCCCGTGATTCCACAGGTCTATAAGCTAGTTTATTTATATAAAAGAGAAAGAATAAAATTAAAGTGGTGGTATATTAGACTTTTAATACTCTCAATAATAAGACAAAATTCACCAACCACCGTACTTTATTATTAAAAAATTAGACATTTGTCGCACATTTAATGGAATCGCACATTCGCACATGACCATTTTGAAAAGAGATGTATTGTTTGTACTATATGGTGACCACTACCTAACTTTTTGTCCTCTTTTAAGAATTACCCCTATAAATAAATAAAGGGTTGTATTATGGGTACACCCCCTAATATCATTTTATGGCAAAACAAGATAATTTTTTACTCACTCCATCTCAAAATTATGTTATATTATTTTAATTTGGTATGTTTCAAAATAACAGTCCATTTTCTATTTTAAGTAATAAAATAAATTAGTTAGAGAATATTCTATTTGAGTGGTTAAAAATTATAGTGATCCTACATTTATTAAACCGCGGGACTTTTTGTCTCTTGACAATCATTTTAAGACGAGAGAGTATGATTTTTTATTCCGTATTTTTTTTCTTCTACCAATTTTTTACTTGTCAAACTTTATTTTTTAGCCATATATATATATATATATATATATATATATATATATATATATATATACACACACACACATATATATATATATTTTAGTTTTACCCACCATTTTTAATAGCACAAGACAACTTTTTATGTTTTCTGCTTCATTTTTTTTTTGTTTTACTACATCTGACTTATCAAACTTCATATTTTATGTTTCGTTTTATTTATTTCTTAGTTAAATATGAAAATAAAAATATAAAAAAAGAAATAAATAAATAAATTTGGAGAGGTATTACTTGTAGTTTATGAGAGGTACTATATCCTGTTCTAACCCTATATTCAATAAGTACATTGAACCGTACATATATATATGCTCAATCAACACATACGCTCAAACTATTAAGGTTGAATGATTCTACCAAAGTGTGCACATACGATTACGAGTATAGCCAGTTAAAGACCATATCTTGACGATAGATTGATCATTATAGTCATATGTTTCCTTATTCCTACACATCAACACTGTTTGTTTGAAATCTATTTCACATATAATTAAACGTCTTTGACGGTTGCATTGCATCATCACTTTCCACGTGTAACGTGTTCATTCCTATACTTATAAAGTTATAAATACCAAACTTCAAAACCCACCAACCAGAAAACACATCAACATATTATATTCTTGCAACACTTGATCATGGGAGATCATACGTTCATGTCTTTCTTTGGGGTCTTGAAAAGGGTTCGCGATAAAGAAATCTTGTCGAAAACCAATGCCAATGGCTTCAATGAGGTCGTTGATGATGATAACTCTAGTCCTGTGATCTTTTTTACTCCAAGGCCAGTTAGTGAGCTCGATACTGCAGCTCTTACAATTCAAAAGTGTTACAAGAGTTATCGAACTAGACGGAATCTTGCAGATTGTGCGGTCGTTGTTGAAGAACTATGGTAATTAAGTCGATTTACTACCTTTTAATATCCAACTTTAGAATGTTTAGGTTATGTTGAGCAAGTTTCAATACCCCATGCAAGTTTTTAAAACTTATTGATCATGAATTATTATAAAAATAACAAAAACCGGACGTCGTTATAGGTGGAAAGCTTTGGACTTTGCCGCTTTGAAGCGTAGTTCCGTGTCATTTTTCTGCAATGACAAGCCGGAGAGTGCGGTGTCACGATGGGGGCGAGCTTGTACTAGGGTTGCAAAGGTACGTGCAATATTGTAACAAGTCGTATGTCATGCACTCAGTCAAAATTATAAGTTATTTAATTAAGTAATATCATAAAGATCACACCTCTTTGATAGTACCATATGTTGTAAAATTTTCATAAAAATAAGAAAGCGAAATTTGACAAGTTCTTAATTGCATGCAATGACCATGACTACATATCTTCAAAGCAATTGAAGTTAATGATATTGAATATTGACTTATTGACTTACAAGGATCATGCATGGTATACTATAGTACTGTATATTTACATTTGACTACCCTTTGCTTTCACTGTCCTAAAGTTGTATATTCATGTTAGGTTGGGAAAGGCCTATCGAAAGATAACAATGCGCAAAAGCTAGCTATTTGCCACTGGCTCGAAGCGGTAATTAGTAAAACCATTCATCGATATACATTTAAATCATGAAAACAAATTGTATGATGTTTCTTGTATAAGTGAACTTTTCGAGTTATCACTCCTTGGTCTTAAACTTTCAGATTGATCCACGACATCGTTATGGGCACAATCTACAGTTATACTACAATGTTTGGTTCACAAGTCAGAGCTCGCAACCCTTCTTTTACTGGTAATCTTACTTGACAAACCCTAATCAGTATTTATAATAAGTTGTAAATGATATACAAAATCGTTAGTGACAAAAAATATTAGGGCAAATATCAAAAAAAATTACTTATCACCCTTCTCTTCAGGGGTAGCGAACAAAATTTTTGCTTCTGCGGGTAATATACTTTCAAATTCATCCTCTTTATGGTATTTTCATGAACAGTTGGACAATTTTGCCCTATTACCCGAAAGAGGAAATGGAAAGATGATACTTTTTTTATCATTTGCCCTGTTTTTATTATGTTAAATTTGGATATGTATTAAGATAAATTATTTAATGATTTATAATTGTGTTAAATCTATGATAAAAATGTTTTGTTTTAAGTTTACACTATTTACTTATTAAGATAATTTAGTTCCACCAGCCATTTCCATTTGCAAAGGACATGAGTTTAAATAGTATATGCAAGCATGGCACGTAGGGTTCAAATAGCTAGTTTAACCCTACCATTTAAAGCGGAAAAGCATTCTGCCATTTCATCATTTCATTTGTATATAACACAATTCATTTCACATTTGTAAGCGGTTTTGGTTTTGTAATTCTCTCTAAACTTCTACAAGTCAAGCAGCCATAACAAATCCCATTAACTAATTCTTGAGCTCAATTCTTATTTGAATCTCGTTGATTCATGTAAGAGTGTATCAACTCCAGATCAAAAATTCCGGCATCTTAACCCATAAACCTATTGAGTTTGATCGTCACGATCAAATCTCGCCAAAATACATTCGTTTCCCTATCACAAATACGTTACCCTTGTTAATTCTCATTCCGTTTTCTTAGCCAAAACACGTTTCAGCTAGTACATTATTTATTATTTAAAAAAGTATCATACTTTCCATTTCCTCTTCGGGTAATAGCAAATTGTCCAACTGTTCATGAAAATACCCTAAAGAGGATGAATTTGAAAGTATATACCCGCAGGCAAAAAATTTGTTCGCTACCCTGAAGAGGAAAGGGTGGCAAGTATAATACTTTTTTTTTATATTTGCCCAAAATATTATGAATATCTTTACGAATGAGTCTCCAAGCTAGTAATAAATTTATGTGCATTTTTGTTGTATTTTCAGGCTGGACGTTGGTGATGGTAAAGAAATAACTATCGAAAAATGCCCAAGAAGCGTACTCCATCAGCAGTGCATAAAATATCTTGGACCTGTACGTATGATCAATGCCACAATTGTCACTTCTAATAAATTCATGATTTTATGTTGAAATGGAACATGTATCATGATTTCTAAATGCAGAAAGAGAGGGAAGAATATGAAGTTATTATCGAAAATGGAAAACTATTATACAAACAAAACCGAAGATTTGTGACAACCGTCGAAGGAACAAAATGGATCTTTGTACTGAGCACATCCAGAACCTTGTATGTTGGTCAGAAGAAAAAAGGCTTGTTTCAACATTCTAGTTTTTTGGCTGGTGCAGCAACAACGGCAGCAGGGCGAATGGTGGTTCATGATGGAGTCCTCGAGGTATGTATACAACGCGTTTCAACAGAAAATTGTACTTCCTGTTTCAAATAGATGTGTTCTTATACATACGTCTCATGATTTACGACAGGCTATATGGCCATATAGTGGACATTATCACCCAACCGAAGAAAACTTTAAGTATTTCATGGGTTTTCTTGATGAGCATCAAGTTGATTTAACGGACGTCAAGGTAAATATAACATGTACTTTAATTATCATGTCGTCGTACCCAATTACATCTTTTTAATCGCACGTACTTCTCTTATTATATATGTAGAAATGTTCATTAGACGACGATGTTCCATTTCTTAATGCTACGTCTGAAGAGGTACCAAAGTTGAGTTCAACAAGGGGAAAACCATCAGTAAAGATCCAACCTTTTAATAACGAGAAAACGTTGTCAAAAGAACTACGAAATATGAAATCCCCAAGATGGACATCCGGGACAGGTCCTAGGATCGGTTGTGTTAGAGATTACCCAACACAACTACAATTTCAAGCACTCGCGCAACTAAATCTATCACCTAGAAAAGTTGTTAACGGTGTGACGATGTTTTCTAGCAATGGTCCAATCCCTTCACCAAGACCAAGCTCGTGTTTGCATCTTTCGCCAAGACTAGTTAACATGGGAAACAACGAACAAAACATCTAAACCGATTCACGTACTAACCATCGGGTATTACGCATTATACAACTGATGGTAGTTACGACATTTTTAGTTACAAGGAGGGTTCACTAATTGTTCGGAGCAGTGCACTTTATTAGTTCAAGTTCAAGGACCTTTAATCAATTGATAAATTCTTTATGGTGCTAAGAATAAATATGCTCGATTTAATAACCACTGTGTATGTTACTGTGTACGCAACAACATTAAACAAGTCAGAGCAGGGAGTATTGGACAATTAAAAACACATACTACCTCCGTCTCATATTAATTGTCCTGTTTTGACTTTTTAAGTCTTTCTTTCTTAACTTTGACCTTAAATATTTTTATTAGTGTTATATAATATTTAATAAAAATTATACCAATAAAAAATACATTTAAAACTCAATCTATTCATATGTTTTGCATCACGTATTATATAACAAAATTAAAAATATATAAGGTCAAAGTTATAAATAAATGACTTTGAAAATTCAAAGTGAACGGTCAATATGGGACGGAGGGAGTAATATGTTTCTAGGTCAAACATGCTAATTATGTGTATATTACTTAATTATATTTAACAATGTAGTGTATTACATGGGCCACAGGGGTTCACTAATTGTTAGGGCTAGCTCATCTTAGGTTGTAATCAAGTCAAGCTAAGCTCAAGCTTGACAGGACGTGAACTCGGCCAAAAAATTATAGTGTAGGTTTAAGCTTGGCTTAATAGCTTGACAAGCTTTAATCATCCTGACTTGAACTCGGCTAAAAAATCTTGAATTTATATATGAACACTAAATTCGATAGCCAAACTTATCAATAAATTTTGGGGCATTTTCATATATATCCTTTCAAAGATGTACATATATATACTTTGCATGCATAAAAACTATCGTATCATGTGCATCAAAACTTGTACCAAAGATATATATGCAATTATTCACCTTTAGAAAAATATATATGCAATTCCCCAATAAGTTCAAGAAAATACGAAATGAACTCAATAGCAAAGAACTTATACAAAACATTGAGGAGAATTAAGTTTTAAATAGTCGGTTTACAAATATTTAATTATTATACTAATATTAACGTTTGCCTTTAGGTTATTTATATAAATATGTATAATAAAAAAAATATATGTTCTTAAAGGCTCGAAAAGCTAGACAAAAGCTCGAGCTCGATCTATTAAAAGCTCGAGCTTGGCTTGTTATGTGTTTCGAGCTAGTTTTTTGGGCTTGGGCAGCTCGGCTCGTTATGTGTTTCGAGCTAGTTTTTTGGGCTTGAACTCGATAAAAGCTCGACTCAATCGAGTCAAGCTCAAGTTCGAGTTGCTTGATAAAAGGTTTGCTTATTTGCAGCTCTAGCTCATATAGCAGGAGCATGTTGGTTGGGCACACCCGGCAAAAATGTTGCAGCACAAATTTTATTGAAAAATTATATTTTTTTCGTCTTAAAATTATTTTTGCCGGAAAAAAACACATATTCAAAGACTTTCGTTTTAAAATTATTTTTACCCAAAAAAACACATACTTCAAAGATTTTCGATTGGGTGAAAATAAAACAAAAACTAATATTTTTTTTTGTATAGGGTTTCGATACCCGGGGAATAGAATAAATGAAATAAAAATGTTTGATACATAAGAAAGTGGAGATGAAACCACTTTATCCCAATTGCAAAGCGCAAACATCAACCATGATCCGAACATACTCGAATCACAACTACCAAACACTAGAAAAACAATTAACTTGGCTTAAAAAATACACAATAATGAACAGCCAACTGAAAGGCTAATTAACAACTACGTCATCTTTGACGAAATATGCCAATGAGCTAAGGTCTTCACCACGTTAGATGTTTTCTTCAAGTGCAATGTAGATATCTTCAAACGAACCACTTTAATAACAGTATCACTGATCAATTCTTCATTCCTTGCGTCCTTCGAGTAAATACGGTTATTCCGTTCTTGCCACACGAGGTAAGCTGAGGCTGCAAAAACTAAGCGACTAAACACACTACTAAACGATCTTCTGTTGGAATTAGGAATCATCCAAGCAATAATATCAATTAATCTTGAAGGAACATTGTGTAAATTCGCTTTGTGGACAACCATCCTCCACACTTTCAGTGAATAGGTACACTAAAATAAGTGTTCGTGAGAATCCTGTACAAGCTTACACAAAAGACAACAAAGCAGGTTTAAGTCGACATCCTCACTGGCATCCCATTGCCTATTTTGTCTTGTGTTTTCAGTTTTCGAATCATAATAAGCCATAAAAGAAAAGAATGTCTAGGGATACAAGACGAATGCCAAACAACGTGAAACCAGTCAACCTCTTGCCCTCTTGGTCGAATTGATTCCCAAACTAATTTAACAGCATAGGAACAAGTGTTACCTACTGTTACGCCATAGAACTTGGTCATAAGTGTTCGAAAAGGCTGGTACGTCAAGCTGATTTAAAACAGGAAATAAGTTAAGCCAACCAATGGGAAAAGTCCACGTACCGTTACTAACCATATCGTACCACATTTTCATGAAGGTTAAAACCTTCATTGGTTATGTTTTGGACAATAAAATGACATCTAAAAGGAGAGATATTAGACCAATTATCAAACAAAAATAACGTTATCCAACCATTCCCTATATTATGCTAGAAGAAGGGGAGCACGATCTCTCTTATTTGCATAAGCTTTCTCCATCCCCAAACTTACGTTCAACATAAAAGGCACGTCCAAACTCCGCCCCTTTATCTTATATGCATGAATCCACCAACCCACATTGACTTTTTGTGGGTTATGATGTTCCAAATGTGAGTAGTTATTAATGCAATATTGAACTTCTCCAAATTTTGGATGCCAAGACCTACTTCATATTTTGGAAGACACAAATTTTCCCAAGCAACTTTCGGTTTACCTCTTTTCATATCTCCATGACACCATAGAAAGCTTCTCATTAGTTGGTCAATATCATGGATAATGCGAATAGGTAGAATAAAAACCGAAGACCAATACCCATGCATCGAAGAGATAACCGATAAAACAAGTTGAAGCCTACCCGCGAACGACAAGCTTTTATTCTTCCAATCTCCAATCCGTTTTTGCATCACTTCCACAAGAATTTTGCAATCCTTGTATAAAAGGCGAGAAGAAATCAATGAAACACCAAGGTACTTTATAGGGAGAACACCTGCTTCAAATGGCATAATATGAAGAATGGACAATTTGACATGATTAGGCACATTACAAAAGAAAGCGGTACTTTTTGGAACACTTGGTACCAAACCCGAAACAAGCTTATCCAACGCTTCCATTATCACTCTAGCTGAACTTAAATCGCCATGAGCAAATAAAAGCAAGACATTTGCAAAACATACGTTAATAATCTTTTGTTTATGGCAATAGTTGTAATATTGAAACCCCTCGTCACTTTTCACCTTCCTTTTGAGAATAAGAGTAAGGATTTCCATGACTAACGTAAATAAGTAGGGAGACATCGGGTCTCCTTGTCTTTGCCCTCTCTTTCCTTTGAAATAACCATGGAGATCTCCGTTAATGCACAAAGAAAAGAACGCCGATGAGACACACGCCATAATCCAAACAACCATTTTAGGATGAAATCCAAAACCAAATAAAACACCTCTCAAAAAATTCCAATCAACGGTGTCATACGCTTTTTGGATATCTACTTTGAATGCACATCTAGGAGGACCTTTATTCAAGTGGTAATTATGAATAAGTTCTTGCGTAAGAAGAATATTATCTGATATACTCCTACCCGGAACAAAAGAAGACTGATTATCACTCACCACATCATCTAGGCCTTCTTTTACCCGATTAGAAATGATCTTACTAATACACTTGTAAATGACATTACAACATGATATGGGACGATAGTCATTAGCGAGAGAGGGAGTAGATACCTTTGGGATAAGCGTGAGAATCGTGTGATTGATCTCTTGAAGAAGTTTCCTGATGTGCTATTTCATCCTGCTTTTAATATTTATAAAACTTAGACAACTTAGGATAAATCCGAGTGTCGTCCCAAGAGAGTTGTGACCTTGAAAGTACTAAGATGATAAGAAATGATATTAATAATATATTGATATGATATGATTTATTCCAATCATACAAATACAAGAATTTAGGATAAAGAAATCGAAAAGCAAAGCTCAATAAAGAATGCAAATACGAATTGATTCTCGATATGAAGGTTCAATATAGTGGTTAATTATCGCAAGACTCCTTTGGTCAATTCGTCATGGCCTATGGTTCTTAGATTCCTCACCAAGATGAACAGGTCACCCGGGATCATTCGGCAACCTAATAGCAGTCATTAAGGGCCAAATCTACTAGATCTAGTCTATGAAAACCAGTCCGTTAGGAACTTAGATTTCCCCTAACCTCTTAAATACCTCCACTTGATAGATGATCATTTGGTCAGTTCGCACACGAAGAGTGGTTGTATTATGGCCAATTCCTACCATACTTTACAACCTATTAGACTGAGGTCAGTTGGTCAACTCTCCCAGCCCTTTAGATACTAACAAGCTTACAATATTACCAAGACTAGCGATCTATGATAAGACTAGTAAATGTCTATAAAGAAATAAAGAGAAGATCAATAACATAAATGCAGACTTAAATTAATAACATGAATCCATAATATAAAACCTAGAAAAATATAAAAGGAATTCAAACTCGAATACAACGGAAATCGTAGACGAGAACTTCATTATTTATACTCCTAAACAGTCATTCTTCTTCTGTATTTGATCTCCCCAAACCCTAGAAGGTTTGGGAAAGGAGAGATGCCAATAAATGATGAAAACTTCGTCTATTTATATGCTCGGATACCAGTTACGGCGTAACATTCATTAATTAGTTACATGATAACACCAAATAATCCTGAATATTAAATGTCAATTTCCCCCGATAATGCTCGTATTTTATATCATTTATCTGGATTTACGGTTGTTTTCCTCTTTATTTTACTTTCAGGTAAATTACGAGCATTGGAGCTAAAGAGACGCGGATTTGGAGAGTTTATTAAATATATATGATAGTATGCTCTCTTTAAAGATGTTACGGCGTAACTCCTCTCTCACATTACGTCGTAGTAAAAGCGTGGCTTAGAAAACCAACTCAACGGAAGATTACGGCGTAACTCCCTCCTAGGATTACGACGTAACTGATTAGGCCAAATGAGGTTCCGCGCCGCAGAAGATTACGACATAACTAATTCCACCATTACGGCGTAACAAGGATTTATCGAAGATACGGCGTAACTCCTTCCAGATGTTACGCCGTAACAAGCATTTTCAGTGCAAATTACGAAGAATTGTATGTTACGGTGTAACTCTTAACTTAGGTTACGCCGTAACCAGATCTGGCCTATAAATACCGCCCAAATTCCATCATTTCTGATCATCCCATTTTCACACACAACATCAATGAACGTGAGTAGAAAGTTGAAGGCAGATGTTAGGGAGCATACGGAGGCATCTCCAAGGGAGAAATCACTCCCCTACAATAAGCTTTATCATTTTATTTTTTCTTTACTTTCAATTCATGTATTTCGTAATGTTAAATATTGAATCGATTGTTCTAGTTAATATGAGCGGCTAAGCACCTCTGGTGCTAGCCTAGTTATGATTCCTTAATTGTTTTGTTTATGTTTACATTGCTTTCATATAATTGTTTCTAGTGTATGCTTGCATAGTTTGTTGGTAGCTAACCTTGTTTCGGTAGTTTTGAATGGCGATAGTGGCTCGTTACTTAGGAGATATGACCAACTGACCCTAAGTAGGTAGACTGAGTGGGAAGAGTAAGATATGACCAACTGACGACCCTTCTTCGCTTGTGCGATTTGACCAACTGATCACCTATCGTTTGGACGAACTCAAGAAATCAGGGATGAGTGTTTAAAATGCTAGCGCCCGAGCACTCATTGTTACAAATCTTGCTTGTAGAGGAACTTAATGACTTGGCTTAGGGGACTAAGAAAAACTGTACTTTCGACGAGTCACCTGACATCTCCAGTGGAACCCTTTGTTGATAGGTTAGGACGAACTGACCAAATGTTGTCCTAGCGACTTTGACCCCACTTGAAGCAATTGGAAGTAATTAAACGTAAACTTAACTTGATAAGATAAGTAACTAGGTTAGCACACTTCTCACCTATTGATCACAACGCTTGCCTCTACTTGCTTTCTTTTATTTTCTTGTCTTTAGTAGTTAATTAATCATTCCAACCTTAAAACCTATTAAAATCTGTGACACCTAGACTTAGTTATAATCTGCACACATAACTCTTGGGACGACTTCTGTTTTACCGAAATACTATACTACACACGACCGGGTACACTGCCCGTTAGTGCATTAGGGTAGACCATATGTATAACGAGAAATTATAAATATTAAAACCTGGTCAGTAAAACCTGCATCAAGTTTTTGGCGCCGTTGCCGGGGAGTTATTAGAATTTTCATTAAGTCTCTCATTTTCTGTTTTGTTTTTAAATTTCCTCAATTTTTCACGGTATCTCTTTAAGTTTCAGGTACCATGGAAGTTGTTAACATTGATGACCTTACTCTTGAGGAATATTTGGCGTTGACAAGAGAAGAACAAGGGTCGGGGCTCGTAAGACCGGCAATTGGAGATAATGTCCGTTTCGAGATTAAAGATCAATTTATGAGGGAGCTTCGTGCTAACCCTTTTTCATGAAATAGGGACGAGGATGCGTATGAGCACGTTGAGAATGTCTTGTACTTCACAAGCCTTTTCAACATTCCGGGTATGTCTCATGACGCTATTATGCTAAGGGTGTTCCCCATGACTCTTACTGGGGGAGCAAGAAGATGGATCGAAAGATTGCCCGCCGGGGCAGTTGATACGTGGGCTCTACAAAAAAAACACTTCATCCAAAGATATTGTCCTCCGTCGAACATATCTAATCAGCTCATGGAGATTCATAACTTCAAGCAAGATGACAATGAAACGTTGTATCAAGCCTGGGATAGATACAACGATCTCCTCTACAAGTGTCCTACACATGATCTAAACAACCAGCAAAAGGTCAACATATTTTACAAAGGAATCAACGTTATTACAAGACAGATGCTGGACTACCAAGGACCAATTCCGAGCATGACTCCTACTCTCTCAATTGAAGCCATCCAAAAAATGGCTGATCATTCCCAAAAATGGCACGATGGAGGAAGCAAGAGGAACCAAGGTGAAAATCTTGATGTAATTGCCGCCACCACTAGCAAAATCGAAAATCTTGGTCGAGATATGCTCAAGCTCAGAGAAAGTGTTCATGCCATACAAGTAGGCTGTGAAAACTGTGGAAGAGGACATCTCACAAAAAATTGCCCTCACATCGACGAAGATAGCAAAATTGAAGAAATTTAATATGGTGAAAATCGTCTGTTTTATGGGGAAAATCGGAATAATAATGGCTATCGAGGAGGACCTGCTGGAAATTACAACTGCAGGCCTTATGGAGAAAAAAGGCCCAACATTGAAGAAACCATAAACAAATTTTTGGAAACCTCTACCCAAAGACAAAAGGAACAAGATGAATGGCTAAAGGAGTTCCAGGAAAACACTAATAAAAGCCTCTCAAATCACGACACAACCCTAAAAAACCTTGAAACAATGGTGGAAAAGCTTAGTGAGAAGGTAAAGAAAAATAACACTAAACCAGAAGGAACAAAACCTATGATGGAATGTAAATTGATCTTTTCTGAAAAAAATTCGAAGTTACAAGTTAATTCTCCCACCAATAATTTGGGTACGAGCGAAAATTCCTGCGACAGTGATCAGTTACGCCGTAACATTTCTGACCAATTACGGCGTAACTATGGTTTAGAAAACGATCTGGGCACTATGAAGAAAGATACCGATACTGATGACAAGAGTGAGTTACGCCGTAACCAAACATCAGAGTTACTGCGTAACTGGGATACGTGGTCCGACAAATCCCTCGAGTTAGATGAATAAGGGACGCAAGTTATTAACGGATGGTCCAATGATATTAATTTATGCACTCAATCCCCATCCAAAAGGAGGAATTATTGGTGCAAAGCAATAGCGATTGATAATGGAAAATGGTATGATCTATGGGCTTCGTGCGACCCTCGTAATGAAATTTGCGACGGAGGGATCGATAAGGAAAGAGTCAAAGATAATAGATATGTGTGGTCTGCACTTAACGACGAGGAAAGATTAGCTTAGTTCTCGATCAATGAAGAAGAGGAGCCACCTTTAATACACTACTGCAATGCCATAATGATCACGGATGACGAGTCCACTCGAGCATGGCCTACGTGCAATCCTTTCCGTGAATATTGCAACGGGGGCAGCAATATGAGGGACGAAGAATGGATATGCCCTCACGAGATAGAAAGACACGACATTGAATTCGGGGATTTATCCTTCGATGATTGGTATTTGGTGCAATTTGGGGATGCCAAAATTAATCTAAATCTTCTGAAAAAGCTCAAGATTGATTATGAGGAGCATTGTCTACAGAAAAAGCCCATAAATGATGATATCCACTGCATGGAGGATCCCTCAAGCGACACCAATGAAGAGGTAACTCGAAGTCATTGGTGTGAGAAGATAAGGACACCTGGCGAAGTTTTTTGGGCATCTCGCAACCCTTTTGAAGATGAATGTAATGGGGGAAGCAGCATTGAGAGAGTTAGGGAAGATGAATTCTTTTGGACCTCAACAAATGATGCGGAAAGAACTGAGTTACCTTGGCTTGACAATTTAGGATTCGACAATTGGGTCAAGATCAAATATGGTAAGGTAGATGCACTGACTAAGGAAAAAATCTGGAAAGGATGTATGAGTAATGATGACCCGAGTGAAGAGGTTCAAAACGAGATAAGTGAAGTAACGAATGATATCAAAGATTCGACGGGAAATGAGAAGGAGGAATGCAAACGGGTACTAGTGGAAGATTTACTCGACGATAAATGTTTTTGGCCATTTTCATATGTCTCTGAGTATCATAAATGACATTCTGTGATATTCTTAGTATCACAAATAATATTCTGAATATCACAAGTAATATTTTGTGATATTCAAATGATCGCAAGTGATATTCTGTGATATTCAGAAAATCACTTGTGATATTCTTTCTATTCAGAATATCACAAGTGATTTCTGAATATTACAAGTGATTTTCAACTAATTTTTTGTAACATGAAAATCACAAGTAATATTCAGAATACCACAAAGTGATATCCAGAAAATCACAAATGATATTCATAATATCACAAAGTGATATTCAGAATATCACAAAGTAATATTCAGAAAATCACAAGTGATATTCAGAAAATCACAGAATATCACTTGGATAGTCAGAAACGTATGAAAACGGACGAAAACTTAAGAAAATTGACGAATACGTATGATAACGGACGAAAACATATGAAAGCGTAAAAACACGTTTGAAAATGGATGAAAACATATGAAAAATTGACGAAAACGAAAGAAACTGACGAAAACGTATGAAAACGGACGAAAACATATGAAAACGGACGAAAACGTATGAAAACGGACGAAAACGTATGAAAATAAACGAAAAAACGAAGAAAAAAACACGAATGAAAAAAAAAACGTGAATTAATAATAAAAAAAACGCTATTTAAAAAAAAAAAAAAAAAACAAATTTAAAAAAAAAATTAAAAATTGAATTAAATAAAAAACGTGAATTTAAAAAAAATACAAAAAAAAATATATGAATAAAAAAGAAAGACAAAAAGACAAGAAAAAAAAACATGGACTTAGGTTTACCTTTTAAATCTTAGGTTAATCCCCACCATTAGATCAAACTATATGGATGGTGAGGATTTGTCCCTTGATAACCATGGATTTGTGGATAAACAAAATAAAGTGCCTCGGTATGAGGAGAGTTATTTTACATACCAAACTTTTCTCACATACCAAGGGACTCATCTCCACCATTCATCTAAAAAAAATCAATGGCTGAGATTTAAAAGCATTTTATTATTTCACTCATTTTTTATAATTTAAATATCTCTTAAACCGTTTATCATTAAGCGAAAATATTTACACCGTCGCGACGAAAATTTAATTATCTTTCTATAGACGGGCACTTTGATATACTTTCGAAAAAAGAAAAAAAATTCATTTTTTTCACGTTTTTTCGTCTTTTTTCGTTTATTTTACGTTACGAAATTTCGCATGAAAAACCATATATGATAAAACACTAAATTGAATATCACATGTGATATTAGTGTTAAATCATATATGATATGTAATATCACATGTGATATCATATGTGATTTTACACTAATATCACATATGATATTACATATCATATATGATTTTACACTAATATCAAATTAGTGTTATATCATATATGATTTTTCAATGCAAATTTCAGTAACGTACAAAAAACGAAAAAACCTTAAAAAAAAAACGTGAAAAATACGAAAAATTTTTTTTTTGTCGAAAGTATATCAAAGTGCCTATCTATAGAAAGATAATTAAATGCTCGTCGCAATGATATATTTTTTTTCGCTCTATGATTAACGGTTTAAAAGATATTAATATTTGAAAAAAAATGATGAAAGTTGGTTTTTATATTGTTGGGATTAATCTCATCCATTAGATCAAATAAAAATGAAGGGTGGAGATTGATCCCTTGGTATGTAAATAATCTTTTGTCCTCAAATGATCTTATATCAAAATGTATTGGTCAATATAGGTTGAATGGTGAAACATGTCATTTTTATTACATGTCTTATTAAAATAGCAGGGTACCCGCGCGTTGCAGCGGTAGGTACCCTAAAATAAAAATTTTCGGTGAATCATGTATTTTAGTTTATTATGTTCTTTTTGACAATAAATTTACGGATATCAATAATTTCAGTTAGCCTGTGCCCTGGCCCGTACCCGTTCGGGTTCGAGCCCGTTGGCCCGTGCCAGTTCGGGTTCAAGCCTGTTTGGCCCGCGCCTTTCGGGCTCGAGCCCGTTTGGCCCGCGCCTGTTCGAGCTCAAGCCCGTTTTGTCCGTTGCCCGTTCGGGCTTTAATATTTGTATAATGTGCTTTATTATTTGTATTGGTGACATTTAAAATGCAGGGTACCCGCACGTTGCGGCGGCAGGTACCCTGAAATAAATTTTTCAAGTGAATCATGTATTTTAGTTTATTATGTTCTTTTTGACAATAAATTTACGGATTTCAAGAATTTTGTTTAGCCCGTGCCCATTCGGGCTCGAGCCCGTTTCGCCTGCGCCCGTTCGGGCTCAAGCCCATTTGGCATGTTGCCCGTTCGGGCTTGAATATTATTTGTATTATTGACATTTAATGTAGAATTGTGTTTAATTTGGTTGTACAATATGTTTGGCAATTTGTGTTTATTATGTTAGGGGTGTTTTATTAACTCTATTAATTGTATTTATTGATCAGTTAATTAATTGACTATATTAAATAGCATTAATGTGGTGTGTTTTATTTTTTTAATATGTGCATTAAATTAGTGTATGTTTCTTGTATTGTACGTCTGAAAATTATGTGAATTAAAGTGTTGTACATTATGCTTCTTTTCTTAACTATGTGAATTACTAATTATAGAAACATGTGTAGTCCTAAATACATTATAATGTAGTATAGATACATAAGCCTTTGCAAGTTGACCCAAACGTCCCTTTTAATTTTGTTGCAGCAAACAATCACAAACACGAGTCAAACCTGTAAACAGATGAGATAGGCCATTTAATTCAAATTAAACAGGCGGGTTGTTACATTCGAATGGGTCAGACAAGTAATTGTGCTTAAATGGGTTTGATGGGTATTTGTATTTACTTGTGTGTAATCTCAGATAAATCTAAGTTCGTTAAGTCAAAAAGCATATGTCCTTTAGTTTAAGCATGTTTAGTTTATATATTTGTTGACCCATGACCGATAAAAGATTGCGTAAATATACCCATTTATATGTAAATGGGACAGTATAGCAAGAATTGTGGGTTATTGTGTCGAAGCTTAAGGTTTTATGCTGGTGTGGAAAGCTTAGATACAATTTCGGCCTAAATACATACATAACTAAAAAGTTTAGAGTTATCATTCTATTACAAAAGATTAAGAAGTTAGTCTAATGGCCAAATACATACGAAACTAACAGTGCTATAAAGCTTGTTATTTAACTTTTGCTTTGTGTTACAAAAATAAAAATTGTAGCTTGTTTGCTAGCTTCGGACCACAGCCCTCTCCATCCATCGTGTCCATTTGATCGAGCTATTATAAATAATATCCTTTTTTAATATAAGATGTACATTATTCTGATGCATGTCAAAAAATACACTTTCTTTTTGCGAAAATCACTTTTTGTGTCGTAACATCATACCTATTTAGAGATGTTCATTTTTGTCATGATATAACACTTTTTGCAACATTGAAAACTTCCTTTTATCACAAAAAGTGAAATTTGCGAATTGTTGCAAAATTGGTCAATTTGGTACAAATGTTATGAGAAAAAGGCCGAAATTAAGATGTAAGCCACTTAACTAAAATTAAATGGTAAGGCCGATACTGATCTTTTTCCCTTCCATATCATCATCGTTAACTTACAAAATTTCATTTCCTTCTTCCCCTTCCACAATCTTCTCATATTAACGGTCTCCTTAATGATTCAGTGCCAACTTGAGGCTTGAATCACCAACCACATACTCATACGAACCCATTGAACAATATCTTCTTGCATCCTATCTACTGCTGCTAGTTTCTCCTATTTCCGTTTCTTCTGCAAATTAATCAATTTTCTAAACTTACCAAGTCTCATCTGCTTCTCTCAAATCATCAAATTCAAAAACATTCAAAATCATCAAATCATTAAATTCAAAAACCGAGATGTTCATGGGCAACCCATGGTTAAAAAGTGTATTTCTACAAAGGGGACACGTCGAATTCGACTGCAGCCATGTATCTATCCAATATATATGATAAGCATGACCACAGGTGGGAAGCAACATTTGGAGAAATAAACTTGTGCATGGAAACCACCCAAATCCGGGCCAACGATCAGTCCTATTTCCAATGATGTACTAATCTGAAATAGATAAAAAAATGAACCGAAAAGGGGCCAATTACTTACACCCCGACAATCCTAAGGCTTGATGTTCTTCACGGAAAAGTTGAGATGCATATGCATATTTACAGCAGAATGCTTATCAGCAGAAAGACTAAAAATTGCTGAATAAAAAACTCCAGACCCATCTTATAGCTATTGAACGAATAAGCAACGTTAAATAAGGAATACCTTTATTGGTCCCAGTTGCCCGTTTATAAAGCCAAGAAGAAACCTTGTAATTATAGCCATCCAATAGTTTACGCTAAAACCAAAAAGTGTGTTGAATATAACCCTGGGAAGGCAACATTTAACACATTAGGAAAAGATAAGTTTTACGAAGTGGTAGTCATACCTGCAAGCAAATGGTGTAATAGGCTGCTGTTGATCCACAATTACCATCGTTTCCTTTTTCGCCCAATCCCATATTTTGTGGTTGATATTGATAGAATTGGCACTATGATGCAAGACCTGTATATGCACAGAATCAGGTGATATTAGTTAAGATGCAATGAAGCATCTGAATTTCTTGTAGGACTTGAGCACAATCGACACAAATAATTGTTTAACACTTAAGTTCTGTCTATTTTCAGAAAACTTTATGATGTGTAACTCGTTAACTAAAGTGATAAGGACTTGAGATATATATTCATAGCTGTGAGTGCTTTTATCCAAGTGTAGAAGTAGCATGACTTGTAATTCCACGGGGTCAGTTTCCACCCATTGACAAAAATGGGTCAAATCAGGGTATGTTTTAAGTGGTGGGTCAAACGGGTAAAGAAAACAAATTTATCTAAAATGAATTGAAAATCATTTACAAATGCATATGCAAAGCTCCACATTATACTACTGCATTCCTCGTTGATCATATTATATTCCAAACAAAATCAGATTACTTATTTACCATGTGCGTAGATGTACTGACGAATGCTTGTCCACCTCAAGACGAACCGGTTGAAATGACAGTGGCTACATATTTAATTAATCCATGAACACAAATCTCATCCAGCTGATCATTGTGGCCATTTTAGGAATTCTGTATCACCTTTAGTCAAAACATACACACATATAATACGCATACATATACATACGAAAAAACTGTCAAAAAGTTGACAACAAAGTTAAAAGAACGTCAAATATAAACCGACAACAAAGATTGACTTATATTGTATTCATGACAGAACCACTTACCCCAATTGGAATATATGCATGTCTGCTGTTCACAGGTCCAACTGTGGAACCAGGGTAACCTGCCATGGCTCCGTGAACTGCACTTCCAGCCAGAAGTGTGCAATAGATATGATCTGATGCATTGCTTGGAACAGCTCGAATCATGTATGCCGAATCTGTAGAATAAGATAGTTAAAGAAGAGAATAGATTGGAAAAGTAAACAACGTGCTTCCGAACCCAATTCACCAATATTGCCACTTAAGGAAGGCTAAAGATATCATAAGAACAACTATGCATAGTTTAGTTTCACCTCTCATTAAGTTTTTCTATTACGGTTGAAACTTGAGATAGTGAGAGAAAATGCCATGAAAAAGATGCTTTCTAATGGCCCAGCGGGTTTAAATGTCAGCATTTCAAGATCTTCCAGAATCTGATTCTTATATTTTCATCAATACTATTATTAAAATACGCATATAAAAAACTTTAAACAAATCAATTATTATTCTCTTACAAACTATCTTAACAACAAAAATGAGGAACAAAAGGTCGGTCTCACAAGTCAAAGGCTATAACGGACCAGATTGAACAAAAAGAAACGTGTAGTGAGTAGTAATCGTGTGAATGATACTTCTTCAATAAGTGAATCAAAATTCTAACTTGTTGGCTCAACTAAACATATCAGAGGTCCAAATACTCTACAAAATGCAGTTCAACAGAGTGTTTGGGGTTGCCTATTAAATATCATAAGGTGAAAATGTTTACTTGGATTAATATGCTAATAAGTCAAAGTTTCAATTTGTATCTAGTCCACGAAATTTTACATGGTTAGTATTCCAATGGCACATTATATAAAATAAAACCTGATAGCGTAAGTGTTCACTTAGTGACTAATATTGAAACTTGATTTCTAGGCATCCATGAACTTAGTTAGTCAGTTTTCAAGGGGATACCAACTTACGATGTTTAATACCTGACTTTGCGACACACATGCTTAAGTGCCTAAATGCATCAAACCGGCTTACGAAGTTTCAAAACTTCTATTCTGATAGTTTCCTTACAACAACAACATACACTCATCTTCAACATTAAAAGTGATTGTGCGCACCAATAGATTAGATTAAAAAAAATCATGCTCATTTAAAAGCACTTACTTTAGAGGTTATTTAACCAATAACAACCGTGCCCACAAAAATGGCCTAATTACGACTAATTCTACATTAAGGCTCTCCTGTTCAAAAGCAATAAATAATCTTGTACAAGCTAAATAGATCAAAAGCCAAAAAGAAAAAGAAACACATGCAAGAAATAACCACTTAATATTAATACCTTAGGACTATCAGGTGTTTGCTCCATGGTCCTTTGTATTTCTGGCATTAGTGGGACATTTAGTAGTTCCTTCAATATCTAGTTTGGCAGTCAAATCACTATCCTTTGGTCAACTGCAAAAGAACAACACCCCCAAAAGAACAACGCCTAGTCCCAAGTCATTTATCAGCTGCCATACACGAATTGACTGACAGATTTTCCTTGAAAACTAATAGCATATCAAACAAAATGTTAATTAAAAAAAATTAAACAACTGCAATATACCTCGTAATTTTGCTAATGTGCGGAGAATTCATGTGCTTCACCAAACCATGTGTCTGTTCCACAGTAAACGTTCTCTTAGTTCCTCACCATATAGCAGAATTAAGAATTAAATCTACAAAAACATTCACAATGTTCATCTTTACATAGAAAAATTTGATTTCAGGCCTGCTTAACTTTCATTGCCTTCACCTTGAAAGTATGCTTCACGTGAGCTGCAATAGATATAAGTCACTACCCTGTAATAGATATTTGTCAGTATCTTATACACTTGTAGAAAGTTTAGAAAACTGAGTAAACAAAAGACCTTAACCTGTGTTTGAGTTCGCTAGCATCAGCGGTACAAATTGTTCAATGCCAGCTTTACATAAGGTGTAATGGTTACTGCGATCTAGGAAACACGTAAATATTTTTATAGTCAGCCTAGAAGCCAATAAATATATTGCAAGTTTTTCTAATAAATGTTTAAAGCAATATACTGAAATTGTTATAGACCTGAACCTTTTATTTCAATAAATACACTGCAAAGGGAGTATTTCGGAAATCAATGGGACAAAGCGTAATACGTCTCTTCCTGGTTTAATAACTCAAGTTATGATGATGAATATAAGTCGATATAAAAGAAAAAATTATGCAACTATATTAACCTTGTTTACTTGATCTTGGTATAATTTTCCTTTTGGGATCTTGTTTACTTCTCTGTGTGTCGGGTCTGGTGCCCCTTAAGATATTAACAACCTGTCAACCACATGAAGTGGAATCATAATCTTATTTCAGTAAAAAGCCAAACACTCTTAATCACCAAGATGTTGAGGAATTGGAGCTGCAGTATAAAACTGACGATATTTAGGGTTACAATTTCAAAGATAGAAGTTGCTCAGGTCTTTGGAAGTTTTGTGTGGTTTTGTTTGTTCCAATTTTCGATTTAACCCATGCTCTTTGTGAATTAACTCCGCTTTCTTTTACTTTTAATTTATTATAATTTTAACACGTATATTTTTGTACATAATTTTTCTGGAAAAGCTTGAGAAAACGAATTTTATAAATTTTAGCTAATAAAGGAAATATTTATGGTTTCTAAATTAAACATATTCAAATAAAAAAAATAAAAAAAAAACTAATTATTACTTAATAAGGTATGAATTGATTTTTTTGAAATGAAAAATTACAATTAGGGGTTTTGTTTTATTATATAAAAGATGTAAGCCGTGCCGGTGGTGACCAATTATCACGCGCTAACCTCGTTGCACACCTTCCCAACCATCCGCGGTGAGGCATCTACTTGTGGTTTGGTGGTACTAATATCACCCGAACCCATAACATATTTTATATGGTATATTTGTATAATTAAAGTGGAATATTTTATGTGTTTGGTTTGGTGGTTACAACTACGCCTATTTCATAAGGGGTTCAAAGATATGTTGAATGGTGATGTGACACTAATGTAAAGT
The DNA here is from genome assembly GCA_910596185.1 of Chrysanthemum makinoi. Classification (NCBI taxonomy): domain Eukaryota; kingdom Viridiplantae; phylum Streptophyta; class Magnoliopsida; order Asterales; family Asteraceae; genus Chrysanthemum; species Chrysanthemum makinoi. Next base: position 321,377,080 of record OU343220.1, on the reverse strand, counting down.
TAATGGGTTTGGTGATCATTATCTTTGGTATAATATTTTTCGTTTTTAGGATATTTTTAGTTTTAGAAATTTCATGTATAATAATTTTCCATTTTTATGCTATTGTTCATGTACAGTTATGATTAATACTACGTATATGCTATTTAGGCTGGGCTGCAAGGGAGGTGACCCAATTAGGTGACCAGCAATTCTCACCTTTTCTATCATGTCCATCCAAAAATTCACGCGTGAGTTGATAATTTCGATGCTTAATTCGGTGATCAAGTCACCTTAAGTTACATGGTGTGAAGTGGGTCCCTCTTTTATGTTTTATAGTTTTTTATTTGGTTTGTGAGTGTATGTGGGGTATTTAGCGAGGTATATTTTTATAAAGTGGATATTTTAATGAAGATCATTGTTAAAGCTTCCTACAATATCTTCCTACTAATCCTCCTACACACACAACAATATTATATTTTTTTTTATTCACTCATACTCTCTCTGCATCCAAACCGTTAGTTGTGACACTTGTCAGGATCCTGTTACTATGAGGATTTGTAGAAACATGAAGAGGGAAAATTTACCCTTTTCCTTTAATAAAAAGTGAGGTTAAGGTGACCATGTCCACATAAAAAATAATAAAGAGTGAGGGAAGCGAGAGGAGAGAAAAATTTGAGGTGGCGCTGAGGTGTAAAGTGAGAATGCTTTTGCTTTGCCATTCAGTCTTATAATTTAAATTCATTATGGTTTGTTAATGACATGTCATTTAAATTAGAGGTAATTCCTCAAATGCCCTAAAGGTACAAGTAGAGTTACCCTATATGTCTCTAAAATTTTTTGTTTCTCAAAATGCTCAAGGTGAAAGTCGCCTTGGGTAGGTTGGGGGTAACTCCTACGAAATTGTGACACGTGTCTCACTCATATACTTGTTTTTGACACGTGTCGCAATTTTATAAAAGTCGCCCCGACCTGTTCGAGGCGACTTTCGCCCTGAGGCATTTTGAGAAATGAAAATTTTTTGGGCATATAAGGTAACCCGACTAGTGCCTTTAGGCCATTTGAGGAATTACCTCTTTAAATTACTCCCTCATTTAATATTTATTGTTCATATTTTCTTTTATAGATGTCTCAAATTAAGTGTTCACTTTCCATTTTTAGTTAAAAAAAATTATTTAAGAATATTCAATTTAAGTGGTTGCGAATATAATAGTCCCACTTTTATTACCTTTGTGATTCTTGTCTTCTGACAATAATTTTAAAATGAAGGCTATACGCGTAAACAGTAAAAGACACACACATGATCACCTTACGTGTGTGTAAAGCCATTATATACATATTTATATGGGTATATATAAACACCCTTATTTTTTATTTTTTTTTTTTGTTTTTGTATATTGTTTTTTGTAATGTTTTTTTTTTGTGTTAAAAAAAACGTAGTCAAAAAATTACAAAAAATTATTGAGATTTTTAATAGGCTCGGATTTGAAGGTTGCAAAGTGATAAAATCTCACTTTACCGTCCGTTCGGTTTCGGTTATCATCATCGCCTTATCTCAAAAGTATTTTTCATCAACAAAGTTCACATTCACAATAGTAAAGATTCTCAAATTTGCAGAAAGCAATTCGCAATAGTAAAGATTCTCAATTTGCAGGCTTTCCTTCGTTATAAACGATATCACATTCACAGTTCATACCACAGAGAAGCAATCACACTTCATACCACAAAGAAGCAAACAAGGGGTAATAAATTTGGCTTCGAAAAATGTCGAGTTCACCATTTTACACCAAAGAGGTAATAAATTTTACATTTTTTCAATATCACATGAAAAATTTATAAAAAAACGACAAAAAGACATATCGAGATTTTTAATAAGCTCAGATTATTATCGTTTTATCATTTTGGCTGCAAATTTGAAGGTTGCAAAGTGGAAAAAAAACTCATTTTACCGTCCATTCGATTATGTCATGCCAAATCATTTTGCCATGCAAAATCAACAAAAGTTTTTTTTTTTTTTTTTTAATCATCATCGCCGTATCTCGATTTTTTTAAACCATTTAAAAAAAACCAAGTTTAGATAAGCAACCATTAGAAACTGCTTATTGCATAAGCAGTTTCAGATAAGCAACCAACTGCTTAAAACTACTTATAATAAGCAGTTTCATAAGCACCACAGATCTGAAAACCACCACAGATCTTAAAACCACCATAAATCTTTCAAGATCTTAAAAACCACAGATCTTAAAAAGTATCACCACTAACAGCTTTCAAGTATCACCACCATAAATCTTTCAAGTATCACCACCACAGCCGCACCACCAAGATACAAGTCCCGGTCTCAAATAACCAACCAAGATACAAGTCAATATACCAAAGCCGCACCACCACTCGCGAGTGGTGGTGGCGATGGTTTAGACAGTCACGGCCAAAGACGAATAAAACATCACCACAACCTAAGACTTAACCCAAGAAAGACACCCAAGCCTCAAGAATACCAACAACAACATCAACCCAAGGCACGGTAACCTCGGTTACCGTGTCGGTTACTCAAACCAACAACAAAAACTACCATTGTCGTACGGTGTATGGCCAAAACAACCCCACAAGAATCAAAACCTTCGACCGTTCCACAAGGACCCAAGTAAACACCACGAAAACCATGTCTAACAACCATAAAAACACAAGATAATCACGGGTCTACGCATGGATAACCACGGTAGAAACATGCACAACAAAAACTCAAAAACCCGAATCTAAAACTTTAGATCTAGGGCGCGTCGGTGAGAAATACCGCGCGTGCCCTATGTTAAAATGATCACCTTTTCCCGATCTATCGTTTGGTATATGGGGTGAAAAGTTCCGATGGTGCGTGACCAGAATATTGGCCGGAGAAGACGGCGGAAAGGTTTTTCGGTCGCCGGATTTTTAGAGAGAGTGGTGTGTGTGTGTAAAGTGAGATAATGAGTGAGGGTGGGGGTTTTTATACCCCATGGAGGACCAAATGTGTATTAGTTTTTATACAAATTTTATAAACTTTATAATAAAAGAGTATTAGTTGTATTAGTTTTTTTAAAAATAAAACTAATATAAAAGTTTGTAAAAAAAATGTAACAATAAATAAAGTTGTATTTTTTATAAAAGTTTGTTAAAAATAAAAGTTGTAAAATTTGTTGTGTTTTTTATTTTTTAGGTGTTCGGTACTGAAGTTCCAAAGTATTTTTACCAAAGCATCGTCGTTTGTCAAAAAATATATGTTAAACAGGCTCAGAGGTATATACGCTCCTGAATCTGTGTCAGCCCAACAACCTGCTGTTAAAGAAAGTAATCGTGGACGTCCGAGCGCAAAGGACAACAAATCCAAGGCTAAACAAAATATCCCAGATTTGAACGAAGAACCCCCCACAGGGCACCGCAGAAGCTATACAAAACCTAAAAAAGTCTGAGACTTAAATGAAGAAGCTGCGAGACATAGTTCATATGTGGGAGAGCCTTCTAACATCCCAGACTTGAACGAAGGACCTAGCGAGGGTGACTTAAGACACGACTTGTACGTTCCAGATGACAGTAGCGAATATTTTATGGCTCAAATTTCACCTCTTTTCCGACGCTGGATCCTAGGGATCTTTAACGTGGAAGGTGATGGAAATTGTGGCTATCGAGCTCTTGCCGTAGGTCTTGGTCATCACGAACGAATGTGGCCCAAAATTCGAGCTCTTGTCAGGGAAGTGGTAGACAATAACGAGGAAGTTTACATGCAAATGTGGGGGACTTGGTTTACAACTATTCGTAACTCGATGAATTGGTTTGAAGGTCCAGCACCCTACGGTTACTGGATGACTATGCCAGAAACGGGCGTGGCCATTGCTACAGCTCTTAACCATCCCATTGTATGTATATCCAATTCACAATCTATTATGTGTCTTCCGCTGAGAGATGGTCCAGATACAGCACAAATATTGTCCCCCGTTGTGATTCTTCGTGTGGGGGAAGACCAGGCTGCTTACTTCGTTCTTGCGGTTCTTGATGAAAACTCACGACTCCCGTATACTCACCCACAAATGAGATGGTTCAGAAATGACTTGGCCGCTGGATGGGCACATATGTTTACTCAACGACAGAGCATGTTTAGAAGGGCGTAGAAAACGATTATTGATTCTTTGTGTAAATGACAAAACATGTATCAACTATTAATCTATAACAAGATTGGTTATTTATGTATTCGAAGCTTCTAATTTTGTGAACCATGATATTACTGATTTATGTTGTGAATAATTATACAAATTCTTTTGGCCAGATGCAACAAGAAAATCCTTTTTTGTGTCGTTGTCGACGTGGATTTATAATTGAAAGAACATCCCACAAGCCCAAAACTTGTGGTCTGAAGTATTATGCATGTCCTTTGTCAAAGGTAAATAATTAAACGTTTGCTTATTTACGTAAATATATCAATAACTTGTTTGTTTAGAATACATTTCTTATAATTGTTTCATCATGTAACAGCCAGGGACTGAAGACTATGGGTGTCGATACTTCATGTGGAAGGAAATATTTCAACAAAAGTACGTTGGTCAAGCCTCTTCTTCAACGCAGTGCTCAAACTGCGAAACTAAAGATAAAACGATTAACATGCTATTGGCTCAAAACAATTTGTTGAAGGCAAGAATAAAGACGTTGGGGGCATCACTGGAATTGGCAAGAAATCCAATTGATCACGCATGTTAGTCGAGTGGAATACTCTATGAGCTTATAGATGACATTAATAATCTTCTTGTGAAGTAGATTTCGTTGTAATATTGAAAACATTTGTTGTTGTACTTGTTTAATGTTTTAATGTCTAATGTTTTATTGTTTTAACGTAAAAACATTACACAAATAAATATACTCTATATATAAAAACACTATACAAATAAATACAGTCTTATATATAAAACACTACACAAATAAATAATAAAACAATACAAAAAAAAAAAAAAAAAAAAAAATCTAATCATTAGCCAATCATTGGCCCAATGATTGGTGTATGGGGTGTGGGGGAAGAAAATCATGAGGTGTTGGGGTAGGATGAGCCTTTCTGATTCAATCAAAGCTCGTAATTAATAGGGTTGAGTTATTAGAACGGTGCCTACTTTTTTATTAAGACCCCCTAGTTTTTGTTTTTTGTTTTATTTTATAATTTTGTTTATATCAATAAATAAAAATCGGAAGAATATAAAGTTTAATAAGCCAAACGCTTAAAAGGAATAGAAGACAAAAACTACATGGAAAAATTAAGGACAAAGAGATATTCTATGGAATCAAGGCTCGTAGGACCCGATTAATATTCTCCAAATTGGCAAAGACAAGAATGTACGACCATTGAACAGACGTCGATAAAGCAATGAAATGCTTACACATGCATGTAAAAATAACTCAAACAAACATTACGTGTGATCATAAATTTATATAAATGCATTTATACGCGTTAGTCATGCACTCATGCGAATAAGTTGTCGAATAATCTTAAACAAAACCGAATATTGTAACATACTTTTTTTATTATCTATGTACGTAATATATTTTTAAATACTTACCAATGTACGTAACATTAACGGATTATCATTCAAAAAAATTATAGTTTTGGTCCCTGTCATTTGCGTTGATTTTCACCGTTAGTCCTTTGATATTTTTTTACATAATAAAATTATAGTAATGGTCCCTTGACATTTGCGTTGACTTCCACTGTTAGTCCCTTGACATTTTAATACGTTTTCGTCCGTTTTTCTTTACGTTTTCATACGTTTTTATCCGTCTTTATAAGCTATCTTCCGTTTTTCTTACGTTTTCATACGTTTTTACCCGTTCTTATCCGTCTTTATCCGTTTTCATTCGTTTTTGTCTATTTTTATACGTTTTCATCCGTTTTTATACGCTTTCATTTGTTTTTCTTACGTTTTCATATGATTTTATCTGTCTTTGTCCGATTTAATCCGTTTTTATACGCTTTCATTTGTTTTTCTTACGTTTTCATATGATTTTATCTGTCTTTGTCCGATTTAATCCGTTTTTATACGCTTTCATTTGTTTTTCTTACGTTTTTATCCGCTTTTAAATGTTTTTATACGCTTTCGTCCGTTTTTCTTATGTTTTTATACGTTTTTATCCGTCTTTATTCGTTTTCATCCGTTTTTATTCATTTTTATACGTTTTCATATGTTCTCATCCGTTATGCGGTTTTGTTTGTTTTTGTCCGTTTTAAACGCTTTCATCCGTTTTTATTACGTTTTCATATGTTTTTGTCCGTTTTTAAACGCTTTCATCCGTTTTTATGGATAAAATCGCAAGAAAAACGGAGTAAAACGTATAAAAACGGATGGAAACTTTTAAATCCGGACAAAAACGGATAAAAACTTAAGAAAAACTAACAAAAATGTATAAAAACGAATGAAAACTTTTAAAAGCGAACGAAAGCGGATAAAAACGTATGAAAAACGAACAAAAGCGTATAAAACGGATAAAAACATAAGAAAAACGAACGAAATCGTATTAAAACGGACGAGAACGTATACAAATGGATAAAAACGGATAAAAACGGACGAAAGCGTATAAAAATGATTAAAGAAGGATAAAAACGGACGAAAATGTATTAAAATGTCAAGGGACTAACAGTGGAAGTCAACGCACATGTTAAGGGACGATTACTGTAATTTTTCTAAGTAAAAAAATATCAAAGGACTAATGGTGAAAGTCAACGTAAACAACAGGGTCCAAAACTGTAACTTTTTTAAATAGTTATTTGTCAATGTTACGTAAATTGGTAATTATTAAAAAGTATATTACGTACATTGACAATAAAAAAAGTATGTTACGTATATTGGGTTAATTTGATAAAGTTTGTTACGTATATTCAGCCTTCACCCTTCCAAATATTTAAAGCAAAATTAAGTATCAACCCACTAATTAAGTAATTTGTAATGCCGACGTGCTAAGGATTGTCGATCACGCGAATATAACTCAAATACGTGTATGTGACAATGTGAATAATTTCGATATAAGCAGATGGATATCACAGCAGTTTTGAAATCTTTTTGCATTTCGTGCTTTAAAATCAGGTGTAGCTCGTGCCACACCCGACATACATGTAAATCCGTCCATGTTTACAATTCTTCATTCAATCCAGGACCATCATGGACATCCTCTTCAACTATAGTTAGAGGTGCACATTCCGGTTAACCGGTTCGGTTTGACGACTGGTCAAACCCGAACCGGTTTGGGTCAACGGAAAAAAAAAACCGATTCGGGCGGTTAACCGGTTCGGTTCCGAACCGGGTGTGAGGAGGGAAAAACCCAACCGGTCCAAACCGGTTTGGGTACGGTTTGGGACCGGTCTAGACCGGTTAACCGGTTTTGACCAGTTCTAGTATTTTTTATTTTTTTTGCCGCCCGTTTCAGAAATTCAAATTTTTAAAAATAATTAACCGGTTTAACCGGTTTGGGACCCGGTTAACCGGTTTAATTTTGAAAAAGTTTTTGCCGCTAAGTCACATTTTGAAACTTTTAAAATATATAACCGGTTAACCAAATTTTTTATTATTTTTTTTCGTTTTTCGTAGTTTATACAAACTGAATAAACTTCAACTTTTATTTATAACGTCGGAAATACATAAACTGAAAGAAAATACATAAACTTAAAGGAAATACGTCAAAGGAAATACATAAACTTAAAACATAATACGTAAGCATAAAAGTCCTAATAGTCTTCATCGGATCCCCTAGCTTCATGAGCAGCTGCATCTTGTCTTATTTCTTCATCAGAATGCATCTCGATTTCACCTGCTTGTGCCTCTTCCTCGTAGACCTCCCCTTCGAAGTCTGCGGCATTTTCAAGATTAGTTTTATCTTGCACTCGCTTCATTGCGTCCAAGTGATCTTTCAAACCCATACACATATCCAAAGAAGCCGGTGTGAGTCTTGATCTCAGATTTGATAAAACTCTTCCACTTGTTGAAAAAGCGATTCAGAAGCTACCGAAGTAGCTTGTACACTTAGTACATCACGAGCCATTCGTGATAGAACGGGAAATATTGTTTCCTTTGCTTTCTAAAACGCCAACACATCAAAGTTTTCAACTTGTTCGGGCGGAATATGTGAGATAAAATCGGTTGTGGTATATCTTTCATATTCACTGTTCGCTAAACGATCATTTCTTGACCGTTTGTTGGGATTATCTCTTATCTTTTTATGCAAAGCAAGTATCGGATTCCCTCTAAAACCCCTTGATGATGATGAAGAAGACTCAGTCACAGTATGAGGTGGGTTACCATATTTTTCAAAATAATATTCCCACAAACTTTTAAAAGAATGGCCAAAGGACTCTTTTGCATCATCAGCATAGTTCGGGTTCGCGAAACAACCCAAATCAGTCACAATCGAGTTGATAAGCAACTCTACCCGCTTAAATTATAACATGGATTTAATGCGGCCGCACAAGTAATTAACGGTGGCAAAGTTTCAAAATATTTCAAAAGCTTTTCTTTCATCCCGGAAACCATGCTTGTATAAACACCACCATGAAATTCAAATGCGGAAATTTGTGAAGACATCAAGTATAGTTGCTCGAGTACCAAATGAGCCGTTGGATAATAAACTCCCGACAATTTTTTTGTTGTGTTGTAAAAAACTTCAAGTAATCGGGTTAGTTTTTCAATAGTATCCCAATGATCGACATTAAATGGAGCACACCTACCCTTCCCCGACAATTTCTCATCATGAAAATATTGCAAAGTCACCTTTTGTTTTAAACCACTTATGAACATAAGATAAGTGGAGTTCCATCTTGTTTCAATATCCCAACTAGGTTGTAACCAAGCTTCCCCGGAGTGAGGAACCGGAAAGTCTTCAAATGCTACGACTCACTTCATCATTTGCCAACTTTCGGGATCAACCCAATGTGCGGTAACAAAAAGTTACGAAAATAGCAAATTATGAGGAGCGGCCCAAACATCGGTTGTTAAATTAACAGAAGCATCTAAATTTTAAAAAGTATTTTTTAAATCTTGTTTAGCCGTTTTCCACATTTTCATAGCATCGCGTTTTAGAGTCATGCGACTTACATGATGGTACCGCGGTCGCATATATTTCTGGTACACCTCCGTCGTCAAAGCGTTGTCATAGTGGTTGAACGGCAAACTACGTTGAATCACCAAACCGGCAAATTGTTGACGGAGTAAATCATGATCGTATGCAAAAATAGTCCCGTCTCGGGCCATGGACGATTGAGCGGCTTTCGGAACCGATTTGAGTGCCTTGCAATACTTTTGTTTGATATGAGCCTTCAACGTCGAGTTGGAACCGGCAGACAATATATTCAAGCAATGTTTACATTGAGCCTTTTTCTTACCATCCGACATTAGGACGTAGTTGTAGTTTTCCCATGGATCTTTTACACGATCGCATGGTAAATTGTGGACAACCGTCGCTGCACTTGTTGAACCAGCTTTGGTGTTGGTGGTGTTGTTAGTGTTTGAACTTTCCATTAGTGTTTAGTGAAATACTTTCGGTTTTGATTTTTTTGAGTGTTTTTTGATTGCTTGAAAGTGGTAATTAACCAAATACATAACACATATATTTATACTAACAATTGTATGGCAAAATGGTAATTTTTGAACAATATTTAATAATATCCGCCCCCCCCCCCTTTCAAAATTTCAAATTCAAACTTTTAAAATTCAAAAAAATTGCAAGAACCCGCTCCTTTAAAAAAAACCCGGTTCCTAACCGGTTATTGGTTTCGGTTAATAAAAACCGGTCTTCAAACCGGTGTTTTTCTCGAAAATAAGAACCGGTTCCTAACTGGCGGTTAGAAAAAAAACCGGACCGGTTTGGGTAAAAACCGGTTTTGACCGGTTGGGTTTTTCGATTTGTTTTCGGATACGATTCAGTTAACTGTTTTTTTTTCGCACCTCTAATTATAGTGTATGATCTCACATATTCCATACCACCAACTTTTCATATGTACGGTTAGGACTGTAAACAAACCGGACGAACACGAACGGAGCCTTGTTCATGTTCGTTCATTTAATTTTAACCGGACAAATAAACGAACTCGAACGCTTAAACGGACGAAATTTCTTGTTCATGTTCGTTTATTAAGAAAATGAGTTGTTCATGTTCGTTTATGTTCGTTCATTAAGACACTAAACGAACGCTAAACGAACATAAACGATCGAACATAAATGAACATAGACAAACAATCATAAACTTTATTAAATTATGCATCTAATATTGTTTTATATGTGTCGTTTTGTTTAAACAAGCTAATTTAAAAATTATACAATTAAAATATTTGATATACGAACATAAATAAATAAATAAACATAAACGAACGTTAACGAACGCATAATCGGACGTTCACGTACATAAATAAACGGACGTGAATTTTGTTCATGTTCGTTCATTTAACTAAACGATCGTAAAATATTGTTCATGTTCGTTTATTTAATAAATAAACGAACATAAACGAACTTTTTACCGAACCATTCATGAAATGTTCATTGTACGTTCAGTTCATTTACAGCCCTATGTACGGTGTACTATACTCTTTATAAAGTAGTTTTTGTCAAAATTCAACTATTTTTCAATTAGAAAACAGCTAGAATAAAGTAGGGACAACACATGTTACGGAACAGTTCTTTGGTTTCTACTCGGAAGTCAAAACTAATAAAGATGGAATAGTAGAAAACTTCAGACTGACTATCATCGTGAAGTCCACACCCGAGAAGACTAATTAGAGGTTTGCTAAGAGCATATACAAAGCTAACGGCATAACGCCGTTATTGGGCGTTATGCTGTTGGATGCATGGCGTTAATTGGGCGTTGGTGGCATAGCGTTGGGAAACCAACGCACGTTAAAAAAAATCCATTTCACCCCCTAAACCATTTCAAATAAATTTTCACTTACACCCCCTCAACCTATTCAAATTCAAATTTAAATTATACTGGTCAATTCTGGGCGGGATAAATTCAAATTCAAATTTGAAATTTAAAAATCAAATATGAGCGGGATTTATTCAATTTCAAAATCAAAACTGCCTATATATACAACTCTACCAGAGTTGTTTAGAACACACAACACACACAAGTTACACACACAACTCACACACAAAAAATGTCTCGCAAAGATTTTTCTCAGCAATTCCCCAGCCCAGAAAAGTTGCCGGAAACCAGCTTTCCAAATCCAAATCACTTGCCGGAAACCAGCTTTCCAACTCTACCAGAACCTGATGTTTACTCTACACCACCAGAAAATGTCTTTCCGGTGGGTTTTGAAAACATCCCGTACCTCCCAATTGTTCCAAGTTCACCTGTGAACAGTCCACAGGTGGATTTTCAAAACCACCCCAGCGGGTTAAGTGAGGCTTCCCTCCGGCAACTAGAACAAGATGAAGAAAATGTGATATGTGTTTTAATAAATGAAGTGTTTGTTTTAGTTTAGGGGTTGAAATTGAAAATATGAAATGTTATTGATATTATTGGGATGTTATTGTTGTGGGTGTTTTTTGGGGATGTTAATGTTAAATGTTAAAGCTGATGTGACGCTGACGTAAACGGTGTTATTGGTGTTATAATGTTATTGTTGTATATGCTGTAAGCGAACGAGCCTGAAAGCGCATAGACTTTGACTAAAATGGCAAACTTAGGTTGGTCAAATCATTTAAAACTCTGTAATGTAAAATCTTCTACTCATGTCCACATTTCATACTCGTACCATAAAGTGTTCTTTGATGTAATATAACTTTTGGTCTTTAATACGACATAAAGTAACAGAAACTGCTTCATTTATAACTTTTGGTCTTTAATATGATTTGATGAGTTATCCTACTTGCTGGGTCCCAATTTGATTGTTTCAACATCTTTAAGAGAGTACGTTCACATATAAAAAGTTGAATACATGTAGTGATCTTCTGTCTTGAGATGCAATATCCCTAAATAATCCTTATTTAAAACATACGAAGCACATTCAAGTATTCAACTATTCAAGTACTATCTTTCACACAATATATAAACTGCATTTGGATATATAGTCTTAATTATCTTTTTGTTTTGAAAAGGCTTAAATTTTATAAAAGAACCAGCCAAAATACAAATAGGAATGAATAGTTTTCACGCAGATCATCTATTAGGCGATCACTTGACATCAGTTACATGTGGGCTTATACGCCGAAAATTAAAATTCAAAGAAATCCAGATTTCGTCAAAATGTAGAAAAGTTTTATGTAATATGGTCTTACCGTATCTTGTAAATTATTCCTAGTTTCTTGCTAGGTTTCTTCAACGCCGTTCGTAAAAGAAAAGACAAAGAAAAGTATAACTATAGACGCAAAAAATTTGTTGCACACTTGTAACTAATCTCCCAATGGAATTCTAGTATTACTTTATCTCACTTGTTTTATGCAGACGACGTGGTTATTACTTCTGATTGAAATTCTAGTGATATTGACAACATTATCCGTGTTCTTCATGTTTTTTATCTCGCATCGGATCTAAGAATCAATATTCACAAATCCAACATTTATGGCATTGGTGTATCTAATGAGGTGGTTTCTTCAATGGCTAGTAGGACTGGATGTGCTGCGGGTTTATTTCCCTTCACGTATCTTGGTCTTCCGATTGGTTCTAACATGAGCCTCACGTCCAGCTGGCGTGTTTTGATTGATCACTTCGAACAGAGACTCTCTTCCTAGAAAGTCAACTTATTATCCATAGGAGGGCGTCTCACCCTTATCAAAGCAGTTTTAGGTAGTCTCGGCTTATATTATCTCTCGATCTTTAAAGCTCTAGAGATTATTTTGAAATCCTTGGAAAGGCTTCGCTCTAGATTCTTTTGGGGTGGTTCTCAAGGTTCCAAGAATATAGCATGGGTTAAATGGTCTAATGTTCTTCCTTCCTTCGATAAAGGAGGCTTTAACATTGGTAGCTTAAAAGCTTTCAACCTTGCTCTCCTTCAAAAGTGGCGTTGGAGGATGCTTTGTTCTCCGAATTCTCTTTGGGTTAAAATTATTAAGGCGCTTCATGGTCAAGAGGGTGGTCTGGATAATCAAGGTTGTAACTTTAATGGCATTTGGTCTAGGATTGTTGGTTCTTCCAATTTTCTGCATTCGAAAGATATCATCCCGCTTAATTCCTTTCGTTACAAAGTGGGATGTGGTACCCGTATTTGGTTTTGGAAAGATATTTGGATTGATGACTATCCTCTTCATACTCGGTACAACAGGCTTTATAGATTAGATCAAGACAAAGACTGCTTTATCATCGATTGTATTGTCAATGGTCAATGGCATTGGAACTGGTCCAGGGCTGCTATTGGCATCCAAAACTCGGCTTATTTGAGAGACTTACTTATGCAAATAAGCCAGGTAGATCTTAGCATGGAAGACGATACTTGTGTTTGGACGATGGCTGATGATGGCGTTTTTTCTGTAAGTAAGCCTCGCCGTCTTATTGATTATAAGCTCCTTCATTCCATGTTGCCATCGACTTCTTGGAATAAAATTCTTCCACGTAAAGTGAACATTTTCTTGTGGAGGTTGTCTTTAGATCGATTACCTCATCGGTTAAATCTTTCGTCTCGTGGAATTGATATCCAATCGATCTCGTGCCCCTCCTGTAATGGTAATGTTGAATCCTCTGACCACATATTCTTTGATTGTGATTTAGTTAAGGAGGTTTGGTCGCTCGTTCGTAAGTGGTGTGATATCCATTTTCCTCTATTTGCGTCTTATGATAGTTGGAAAAGCTGGTTTTATACGTGGCACACTCCTAAAGAGAAATTTGGTCGTTTATCAGTTATCTTCGCGGCTTTTTTCTGGTGGATATGGAGATATCGTAACAGCATAATCTTTTGTGCTCAACCGATGAAAAAAGGTAATCTATTTGATAATATCCGTTCATCTTCATTTTCATGGCTTTCTCACAGGGGTCGCATGTCGAGTAATTGGGTTGAATGGCTGAAAAATCCTTTGTTGCTAGCGGGTTCTTGAAGTTTATTTCGTGGTGTCGCGGGCTTATTACCTATGTTTGGAACATATGTTTGTTTGTTTCTTTTTTTGTTTTATTTCCTCGAGGCTTGTTTGGGACTTCATCAAAATCACTCCGGAGTGAAAACCGGTGGCTCGGCCTCTGCGAGTGGGGATTTTTCTCTAGCCTCGGGTTCCCTGTAATCGGCTAGAGTTTTTTCATCTCTTTTGTTGTCCTCGCAGTTAAAGCCACGGGTAGAGTTTAGTTCATATTGTTTGTGTCTAGTCTGTACTGTTTTTTGCTTCTAGCGCCTTGCTAGTAGCATCTTTATATATTATATATCTCTCTTTGCCGTTCAAAAAAAAACTAATCTCCCAATGTTTAATCTATTATATGGGACAGAGGCAATATAAAGATTTAACATTGGACCGAAATTTAACAATGTTTTAACTGGTTTTTAATTAGTTATAACTTATAAGGCATTGCATTATCAGATCCGCTTAATGAGTTAAGACGCATTGATATACTCGAAATATAAATATAAAAGGTTTACGCATTCGAACTTATATATATTCATGAGATTCACTACTCGTTTATGACTTTATATACAAATATAAAATGATTGTATGAACAGTTGTAATAAAAAAAAAAACCCTATGAAAGTGGCAACGCCTATTTTTCTAAGTCCTCTAATAAGTTTTTTTTTTTTTTTTTTTAAATATTCTGTAATTTCCTTTAAACTTCAGTTCAACAAGTAAGCTATTTACTATACAAAATTTATTCAAACATTATGTTTTTAATTTGTCAAACTAGCTAGCTTGTAACTATATATTACTTGTATAGTTTATAAGTTTTGTATTTTCGCATTTGAAAAAGCACGTTCTATATAAGTAATTAATTCACTGTTCTTTGAAGTTTATAGATGGCTTTCGCATTAGTGTACTCTGTCGTTGTTTATTATTGAACTAATATTAACTCTAAATGTAATTATTTTTATGATGAGAATTGGCTGTGGGTACGCAGTACACCGTAATTTAACCATGTTACTTTCTCGAGTAAGTACGACCTGAGTTCCGTTTAAAGAGTGTTTCAAAGGTTCGTTGAGGCTTTGAAAACATATATTGATTGCTGGAAGAGAGTTTATATATAATACAAGTTAATTTTTAACAAACTTATTAGTACAATTTTAATTCCATGTCTAGTAAGTCTATGAGAGCTGATCTAACATTTCATGCATGTTGGACGGTGAATATTATAAACATGGCAATTAGTTACATTCTAGAATGATCCATGCCAATAATAGTATGTGAAATATGCCAACAACCATAGATCAGACAATAACTAAAATTCAAGAAGGTACACACTTAAATTTAGCTAACTTAGGGTAAACATAGGCTTGTTGAGAACTTTTAGTAAACACATGTCCATTTCAAACATTTTGGAAATGTTTAAGTGTTTAACTATTTTCTAACTTATTTCATTTTTTTTTCTTTTTTGTTATATATGAAAATAAAAATAAAGATGTTATTACATTAGTATTTTTATTATAGAAGGAGACCTAATTAAGTATCATGCAATATGGAGTCTATAAATAAATAAAGCAAAGTTTTCAAGATCGGGATCCTATCTAAAATCGTTTTTGTCTTTGCAAGATCGTGATTGTAAGATAGGATCGGGATACTAAAATCCTACTCTAATGTTATTTCTTAATAGTTTTTATAATGTTATACAAATCTACAAATTATTATACATTATAAACTCAAAATGCTATAAATGTTTTATAGAAATGTTGTCTTAAATTATTATTATGAAATGTTTAAAAAGATTAATATGTTATTTTTTGAATTCAACAAAAAAACAACTCATAAATTTGTAGTTTTATAGTTTGTAATTTGAGAAAAGTATGAACGGATCTGATTAGATTTTAAAATCATATGGTTAAGCTCAGGATCCTATAAGATCTTAAGCATGTAAAGATCCTATCTATGATCCAGATCATTTTCACTAATATTACTTTTACTCTCACACTCACACCCTCTATTACTCATTTTATTGACAGAATAAGACAAATTTTTATGACGTGTGTTTTTTAAATAAAAAAAACCCTAGTTCTCTCTCTTGCGTGGGCGATTTCTCTGCCTCCCCTCTCTAACAAATTTCGGCCATAGTTCTATCCATCTCATACGTTTTTTCTTTAATCTTCCACTTGGATTAGCTGAATTTACGTGCAGATCAGATTTGTTAAGGTTGGGGAGTCGGTTTTTCTTTTGTTCTATCCTTTAATCGCCCATATATCCGAAATCCTAATTATATCTATGGTCGATCTCATTCTTGCTGCACATTGTGTTCCATTCTATTCGATATCTAATTAGGGTTTCGATTTTTATTGTGCAGCAAAGGGTTTTTGGTATTATACTGATTGCACCTCTAAACTTCCTATTGATTAGGTCGTTTTAGTTATTCCCTATATAAGCGATTATTAGGGTTAATCTTTAGCGATTCTATCATATTTCTAAAGTGTTGCGATTAGTATTCTGGTTGGTTTATGCTTGCTGCTGCTGTTCTTTTAATCGAAACCCTTTATTAGGGTTTGTGTTTTCAGTGTGCAAGGTTGTGCTTGGTTGGTGTCCTGGTGTGCTTAAACGATCAACAAGCTTGTTCTAGGGTTTGGTTATTCATATCCCTTAATTAGGGTTTGTCATACCCAATGTTTTCAAACCCGGGTCGACCCGGCCGGTTCAACCGGTCGGCCCAGTACCCGGCCAAAAACCGGGTAAAAAACACCCGGGTTTCTAAAACCGGGTTAACCGGTTAGACCCGCCGGGTTTTGAGTGACCTGGGTCAACCCGGGTCATGAAACCAGACCGGGTTTGATTTTTTTTCAACTTTTTTTTATAAAAACCGGGTTGACCCGGCGGTCGAACCGGTGATTAAACCGGTTGACCCGGTTGAAAAAAATAAAATAATAATAAATGAAAAACCGGGTTGGCCCGGCGGTCGAACCGGTGCCCGATGACTCGACCGGGTCGATTAAAAACCCGGTTTTTAAAACATTGGTCATACTGAAAGGTTGGAAGTTGGTTTTGGTTCGTGTATGGAAGTTGTTCAAATCGATTCACAATGGTTGTGGGTATAGAGAGATGTTTGTCGTATGATGTTTTTAGGGCTTGCTGCTGATTGCATCTTCATTCTTATTTGAAATCCTTACAATAAGGTTCAGCGCGTGCAAGTTCTTGTTTTGGGTTCCTGGTTTGTGAGTTAACGTTTGTATGTTGATTGCATGTGCTTGGAGCTAAGGTTTGGTATTCGTTCATAGTGGGCAGATTTCATCAAGTTAAGATTTGTTACATTTTGTGTGATTCTGCTGCTGTCTCGAATAGTGTTGGAAGTTAAGTTTGAAGGGTCTTGTTCAAAACCCTTTGTATCTTCATGGTGTGATGGAATTGGGACTTGATCATTGGTTGTCTTCATGTGTTTCACTCGGATTAGTTGGAAGATTGGTTCAAGTTATTATATGCTGGAAGGTAGGGTCGATTAGACCATGTTTAATTTTCAAATTCGATTTGCTACGGATTGCACTCTTATTAGGCTATTAGATTATGCATATTGCATAATACTAATAGAAGATGCAAATGAATTTGTTTTGGAATGAGCACTTGGAAGGCGGGGAAACTTGTATGGGTTTCTTCATGTTAAAGATCTGGATCGCTATGATGACTTTGAAGACCTAAGTGTTTATATTGTATTTTTATCTTAAGTCATTGTTAGTTGTATTTGGATTTGGTTAGTTATAAGAATGACCTATCATTCTTATATTGTGGATTGGTTAATGTCCTTAGCGTCTGAGATGAGGGATTCACTCTCATCCGTTGTACTTCAATATTTTTTGGTTTATATATTTACCAGGGTGCAGGATTACTCCTCCCTTTACAAAAAAAAAAAGACAAATTTTTATATTTTTTATTCCGTATTTTTTTTACCAATTTTTTACTTGTCAAACTTTATATTTTATGTGTTGTACTTTTTGACAATTTTACCCACTTTATTAAAGCTACCCGCAATATTGTTGGTCGACCTTCAGTCCTTGAGGGTCGTCCTTGCTAGGGTGAAGGTCGCTAAGGGTTGGCTTGTGCTTTTTTGGAGACCAAGGTCGAGACGTCAACCAAGTTCTTTAATTGTTTGTGTGTGCTTTTTTGGGGACCAAGGTCGAGACGTCAACCAAGGTTGAATGTTCTACCAAAGTGTGCATATACGATTACGAATATAGCCATTTAAAGACCACATCTTGACGATAGATTGATCATTATAGTCATATGTTTCCTTATTCCAACACAACACTGTTCGTTAGAAATCTATGTGACGTCTTTGACGGTTGCAGTGCATTATCACTTTCCACGTGTAACGTGTTCATTCCTATACTTATAAATACCACAAACTTCAAAACCCACCAACCAGAAAACACATCAACATATTACATTCTTGCAAACTTGATCATGGGAGATCATACGTTCATGTCTTTCTTTGGGGTCTTGAAAAGGGTTCGTGAGTTAAGTCGATTGTTTGGTTCTAACGATGTTCTTCGCTCGGTAGAACAAGAAACGCGTGCTTCTTTTAAGAATCTTGTTCTTGATAAAGAAATCTTGTCTAGAACCAATGTGAATGGCTTCAATGATGTCGTTGATGATGAGGACTTGAGTCCTGTGATCTTGTTTACTCCAAGGCCAGTTAGTGAGCTCGATACTGCAGCTCTTACGATTCAAAAGTGTTACAAGAGTTATCGGACTAGACGGAATCTTGCAGATTGTGCGGTCGTTGTTGAAGAACTATGGTAATTAAGTCGATTTACTAATTTTTACGTTGTGTATATTGTCTTGATTACGATGAATAATGTCTGAAAAATGTTTAATATCCAAATATAGAAAGGTTAGGTAATGTTGAGCAAGTTTCAATTGCCCCATGCAAGTTTTGAAAACTTATTGATCATGAAGTATTTACAAGTTAAGGTCTCTTTATAAAATAACAAAAACCGAACGTTGTTATAGGTGGAAAGCTTTGGACTTTGCTGCTTTGAAGCGTAGTTCCGTGTCGTTTTTCTGCAATGACAAGCCCGAGAGTGCGGTGTCACGATGGGGGCGAGCTTGTACTAGGGTTGCAAAGGTACGTACAATTGTGTAACAACGCGTATGTCACTGAATACGTAGCCAAACATGCACTGAGTCAAAAATTATAATTTATTGAAGTACATAATATCTTAAAGATCACACGTCTTTGATCGTACGTTGTAAAAAATTTCATAAAAATAAGAAAGCGAAATTTGACAAGTTCTTAATTGCATGGCATGACCATGACTTCATATCTTCAAAGCAATTGAAGTTAATGAATTTGAACATTGACTTATTGACTTATTGACTTAAAAGGATCATGCATGGTATAGTAGTATAGTACTGTTTATTTACATTTGACTACCCTTCTCTTTGTCTCAAACCAAATTCAGTCCTAAAGTTGTATGAATGTCTCATAAATGTTAGGTTGGGAAAGGCCTATCGAAAGATAACAATGCTCAAAAGCTAGCTATTTGCCACTGGCTCGAAGCGGTAATTAGTAAAACCATTCATCGATATACATTTAAATCATGAAAACAAATTGTATGATGTCTCTTGTATAAATGAACTTATCTAGTTATCGCTCTTTGGTCTTAAACTTTTCAGATTGATCCACGACATCGTTATGGGCACAATCTACAGTTATATTACAATGTTTGGTTCACAAGTCAGAGCTCGCAACCCTTCTTTTACTGGTAACCTTTACTTGACAACAGTATCTACAACTTACAATAAGCTGTAAATTAATATACAAAATCGTTAACGACAAAAAGTTATAACGAATATCTTTACGAGTGAGTCTTCTAGCTAGTAACAAGTTTATGTACGTGCTTTTTTGTGGTATTTTCAGGCTGGACGTTGGTGACGGTAAAGAAATAACTATCGAAAAATGCCCAAGAAACGTGCTCCATCAGCAGTGCATAAAATATCTTGGACCTGTATGTATGATCGATGCCACAATTGTCACTTCTAATAAATTCACGATTTTATGTTGAAATGTGACATGTATCTTGATTTCTAAATGCAGAAAGAGAGGGAAGAATATGAAGTTATTATCGAAAATGGGAAACTATTATACAAACAAAACCGAAGATTTGTGACAACCGTCGAAGGAACTAAATGGATCTTTGTACTTAGCACATCAAGAACCTTGTACGTCGGCCAAAAGAAAAAAGGTTTGTTTCAACATTCTAGTTTCTTGGCTGGTGCAGCAACCACGGCAGCAGGGCGAATGGTGGTTCATGATGGAGTCCTCGAGGTATGTATACAACTCGTTTCTTCTTGTTTCAAATAGATGTGTTCTTATACATACATCTCATGATTTATGCAGGCTATATGGCCATATAGTGGACATTATCACCCAACCGAAGAAAACTTTAAGGATTTCATGGGTTTTCTTGAAGAGCATCAAGTTGATTTAACGGATGTCAAGGTAAATATAACATGTACTTTAATTATCATGTCGTCTTACCCAATTACATCTTTTTAATCGCACGTACTTCTCTTATTATATATGTAGAAATGTTCATTAGACGACGATGTTCCATTTCTTAATGCTACTTCTGAAGAGGTACCAAAGTCGAGTTCAACAAGGGGAAAACCATCAGTAAAGATCCAACCTTTTCGTAACGAGAAAACGTTGTCAAAAGAACTACGAAATATGAAATCCCCAAGATGGACATCCGGGATAGGTCCTAGGATCGGTTGCGTAAGAGACTACCCGACAAATCTACAATTTCAAGCACTCGCGCAACTAAATCTATCACCTAGAAATGCTGTTAACGGTGTGACGATGTTTTCTAACAATGGTCCAATCCCTTCACCAAGACCAAGCTCGTGTTTGCATCTTTCGCCAAGACTAGTTAACATGGGACGTGACAACGATAAAAACATCTAAACGGGTTCACGTACGTACTAACCATCGGTTCTTAGACATTATACAACTGACGGTCGTTACGTTATTTTTATGCAACTGATAAATTCTTAAGGGTGCTAAGAGTAAATATGGTCGACATAAACGCCCATTTAAAGCGTGGTTTTTGGGCGATGCATCATTTACAATTTAGTCGAATTTTTATTATTGCATTTATCTTTATTTTTTCCGCTTGGAAGAAAAGTTTGTTTAATTTCATTTAATTTATTTATTTTAATAACCACTGTCTTTGTTGCTATGTACACAAAACTAAACAAGTAGCAGGATTTTTTTTTTTTTTTTTTTTAAAGGCTATCATCCGGTAAAATATATTACTCCAAATAATCTGATAATTGAGTAAAGTAGCAGGATTATTGGACAAGTGAAAAACAAGTACTCATTCGTCTCAATTTTATAGCTCACATTTCTATTTTTGAATTGTTCAAAATAATTATTTATTTTTCATTCGAACCAATTTAGATAAAGTTGATATTTGATTGGTTGAAATAAGTAATGATCCTATTTTTATTTAACTTTATTTTTGAGAAGAAAAGTGTTATATATTTCTAGGTTAAACTTGCTAATTATGTGTATATTACTTAAATTAGACTAAATTACACGTTTGGTCCCTATGGTATACCCCAAATAACAACTTTAGTCCCTAAGTCGTTTTTATTACACCAGCAGTATCTAATTTTGAAACTATGCACGCTTTTGGTCCCTATTTTGGATGGGCGTTAGTTAAGTCCGTTAAGTATTTTGCGTTGTTAGTCCTTCGTTAATAATTTTTGCACCGTTAGTCCTTGAAGTTATATGCATAAATCGTCCTTGTGGTTAGCCCGGTCAACGCCACGTGTCACCACCTGAGTGGTGCCACGTGGTATCGGGGCGGGTCGATCAACGGTCAAGTCGGGTCGGTCAACGGGTCAAGTCGGGTCGGTCAACGGGTCAAGTCGGGTCGCCACGTGGACCAATGAGGTGGTGCCACGATGCATTGGTATAATATACCAATTTTTTTGGCTGGCCTAAGATTCGAACTCGGGTCTTTTGTGTGGGAAGCCAAGCCTTACCCAACTGGGCTAAGCATAGCTTCAATAATATATCCCTAAATCAAATACATAACCCTTCTTAAAAGTTAAGGCCCAATCCAATAATATTGAAAAGGTTCAATTTTATTTTTTGGCCTATCAATTTAAGGGTTATATGGACTGTAAAAAAATAAATAAATATATCGTCGGACTCGTTTTTTCGTGCTCTTTCCAATGGTATGCTCGGGGAATTTTTTCGACTTGGTTTGGATCTCGAAAAATGCAAAAACAAAGAAAAAATGTGATTTTCGCATTTTTCGAGCTTCAAACGAAGTCGAAAAAATTCTCCGAGCTTACCATTGGAAAGAGCACGAAAAAACGAGTCCGACGGTATGCTCGGTGAATTTTTTCGACTTGGTTTGGACCTCGAAAAATGCAAAAACAAAGAAAAAATGGTGATTTTCGCATTTTTCGAGGTTCAAACGAAGTCGAAAAAATTCTCCGAGCTTACCATTGGAAAGATCACGAAAAAACGAGTCCGACGGTATGCTCGGTGAATTTTTTCGACTTGGTTTGGACCTCGAAAAATGCAAAAACAAAGAAAAAATGGTGATTTTCGCATTTTTCGAGGTCCAAACGAAGTCGAAAATATTCCCCGAGCATACCATTAGGAAGAGCACGAAAAAACGAGTCCGACGGTATGCTCGGTGAATTTTTTCGACTTGGTTTGGACCTCGAAAAATGCAAAAACAAAGAAAAAATGGTGATTTTCGCATTTTTCGAGGTCCAAACGAAGTCAAAAAAATTCCCCGAGCATACCATTAGGAAGAGCACGAAAAAACGAGTCCGACGGTATATTTATTTATTTTTTTACAGTCCATATAACCCCTTAAATTGATAGGCCAAAAAATAAAATTGAACATTTTCAATATTATTGGATTGGGCCTTAACTTTTAAGAAGGGTTATGTATTTGATTTAGGGATATATTATTGAAGCTATGCTTAGCCCAGTTGGGTAAGGCTTGGCTTCCCACACAAAAGACCCGAGTTCGAATCTTAGGCCAGCCAAAAAATTGGTATATTATACCAATGCCACGTGGCACCACCTCATTGGTCCACGTGGCGACCCGACTTGACCCGTTGACCGACCCGACCCGATGCCACGTGGCACCACTCAGGTGGTGACACGTGGCGTTGACCGACCCGTTGACCGGGCTAACCACAAGGACGATTTATGCATATAACTTTAAGGACTAACGGTGCAAAAATTATTAACGAAGGACTAACAGCGCAAAATACTTAACGGACTTAACTAACGCCCATCCAAAATAGGGACCAAAAGCGTGCATAGTTTCAAAATTAGATACTACTGGTGTAATAAAAACGACTTAGGGACTAAAGTTGTTATTTGGGGTATACCATAGGGACCAAACGTGTAATTTAGTCCTTAAATTATTCAGTACTGTATTAAATAATGTAATGTATTATTACATGGGCTAGCTCAGATAGGATGGGAAGGTTGGTTGGGCACGCCCTAGCAAAAAAGTTGCAGTATAATTCTTTTTATAAATTATATTTATTCGTCTCAAAATTATTGTCAACTGATAAAATAACGCATATTTCAAAAACTTTTGATGGGTGAAAAAAAATATATTATTTTGAGATATCTATAAAAGAAATAAAATACAATAATTTTGAAACGAATAAAATAGCTATTTTCGTAATTTACTCTCTATAACAAGATATGTAGTTCAACTTTTTTAAATTATTAAAGTTTGCACTTTCAACTATAACTTTATGATTACGTCTATGATGTATGCACGTCAATACACATATAAATATACATATGTGTATCAGGGTACGGTGTATTATATGGGAAAATAATTCCTGCAGCAAAACATCAGGGAACTTCTCTGACTATTTGTGTGCATCAGGCATGTTATCAGAGACCATTTGTGTATCATCAGGGACCATGTTTGCACTGCTACAACTGATAACTTCTTGTTGTTTGCAGCAGGGATGTTATCCCCGTATTATATATATAATAGTTGTTTCGTATGAATGCTATTGAAGAAATACATCCTTTTACATTTTTTTAGTTTGTTTTTCAATAGCTAATACAAATTTACGAGATATCGAATTCTAAAAAAAAAAACTTTGAAATCGTCATTTTGATAAATTTGAAGTTTTGAACTATTCTTCTCCTCGTAAAGACCACTAGACGACCTAGTATACAAGGACCTAGTCTTGACCCTTGAAGATCAAACCCATGCGCCATGTAAAGTGTTTATTGGTTTTAAACTAATTTTGAAAGTTGAGTTTGTTGGAAGTTGGTACTTTGAAACTACTTGGCATCTTCAAATTCAAGATTGTGGAGTAATAAACGAATGTCAGATAGTTTCAGGAATATTTTTAGTACTATTAATTTGACTTTTTTTTTTTTTAGGTAAAATGGTTATGATTACTTGCAAGTCAAACAAATAACTTTTGAAAAACATTTAGGTTTCTTAACGAGTTGACAACTTTAACAAAATATTTGAAGAAATGGTCTATAGCTTATGAAAGTTAAATTGTAATATCAGAACTTTAAATAATCTAAAAATGTATAAGAACGTATTTTTCTTTACTACTTAGCCATCAAAGGCTTGTAGCTTAGTGACGCTTAGACAAAAGTATTAAGAACAGTTGATCTCCGAAGTAACAACGAGACTAGTACCAAGCTAACTAGCCGATTGTTGTTTTGCTTCACCAAACATGTCAAGGCGAGTCTCTGGGATTTCATACAGTCTCAGTCGTTTTTGTGGATTAGTGCTAGAAATCCTAAAATTCAGGTTTTGTGGATTAATTGGGTGCAAAATCCTAGATTAACTGTAAACTCTATGTAATTTTCTAGCGTCTAGCTAGTTTTATTTTTTTGTTATATGTATTGCCGCCGTTAAAAATAAAAAAACTGATGCTCATAACAATATTTAAATTTTAAACGACAATAGTTCTACTAGTAAAAGACCAAATATTAGTTGTGTTCGAAGTCATGTACGCTATACATGAATCACAGTTCTAAAAGTTGCTTTTTCAAGACATTCAGTCCTCGTCATCTTATTTTAGCTCACCTTCAACCAGAAAGCTTTCGCGATGACGTCCTAAAAATGAGATTTGTTAGCAAAACCTTAATAATAATAATAATAATAATAAGGGAAAATGTTGTCTAATAGTAACAAAGTTTGACAACTGTTTCAATTAAATCACTCATACTTTAAATTAACCACAAAAAATATCTAAAGTTTTATACTGTTTTATTGTTATGTAATTGTTTAAAAAATAAATAAATAAGCAAATTATATTTAAGATATTCATACGTACATTGTTTGTTTGTACCTTAACAATAAATACACATCCTCTGAATTTCACTAACCCCAACCAATTTAATGTACAACCAACTTATACACAAGTGAAAATAGATATATGCTATAAAATAATAACCAAGTTTGAAAGATGTTTTGTTTTGGTCACTCAAACATAAATTTTACATAATAATAGAACACTATTGAAAGTTTGAGTGACTAAAATGAAACATTTTTTAGACTTGATTATTATTTTATAATAAAAAAAATTACAGTGACTAAATTGGAACAAAACTGAAAGTTAGTTACTATCTTTCCGAAAGTGCAGGCAACATCCATGTGAGGAACTTACGAGTGTGATTTTCGTCCCTATCCAAAGTGAAATGACTAATTACCCTTGTCTTCTTTCTCTCTAGTAATATAGAGAGAATGGGCATTTTAGTCATTTTATTTTAGTTAGGGATCAAAAGTGCACTCATAAGTTTACCATAGGGATGATGCTTGCACTCTCGAAAAGGCAGGGACGAAACATGCATCTAGTAATATAGAGAGAATGGACATTTTAGTCATTTTATTTTAGTTAGGGATCAAAAGTGCACTCATAAGTTTACCATAGGGATGATGCTTGCACTCTCGAAAAGGCAGGGACGAAACATGCAGTTTGACCAAACCACAAAGACTATTTTTGCAGGCTAGTAACTCATAAAGGTGTTCAGAATATACCAACAGGAACTGAAAACTGAAACCCAACCGAAAAAATTCGAACCGAATTTCCAACCGAACCGAATTAAATATTTGTTTTTGGTTTGGATATGGTTTTGACAATCTAAACTGAAAATCGAATTCATATAAATATATATATATATATATAGTGAAACTTTATTTTCAGAACTCACTTTAAGTGCGAGAACTGCGAGAACTACTTTTAAGCCTTTGGATTAGAAAATCAATGGTTATAAATGAATGTGCCAGTTTTGTAATTATACTGAAAATAAAAAATATTTAATTAAAAGAAGAAGGGTATTATTGGGTTTTTGGAAAAATCACTAGACATTGAAAATCTGAATCATTAATAAGAAAATATTCAGTTACCTAAACCACTCCCACAGATCTCTCCTTTTCTTCCGGATCTAAATGTCGCTCCATCTCGTCTTTAAAAAATCGCCGGAAAAAACATGAATTATCATATATTTAAAATACATGTTTTGTTGATGCTTTGTTGCTGTTAACAAGAGACAAGGATTACAAGGTAATCAAGTTTTTTATTACTTGCTGTTAACATATGTGTTTATCTTTTTTTCATTACTTGTTGTTAACACAGTTTGATTAGTTAATCAATGTGTCGATCTCTTATATCATTATGTCGTCGGAAACACAGATCGGTGTAGGATCGGTTGCGTCGTAGGTTCGGATTATGATTCCGGTTTGGTGGTGCCACCTCTCATGGATGTGGATCTTGGTTTTTTGGGTTGGTCCACCTCTCAGTGATATATTGAGTACGTTTTATTTTTTATCCCTTTTAATGTGTTGACATTGAATGACTATTTCATAAGTATGTATTATGTGTTGGTGTTTGCTAAACGATAAAAAGATTAATGAATTAGAAGTCGTATTTTGCTAAACCATGTAAACATCAATTGTCTTTTAAACAAATACATAGAAGGTCTATTAATTTTTAGACCAATTCATTAGTATTTCTTGATTATATATATGGTTTTTGGAATACACCAGGACATTACCCCTAAGTAATGGCAACCAAAGTCAAAGTCGTCAATATTTCGTAATGGTTACTATACTGGTAGGTTGTGGGTTTGATTCAAAATTAATCTATACCCGTAAAACATATATGTTTTGTGTTTTGATTATAAAATATATACGTTTTCGAAAGATACATATATGTTTATGTATAAAACATATATGTTTTGTGCTTTGGAATATAAAACATATATGTTTTGTGTTTATGATTAAAAAACATGTTTACATCATTAGTTTAATATACACAAGATTGTGGATATGCATTATGCTAGTTGTTGTGATTAATTTTCGTTTTTTATTTGTTTGTGGTTTAATTGTTTTCGTACATGCTTGTTTCAGATTGATTGATGAAGATGATGATACCATTTAAGACCAGGAAGTAGATGAATACGATTATCATGAAGATAGTTTGCGGCTTTTGGAGATATATGATTATTGCTTGTGTTTTTGTATTTGTAATCAAGTGAAATGTAACATTTAAGTATACCAATTTTATTTTTCTTTTTATAATGATTTATGCTCTTTAATTTGTGTTTCAAACTTTCAAAAACAATAATGATCATATAAAAATATTGGTAGGTTGATAAAAAAAATGTTAGCTAAAAAAAACATGTATGCACTTTGACTAATTGAAAACATGTATGTCTTTGACTATTTGGGAAAAAAACATGCATGCACATTTGTTTATTTGAAAAAAAAATGCATGCTCTTTGAGATTTCAAAACAATAATGATTAGGTATAAAAAACATGAATGCACCATAACAATTTAAAAACATGTATGCACCATAACTATTTAAAAATATGTTAGCATTAAAATTCGAATTTTATGATTTATAAAAAACGGGAATTATAAAAAAACAAAAATAATATGAAAATGTATTTTACTATTTTACCCTTTTGAATTAAATAAAAATAAAAAAAATGCTATGGAGCATTAAATGATGTACATTGTGTATTATTAGTTGTAAAAAAGTGGTTCTCGCAGTTCTCGCACTTAAAGTAGGTTCTGAAAATAAAGTGTTCATATATATATATATATATATATATATATATATATATATATATATATATATATATTTTTATATAAATTGACTATTAAAATTGTTTCATAGTACATATACAAAACATTTTTTAAATTTGATTATTTTTTTCTTCTAAAAATCTCTATAAATATATAATTAACTAATTAAAATTGGTATTTCGGGTTTTTGTTCAGTTGAATCAAATTTGAATTCGTTTGATTCGGTTTTTAATTTTACTTAAAAAAAAGTTAACAGAACCAATCGAATCAAATAAACCGAAAAACTCGATAACCAAACCGATAAGCACCCGGAACTCATATTTCCATAAAATGGGCCTGTCCAAAAACTAAAATTCTCTCAAAACAAAGCCCAAGAAAATTCTAACTCGAACCCAATTATAAATAGTTTCTTGGGATCCAAAAAGCCGAAAACATGGAAAAACACAAATTAAACCACCCGTTACGCGCCCATTTATTACCACTTAAATATTTTATCTACCATATTTATTATTATTCCATTAACATTACCTTTAAAAAAAAAAAAAAAAAAGAAATAAAACTATCCGTTACTTTTTTTTTATCCCTTTAACTTCCCCTTTTTATTTCAAATTTCAAACAACTCTCCCTCTTCTTCTTCACATTTTTTAATAACATAAGTCCAAGGTTAACATTCTTCTCTTTTTGTTTGTTTCCTTAAACTACAAAATGGGTGGTTCTGGAAAATGGATCAAATCCTTAATTGGGTTCCAGAAATCAACCACTTCTTCTGACCAGGTTAATGTTTTTTAAACTATTTTTATTTGTCGCCATGTCGGGTTTTCGTTTAAGCTTATTTTTCGGCGTATGAGCTTACCTGTTTCGGTTTGTATTTTATAAGCTCATTTTTTACGGCTTATTTGTTATGATTCAGCTTATGAAAATCTTCATAAGCTTGTGCTTAAGATAATAAGCCGAAACAAAATGAGCTTACGAAATATAAGCCGAAACAAATAAGCTCATAAGCCCAAAAATAAGCTTCACTAAAATTTTTGGGGTTTTGTTTAAGCTCATTTTTGGGTGTATGAGCTTATCTGTTTCGGTTTATATTTCATAAGCTCATTTTTTCCTGCTTATTATTATTAGGATTCAGCTTATGAAAGTCATAAGCTCATACTTATTAAGATAATAAGCCGAAAAATTGAGCTTATGAAATATAAGCTGAAACAAATAAGCTCATTAGCCCAAAAATAAGCTTAAACAAACACCCCCAAAATTTTGTTTAAGCTTATTTTTGGGCTTATGAGCTTATCTGTTTTGGTTTATATTTCATAAGCTCCTTTTTTTCCGGCTTATTATTATTTTTCAGCTTTTGAAAATCTTCATAAGCTCATACTTCCCCAAAATTTTGTTTAAGCTTATTTTTGGGCTTATGAGCTTATCTGTTTCGGTTTATATTTCATAAGCTCCTTTTTTTCCGGCTTATTATTATTTTTCAGCTTTTGAAAATCTTCATAAGCTCATACTTCCCCAAAATTTTGTTTAAGCTTATTTTTGGGCTTATGAGCTTATCTGTTTCGGTTTATATTTCATAAGCTCCTTTTTTTCCGGCTTATTATTATTTTTCAGCTTTTGAAAATCTTCATAAGCTCATACTTAAGATAATAAGCCGAAAAATTGAGCTTATGAAATATAAACCGAAACAAATAAGCTCATAAGCCCAAAAATAACCTTTCCTAAATTTTTTGTTTTTTTTGTTTTCTGTAGGAGAAGGGTGGGGGGAATAAGAATAAGGGATGGAAGCTATGGAGGAGTCCTTCTGCGGGGTCGGTTTCGTCGTCTACGAAAGGGGTGAAGAATGGAAATGGAGGAAGGTTGTCGACTTCCGGATCGAGTGATGTGGAAGTGTCGTTTAGTGCTGCTGTGGCTACTGTGGTTAGAGCTCAACCTAAGGATTTTATGGCTGTTAAGAAAGAATGGGCTGCTATTCGTATTCAATCTGTTTTCCGCTCTTTCTTGGTATTTTTTTATGCCTTTAAACCTGTTTCTTTTAACCTGTAATCTGATATGTTACTGTGAAAGAATCTTATCTTGCTTATGTTACTGTATACTAGGGGGTGTTTGTTTCGGCTTATATAGCCAGCTTATGGCTTATTTGGTTTTTGGCGGGGCTTATGTTTCACAAGCTTGCATTTTGTGGCTTATTTTAAATTTTTCTGGTTATATAAGTTTATTATGACATAATAAACTTATATAAGCCGAAAAGTCTCAAATATAAGCCACAAAAAATGAGCTTATGAACCATTAGCCCAAAACCAAATAAGCCATAAGCCGGTTATAAGCCGAAACAAACACCCCCTAGGTCAAGCTTTTTGTAGAATTTTTCTCGAAATTGTAGGCTAGCTTCAAAACCTTAGCATATAAATCTTCTGACTTATGGGACAACTATAAAAGTGTTTTTATGCTAAACCTGGAATTTTGTAATGGTTATAGGCAAAACCAGTTCTATGGCGTTGATAGTGTGAAATTGTGAATGAGCTTGTGTCAGTGTGTGTAGCATATATGAATACGAAATACAGTTGAAATTCTATTTGCCAAGCTTATTAACCTTATTTCTAATGATATGTGTAATTGAAGGCGAAACAAGCTTTACGTGCGCTAAAAGCATTGGTGAGGCTCCAAGCTATAGTACGAGGTCGACTAGTTAGAAAACAAGCGGATGTAACACTTAGGTGTATGCAGGCTCTTGTTAGAGCTCAGGCTCGTGCCAGAGGTCAACCTACTCAGACAACAGAATGTCCAACAGTTTTGAAAAACCAACCGGGTGCTGTCAAGCCAACTGAGGTAAAAAATTATCATCGTTTTATTGGCCCGTTTCACAATCTTTTTGTTTCTACTGTAAGTTTTAGTGACTGATAAACCAGTTTTTGTATAAGGGTGGATGGTGCGCTAGTCATGGAACTGCAGAAGAAATAAAATTAAAAGAACAGATGAAACAAGAAGGCGCCATTAAAAGGGATAGAGCTAAGGCTTACGCCCTTTATCAACAGGTGATCGTTATTCTGAAATTGTTGTATTGGTTCACTTGCTTATTATATAATCAACATTTTAGTAACACGGAATATTTTTTTATTAAATTTATAGCGACAAAGAGCAAGCTCCAACTCAGCTTTAGGGAAGAACAAGAGCGGTTCACCAAGATCAGCCGAGTGGAGCTGGTTAAATGGTTGGATGGCCGCTAAATCTTGGGACAACAATTCCCCTAAAGTTTCATGTGAAATCAAGAACTTCGATGATCGCAGTGTTAAATCTTGCTCGTTTACTAATGAACACGACTCACTTAAGATTAGGAAAAATCTAGTTTCAACTCGGGTTTCAGCAAAGCCATGTATGTCAAGTCCAATCACACAATCATCGTCAACAAACCCATGTTCAAGTTCTGTTTTTGATGAGAGCACATCATCAACAAACTCTTCATCTTCAACTTCTGAAACACGTTTGTCAAGCAATAGTGGTAAAGAGAAAAGTGTAAGCAAGCCTAGCTACATGAGTCTCACAGAGTCCAATAAAGCTAAAAGACGAGGGGGCAACTACTATGGTCAGAAACCGAGTCCACTTTCAAAAGGCGTACCAGCAAGGAGGAGTGCTGATACGGATCTTTATTCATCTGAATTGGGTAAAGATTTGTATCCACCTATGTTTATTGATAGATATGATGAAGTGAGAAGCCGAAGGGGTTAAAAAGTTCAAAACTTTAAAGGAAACGTAGAAGTGCTTAGCAAGTTTGCGGTTTTGGTTATTATTAAATGCTCATAGTTCAACAGCTTGTTGTGTTACATGTTTTGAGGAAAGTCAGTTGGGATGAGGATCTTTTGAATTTCTGTTTTTATACGTAGATAGGGAAGTGGGGATGATATGATTCGTTGAGATATGGTATCCATTCCTTCCTGATCTTTAAAGAATTGCACGGTACATCAGTGAAACTGTTAGTGCATTTCCTAACGTATGTTATGTCGAACTTTAAACTAAATGAAGAGTGCGGTTGTTTACCTATGTTCAATGAACGTATGCTTTATTCGTGTCTAGTCTTACAATAATGTAACGTAGTTCAAAGTCAAGTTAAAAACTATCATGATTATAGGTTTTACCTACTCATCATATCGTGAAAAGAAAATGATGTCACAGGAGGAAACAGGTCGTGGGTCGTTTTCAGAAATGAGGAAATGAACTTTTAGCAGCCACGTAATCGTGAATTCGTTTAAAATCTTTTTTGACTGATTTGTTATATTCTACATGCATACGTGCTTTAAGGTGTTACAGAAGATTGATTTTCATGTGGGAGAGTGATTTATGCAACTTATTTGGAAAACATATCAAGATCACATGAAAAGAAGTATGAAAATGATCAAAAGAAAGAGGTGATGTATGCGATAAGTTAAAGAAAAGCTTCTTCTGAAAAGCTTCTTCCTTCAATCTTGAGTAGAAAATAGGACTTTCTTTCATTGGATTATCTTCGGTAACAATCTTTATAAATGAAAATTCTTGGGTATAGTTTATATAAACAATATTAACTGCGGGTCAAAACGGGTCATTTTAGAATGTTATCAGTACTTTATAAACTTAAAGAGTTTTAGAAGACTTTCGACGTCCCATCTAGCGAAATTTTAGGAGCAATTATTTGCAATTTATCTCTTTGATTCGTTAATTGTCATATGATTTATTTACTCCATCTATCTTGTTACTATTTGACTTGGGTTGTGATGAGATCAGTATGTCTGCAACAAATATGGAAGCTGTTTGATTTATGAGTGAATGGTATCTTCTTACATATACCCTTTTTTTGCATCATAGTTTGCTTTTGATATTTAGCAAGTCACATGCTTGTACTTGTACTTCCCTTTCTCTCTCGATTAATTCTATCGTACCCCAAGCGTTGTTTATTTGTGCGTTGGTAGATAACATCGTAAGTATAGGACGTGTGGCTCGTTGACATATAAGTTGTGTTATTGTATTAGAAACTGCGTATATGCGATTATAAATTTTATTCATTTTGCTTATAATTTGTGATGAACTTCTATACGGCTCATTTTACTTTCACCAAATACTTCGATTTGAATAAGAAATTTTAACATTAAAAAAAAAAAAAGTTTTTATTTGGCAAAACTTGCTAAAGCGGAGCTGAAACTGAAACCGGAGATGGAGCTGAAGATAAACTTGTATTTTTTATAAGGTACTAGATGTCACATTTGATTTTTTTGAACATGTGGAAGAGTATATTTCTAAAAGTTTTAATAAGCTTTGTCAATCCAACAATGATTACTTTTTAAGAATAAGCTTAGGCTCCACATAAGCTTACATGAGAGAATTTCTATCCTTATGTTTATGCTTTAGCTAAAGCTTTTAAACGCGCATATTGATCAATTAAAACTATAACATAACCAAAATCGACACATTTATGCATAAATGGATCGAAATTGCAACCTCTACGTGTAAGATTCGTCACTTGTTCGCGCCATAAATGTTTCAACCGATAGGGAAAATTTTCGAATGTGGTTTTTCGAGTCACTTGATACTACATTTAAGAGAAGCAAAAGGAAAGCCCTTTATTCCCACTCTAGCTCTATGTAGAGACAAAGTGAGAGACTTAACCCTCCTACAAAAACTATAACAAATATGACTCTAAAAGACATATGCCAATGAAAGCCTAAAATCTCTATGAGTGAATAAAGAGACCACTTGAAGATTTTTTCATGCAATTCTCTTTATGAGCTTTCTATGATTCCTCCATAACCTTGTTAAAAAACAAAACCTATGTTATGGTTTCTGTCCTTTGATTGCTCATCAAATCAAGTAATACAAGCCTCTTGTGTCATTAAATGTTCCATGTGCCTACATTAATGTCTTAGAATCTTGTTTGGTCCTCTTTCTTCCATCACATTCACAGCTTCACTTCCATGTTCATGTTCAAGAACAAGTCACAAACTTCATATCCTTGGCCAACTTTCCATATATAGTAACACCACCACGACCCTTATCGTGTTTAGTCGTTCTGCAAGCGCGAAAGTGGACTTTTAAGCAAGGAAAGTCGGATCCAAACAATTGTTCCTTACAATATATGTACAAAGAATTAAATACAAACAAGTATATATGTTTCATGAGTTCTAAAATCTTTATAGTTTCTATGCATTTCTGATGCTTAGAGTATACAAATTTCCTGGATTTGTTCTCGGGTCGTCTTTTGGTTTTCGGTGACCTCATGCAATTACCACAAAGAGGTCTTTAAATATAAATAAATCACAAGGGGTAACCTAGCAGTAAGAATAATAACATTTCAAGAGGAGGTCAAGGGTTCAAATAAAAAGGGGAGAAAATTAATCCCTTTGTGGCTACAGAGGTACACATGCGTCGACTTCGGGCTATCGAAAAGAGTAATCACCCTAGGATTAATCGGATCATAATGTCAAGTCAGAACCCCATGTAAAAAAAAGAATATGTATATAGACAAAATATATGTGTATCAGTAGTGCATAACTAATTATACTCGAGCCTCAAATTGTGTATATAGATAACAAAACTGCATGAAATTTTGTGGCCCTCGTCAAGTGATGATCATGTGATATGATGCCGTTTGCACTCTCCTAAAAGCGGCCCTGGTTAATGTGTATATATTTTCTTTGTAAAAGTTTCAATATCACACAACTTTAAGAATGTGCCGAGTAGATTATTAAGAGCAATAGGTACTATGTGGTGCCGTTTCCCCCTCGTGGAAGAGCCATTGATGACCTCGATTCTCTTATATCCTACATCGGAAGCCTTCCCCCTTTAGCCGAGGAGAGGGATAAGTGGCTTTGGGCTTTGGATAGTTCAGGAAGTTTCAAAGTCTGCACCATGTCTAAAACGATTCAAAACCTTTGCCTTGCCAATAATAGCATCGGCAACCATCAATTCTGGAATTCTTGGATACCTCGAAAAGTGAACATTTGTGTTTGGCGGGCTTCTTTTAATAGGTTACCTACCCGCTCTAATCTATCATCCCGTGGTGTTGTGTTGGAGTCCCTGGCCTGCCCTTTTTGTGAGCAGGATGTCGAAGACTTGGATCATTGTATTCTCAAATGTTCGTGTGTTTTGCCCATTTGGAGGAAAGTCTGGGGTTGGTGGAATCTTGATCGTCCGGTGGTTTTCCCGTCTTTCTCTATATCGGACATTGCCCGTGGAAATTTCACCTCGGTTGATAATGCGAAGGTGGGTAAGGTTCTTCAAGGGGTCTTCCAAATTTCTTTATGGGCGATTTGGAAGTGGAGAAATAGAATCGTAAATGCCACTACGGTTTCTATCCCAAAGATTAAAGAGGAAGACATCTTCCCAGCCATTCAAAGGCTTGCCAAGACTTGGATGGCTGCCCGTCTTTCTTCAAAGCCAGCTAACTGGGATGTTTGGATATCTAGGCCTTTCGATTTGTTTGATTGAGTCTTTTTTTTGTCTGATTGTATAGTTTCATGTGGTTGTAGCCTTTTGGCATTGCTTGGGTCTGTATAGTCCTGGTTGCTCTGTTTCGCCCCTTTTCTTGGGGGTCTTGTTATATAATATTCTCAGCCTTTCAAAAAAAAAAAAAAAACTATGTGGTGCCGTATGTGATGTCATAGAAAAAGTGTTATTACTACAACACTTTTTCCTATAACATCAAAATCTACCACACCACACAAAACACTCACCCCTCTTATAAAAGTGATGTAATGAGTAAAAGTAATGTCATGAGAATACATACAACCCGATAAAACAAAAATAAAACAAAAAAAACTATGCAAGGCTGCTTGGCTGGTCATCACGGCGTGAGACACGACAGCGCCAACATGGTGTTTATGTGACGCCATTGTGTTGGCGTTTTAGGATGGCATCACCCTCACGACAGAGGGTACGAGCTGCTCTAACAAATAAATTGACCGTACATAGGATGATTAATAACTTATAGCCTTTCTAAAAAAAAGGATGATTAACTTATATATCGAAATAATAAATTTGGACGAGTAAAAATAAAATGTAGACATCAGGAATGAAAAAATGCATATGATCTTAACACTGACACCTCAGCGTGTGGATTATTTTTGTGAGAGATCCTTTGTGGATGTATCATTGATTTTAACATGATTGTCTTCAACTGTAAAGCTACTAAAGCAACATCTTCATAGTATTAACTTTATGAGCCCCGAAAACTGTGTCTTTCTGAGTGAATAGATATAAATTTTCGTTACAAAGATAAAAACAATTTAAGTAAACAAATTGACTATAAAAGTTTTATAAAGGATTTGAGTCTACGAAGGTATAATAATAAAAGAAGATGGTAGTATTTTTAGCCCCTCCATAAGAAACTCGTTTCTGGCTTCTCGACACATTAAAACGGCCTGGCTTTTTAGTCGTCATGTCTTCTTAACCACATGGAATCGAGCTTTTATCTTGTTATCGAGACTAATTTTACGAAACCACCAACGAAATTTTTTGAGCGTATATATTGTCCGGGAAAATATATTGATGGAATGACGTATTAGAAGGTTAAACCCTGTCAGGACAACTTTATTATTCATGCAATATTTATAGAGAGTACATAATAAAACCCTAAACCATGATGGACCCAAAGCCCAGAACCGGGCTTGGGCCAGCTAACATAATATGCCTGTCTAATACCCTGCTGCAGTCCGTGCGACGAAATCGCTAAAGCTCGAGACTGTAGCAACAAAATGAACAAATAAAACCTAAAGCTAGTAAGCTGATGAAGTAATCTTGTAGCAAGCAGAGAGATTCTTCACAACTCAAAAATATTTGTGGCACTGTTGGAAAACTTGATTTGCTTTTACCGAATGATGTGATTCCAGTATGTCAGTTTCGAGATCTATGCGAGAAGCTATTTAGAAAGAAAATTAAAAAGAAAAGGAATGGAAAATGAAAAATACATTAAAAAGGTTGCTCTGTTTGTTTGAATTAGAGGGAAAAATAAATTATTTTACTTTGATTGAACTAGGAAAGAAAAAAAAAATGGAATTCAAACGGAAGGATATACATATTTTTTTTTCTTTTTTTTCTTTTTGTATTCTTCAGTTGAGAGGGTAAAGGCAAAAGAGGTATGAGAAAATAAATTTGTAATTGTTTTCTTTTAGAAATAATATTACGGAAGAAGGTAAATGGTGAGAGATGTTATTATCCCGGAAAATGGAGAAAGAAGGAGGAGGATATAGTTATTAAGGAGAGAACTTGACGGGGTGGTATAGAAGCGACGGCTTGATGACTGATTAGGTCACATGATCATACCTGCTCATGATACCATATTAGAAGGTTAAACCTCGTCAGGACAACTTTATTATTCATGCAATATTTATAGAGAGTACATAACAAAACCCTAAATCATGATGGACCCAAAGCCCACAACCGGGCGTAATTGTTTTCTTTTAGAAATAATATTACGGAAGAAGGTAAATGGTGAGAGATGTTATTATCCCGGAAAATGGAGAAAGAAGGAGGAGGATATAGTTATTAAGGAGAGAACTTGACGGGGTGGTATAGAAGCGGCGGCTTGATGACTGATTAGGTCACAGGATCATACCTGCTCATGATACCATATTAGAAGGTTAAACCCCGTCAGGACAACTTTATTATTCATGCAATATTTATAGAGAGTACATAACAAAACCCTAAACCATGATGGACCCAAAGCCCACAACCGAGCTTCCGCTAGCTAACATAATATACCTATCTAATATGACGGTCTCCACGGAGCTTTGAGCAGCGAAGAGAAACCCAAACAATGCTAGGAATTATTTCCTATGCACGAACTTTCCATTTATCAGAAAATTACTGTAGTTAATTTTCATGCCAAAATCAATGTTCTATAAAAGGTGATGCATACAGTCCGACTTGTTTTTCTCCTCTTTCTCCCAATTTAGAATCATATATATATATATATATATATATATATATATATAGGGAATATATTAACTACAATTTATTGTAGCTAATTGGCTACAAGTTTGTGTTATATAATGTGGGTCCCTGATTCTTTTTGTGGGTTCTGATTCTTTTCTGTGGGTCCCAGTCTCCCAGATTTGATGCTAGTGTATTTTTTATGAAGGATTGTAGCTAATTGGCTACAAAAATTGTAGCCAAGCTATCCTCATATATATATATATATATATATATATATATATATATATATATATATATATATATATATAATATATATATATATATATATATATATATATATATATATATATATATATATATATATATATATATATATATATATATATATATATATATATATATATAGTTAGGATCAAATAAGAAGATTACTTAAAATAAGAAGGAATGAAAAGAACTATAATCGTAAATCCGAGATGCACCGACCTAAATTAGATGCATCCCTATAATCTTAGATGTATTATAACACAACATAGTGTGTTTTCTAGCTTTTAATCAGATGCATATACGTATATTAGATGCATTTCATGATTTCTCTTGTTTTTTGTTCCTCTGCACGTGCCGAAATCATGAAAATCAATTTGCACCATCTATTCATCAAATTAACTTTCGAAACTCAAGATGTTGCATCTATATGAATAGAAATGCATCTAATGCAAGCCGTTGCATCTCAAATGCGTGGTTTTAGTCACTTCTCATCACTTCTTATTTTAATTTACTTCTATACTGGATATATATTATATATATAATATATATAATATGATATATTAATATCTATATATATATATATATAGATATACATATATATATCTATATATAATCCGGATCGATTAAAAAGGATTTGAGATTGAGAATAATGAGAAACAATCTAAATAATTCATCTCATTAAAATATATTAAAGGCAAGATGGTACAATTTTAAGTTCTCTTTCATATTAAAATTACATAAATATTGATTCATTGTTTCTCTTTCATATTAAAACTACCGAATTTATTTTTGATCCCCCATTTTTCTCCATCTTTGATCCTCATTTTTCTCCATCAGTAGCACTAGTTTTTTTAATATGTATTTGATAAATATAATATTTCTCCATTGTTAGCACCTTACTCATTTGTTATATTTTTTTTCTTCACTCCCGTCAACATCAGTTGGTATGCATTTATAACAATTGCTCCATTATTGTCATTTTTTTATATATATTGCAAGCATTCATGCATTAGCACCACCTTCCCCGTTTGGTTCGTTGTAATCTGACGTAATTGAATGTAATTGTAATATGATTACATTACATAGGCTGTTTGGCTTCCATAATGGATGTAATTGTAATTCAAATTAAATTACGTAGCATGTTTGGTTTACACTGTAATTGTAATTCAATCAGTCCAATTACATCAAGTGAGGGAATTCAGATTACATGGCAAGTTGGATGGAAAGTTTTGAATTACGTCGTAATTCAATATTTTTCAATTTAAAGCGTCAGTATTTATAAATTATTATTATTATTATTGTTATTATTATTATTATTATTTTATTATAACAACACTTTTATTAAAAACTCATAGGATTTACAAAAAATTAGTGGGAAGCCGAGAAACTAACTGGGCCCCCACACCTCTAGCAATAGCAAAACCAATCCTATTAAAAATATGAACCGCGGCACGCGCTCCAATGTATTGAGCCATAGAAAATCGTCGAATGCGTTTTAGCAAGGTTACTGCATCCTTCTCAAGTTCGCCAAATGACGAAAAAGAAAAGGGGAGAAACCCATATCCAATATCCGCACATTTAGCATCGATTTGACACGCTTACGCCGCGGCAAGATCAATGATCACCCGCCCGCATAAAATCACCATCCCAGACAAGGCCACTATCCCAAGAGTAAAGCAAGTATATCACCGCGCAAGGATCGTCCCCATCTCCATAAAGCCCAATATCCACCTCCTTACGAGCGAAATTCGGACCGAGCATATATCAACAAGAACATCACGCACAAGGTTATGCCGATGTTTAATGCCAACAATACCCGCATCGAAACAACATGATCCCCATAAATATCTCCGAAAATACCTTAGAACAAGTTGAACACTAACAAAGGAAAGAGGAACACCCAACCGATAGCATAGCACACAACGATAAGCCCGGCATTCATAGTTTGTCCTTCCAGATATCGAGCCACCCTAAGCCAATCCGGTATGATCCTCCTTTAGTGAACTCCATAAGGCCATCCGCCGGGGAGATGGAAAGTAGACTCAACAGATTGGGTAACCCGGTCGAAATATATATCTGCCAATTTCTTCATAAGTTTGGGGCGGCGACCCCTAGGGTTTACTCAAAAGGTCAATATCCATATTCACATTAAAAGTACGTAGAGCATCATCAAAGGAGGGACCAAGTGCTACAATACCCGAATCTAAGCTTAGACTCAGAAGCGCAGATTGAAGTCGAAGCAAGGAAGGCATAGTTCAAGACATCACCTTCGAATATAAACCAAGCCCCCCAAAATTAAAGGGTAAGGTGGCGATTCTCCACTGCCAATCGCCAAAACCAGGCCCAGAAGCAGTGACAATGCGCTCCAAGGAAGAACGAAGTGCAGCATCAAAAGAAACCTGAGCACAACCAAAGACACGAGGAGAACATGTGCACATAGAAAAGTATAACTTAGAAATACCAGCACATGCACGGAGAAGCAACAACTCGCACTGAGGATCATTAAGTTTGGCAACCGCATCCATAAGTTCAATAGTTTTAGCAACCCTTTCGAACCAACTTACTACCAAACTCCAAATCCACACTAACAGGTCCACCCAATAATTTAACACCATGTTAGGGCGAAACATTAGGGGAAAAACACCATCATACTCGCTCGGGGTCCTCCTGGCCAAAAACTTCAGTTTTATCAACATTGAGGTGTAAGCCACGACAAGGTCCATCCCTCATAATCAACTCTAAAACCTTACCAACCACCAAGGTATCACCAATAATAGTGCCATCATCTAGATACCAAGCTTGAAGGGAAAGGTCAAAAGAATCTCTAATCTTACATGCCAGGGGATGTAACACTAAGGCAAAAAGAAGAGGCCCAAGCGGATCACCTTGTTGCACACCTTGATGAGACCAAAGAGTATGCTCACCATAATATAATCCGGCAGACTAGAGTAATGAATTCAACCCACCGCGAAATAGCCGGGAAATGAAGCCGTACCTCACGTAACATAACAGCCCGATCCACCATGTTGAAGGCGTTTTTAAAATCAACCAACAACATAGACTGACCAACATCACCCCCTCCCTCAACCAACCGATTCACAGCATGAAGAATAGCCTCCCCTCGCCCCGACACACCAACACCAAATTGCAGATCATCTAAATAACTCATTCAAGAGGACCAATCATGGAAGCACAAACCTTGGAAACTAAACGCCTCCAAACAGTCCCAACAAAGAATAGGACGGATACCCCCTCCTGGTTTAACTAAGGGTGTGAGAAAGAGCACTAGCAATGTACTCACCCAACGACCTCTCGCATTTACCAACAAGAAAAAGGTTCACCACTTGGGTAATAGAAGCGATCAACTCATCAGAAATAGCCACAGCTGCACCATTTAAACAATCCAAAAGGTGTTGGGCATAGCCCATCCCACAAGAAGTACCACGAGGGAAAATCTTGATCATGTCAAGAACGGTAGAAGGAGATGTGGTAAGGTGATGATGACCAATAAGTATATCAGGCAAGGAAGGAGCTGACTAAAAAGGGTGCTTAGTTTTTAAGTCCTCAAGAGTAGAAACACCATAAGGTGCAATACCAGAAGACGAAAGAACTCTGACTGCAGCTGTATAATGACCATCACAAATCTTCCTCTTACATTGCTTGACATTACGGTCACCCAAATCCAGGCTGTCATCATCAATATTAGACCATAATGGAGAAGGTTCGGCTAAAACCTCACGCACAACATGCAAACTACCACCAGGAGAGCCCCAAGCATGAATAGAATTAAGAATATACTCTTCCTGGCGTTGACGCTTAGTGACCGACCTACCCTCTTGACTACTCTTCGGGCAAAAGGTTTTAAGTAGACAAAGAGGCAGGACCAACAAACCAACCCAACAAGAAATGTCATCAGCGTAAGTGATCACCTTATCAAGAGCTCTTTTCAAAGTACGAGAGAACTCCAACCGACATTTGGGAGGGATGGATTTGACACCCAGCAATCCCTTAGAGAATAAGGTATCAAGAAGAGGTAAATCAAAACCACCAAGCACATCCAAAACCGAATCCTCAACAATGGCTACTGGAAGGAACTCCGGTCCTGGTGAGATCATATAACACGAACCGAACAACACCATCACCACAATCGGAGAGGAGACACAAAATCGCACTCGTACCATGACGACATTTAGTCCGGAAAGTATGCGTTTTGAAACAACCACCACATAACCACAACCCCATACGCTTAAGAGTAACCTCGGTCCTTTCGAAAATAGCCAAATCCGACAAGAGAGACTGCTTAGTGAAACCAAGGGCCTCAACACTAAAGTGCCGGTCACGTAAATGTGTGATCAAGGAAGTTTTAGT
The DNA here is from genome assembly GCA_910596185.1 of Chrysanthemum makinoi. Taxonomy (NCBI): domain Eukaryota; kingdom Viridiplantae; phylum Streptophyta; class Magnoliopsida; order Asterales; family Asteraceae; genus Chrysanthemum; species Chrysanthemum makinoi. Next base: position 321,334,432 of record OU343220.1, on the reverse strand, counting down.
AAGCCCATTACCACCGCCGTCCCGACATCCCCCAAGACCCACAAAGGGACAGTGAAATCTCACAACCGGTATAGCAAAAAAGCAACAAAACCACCACCACGAATAACCACGCCACCAGAAAATAAACAACTGTAAGGAAAACCAAAAAAAATACCAAATGCAGCAACAATGCAAGTGAAGGCAGTAAGCAATCCCAACTGAAACAACCCAACCCTAAGCAACCAATGTCTTGAGCAGCAGCAAGTGAAGGCAGTAAGCAAGACCCACAAGGCGCACGTACCAAACAATGCGCAACCCCAAAACAGCTCGTACCAAACAATTCGCAACCCCAAAACAGCAGCCTTCAATCTTAGTAATGGTTAAGGATGAAACAAGGGAACCAACGAGCCACCTAATTGCAGGAAGCCACAAGAAAAAAAAGGTTTCAAACCGAAACCCTAACAGGAAAAATAATGAAGAACGAAACCCTAAAAAATATATAAAAAACCTATCATACAAATCATGATAAGATCAAGGGGCAGAAACACGATACATTCAACAGAGGATGTTGAAAGATTCAGGAGATCAAGAAGATGACCTGTGGAGATCGCATAAATCGCCCATACAGAAAGAGAGAAACCTATTATTATTATTATTATTATTATTATTATTATTATTATTATTATTATTATTATTATTATTTAATAATAATAATAATAATAATATTACTATTATTATTTATTATTTATAAATTATTATTATTAAATTATTTATTACTATTATTAATATTATTATTATAAAGTTTACTTACATTATTATTATTATTAATATTTATTAAATAATATTAATATTTAATAATAATAATATTAATTATTATTACTATTATTATTTATTATTTTTATTATTATTATTTATTATTATTATCATTATTTTTGAATAAAATTATTATTATTATTATTTAATAAATAATACTATTATTTAACAATAATAATAATAATATTATATAATAATGATAGTAATAACAATATTATTATTATTATTATTATTATTATTTATTAAATAATATAATTACTTAATAATAATAATAATAATAATAATAATAATAATAATAATAATAATATTACTATTATTATTATTTCTATTATTATTATTTATTAAATAACATTATTGTTTAATAATAATAATAATAATAATAATAAACTACGTTTATTAAAAAATAATAATAATAATAATAATAATAATAATAATAATATTACTGATATTATTTATTATTAATATATGATTATTATAATATTATTTATTATTATTATTATTATTATTATTATTATTATTATACTATTATTTTTATTAATATATTATTATTAATTATTAGTATATTATTATTTATTAAATAATATTATTATTTAACAATAGTAATAATATTATTATTATTATTATTATTATTATTATTTATTATTATTATTATTATTATTATTATTATTATTATTTTATTATTATTATTATTATTATTTATTTTATATTATTATTATTATTTTATTATAAACAACACTTTTATTAGAAACTCATAGGAATTACAAAAATTGGGGCGGAAACTACGGCAGCCCACACCTCTAGAATTGCAAACCAATCCTATTAAAATATACCGAAATGCCTGGAGTCATAGGAGAACTACGGCAATACAACGTCCCAGTTCACCAAAAGAAAAGGAGAAACCCATATCCAATATCCGCACATTTAGCATCGTATTTGACTCGCTTACGCTGCAGCAAAGATCAATGATCGTGACGCCTCGCATAAAATCGTCATCCAGTGACATGCAAGGGCGACGATCCTAAGATCAACACATACATCACGTCCACTATCCCAAGAATAAAGAAGTATATCACTCGGGCGCAAGGATCTGTCTCCGCTCCACAAAGCCCAATATCCACCCTCTTACGAAGTGAATCCCGAGAGCATATATCCACAAGAACATCACGTAAAAGGTTATGCCGATGTTTAATGCCAACAATACCAAGCATCTAAACAAAGATGATCCCCATAAATATCTCTAGAAAATACCTTAGAACAAGCCGAGCACGGTACCTAAACAAAGGAAAGAGGAACACCCAACCGATAGCATAGCACACAACGATAAGACATGGCATTCATAGTTTGTCCAGTCCCGTATATCGGAGCCACCGTAAGCCAATCCGAAGTATGATCCTCCTTTAGTGAACTCCATAAAGCCATCTGAAGAGGAAAGTAGACTCAACAGAGGGTAACCCGATCGAAATATATATCCGCCAATTTCTTCATAAGTTTGGGGCAACACCTCGCTAGGTTACTCAAAAGGTCAATATCCATATTCACATTAAAAGTACGTAGCGCATCATCAAAAGAAGGACCAGCAGTAACAATACCAAAACTAAGGAGAAGCTTAGACTGTAAGCTAGCAGATTGAAGTCTAGAAGCAAGAAAGGCATAGTTCAAGACATCACCTGCAGAATATAAACCAAGCCCCCCAAAAGCAAAGGGTAAGGTGGTGAGTCTCCACTGCCAATCACCAAAACCGGCCCGTATGTGACAATACGCCCAAAGAAGAACGAAGTGCACATCAAAAGAAACCCGAGCACAACCAAAGACCCAGGAGAACATGTACGCATAGAAAAGTATAACTTAGAAATACCAAAGACATATATGAGTAGCAACAACTCGCATTGAGGGTCATTAAGTTTGGCAACTGCCTCTATAAGTTCAATAGTTTTAGCAACCCTTTTCGTAACCAACTTACTACCAAACTCAAAATCCACACTAACAGGTCCACCCAACAATTTAACACCATATGAGGGGCTAGAAATATTGGGGGGAAAAACACCATCATACCTCGCTTCGTCCTCCGCCAAAACTTCGCTTTATCAACATTGAGGTGTAAGCCACGACAAGGTCCATCCCTCATAATCAACTCTAAAACCTTACCCACAACCAAGGTATCACCAATAATAGTGCCATCATCCAGATACCAAGCTTGAAAAGAAATGTCAAAAGAATCTCTAATCTTACATGCCAGGGGATGTAACACTAAAGCAAAAAGAAGAGGCCCAAGCGGATCACCTTGTTGCACACCTTGATGAGACCAAGAGTATGCTCATAATATAATCCGCACAGTAAGCAACCAACCAAATAGCCATGAATTTCACGAACATAATAGCCCGTCCACCATATCCAGGCTTTTAAAATCAACCAACAACATAGACCGCCAATATCACCCCTGTTTCAACCAACCGATCACACGGATGAAGAATAGCTCTCCCTCCCCCCACCAACACCAAATTGCAAATCATCTAAATAACTGCCTGAAGAGTGACCAATCATGGAAGCACAAACCTTGGAAACTAAACGCCCAAACAATCCCAACAGCAATAGGACGGATACCCTCGGTTTGACCAAGGGTGTGAGAGGAGCACTAGCAATGTACTCACCCAGACCCCTGCATTTACCAGAAGAAAAAGGTTCACCACTTGGGTAATAGAAGTGATCAACTCATCGAAATAGCCACAACGCACCATTCAAGCAATCCAAAGGTGTTGGGCGCCAGTCCATCCCTACCACAAGAAGTACCACGAGGGAAACTCTTGATCATGTCAAGAACAGTAGAAGGAGATGTGGTAAGGTGATGATGATCAATGGGAATATCGGCAAGGAAGGAGAGCAGATGAAAAGGGTGCTTAGTTTTTAAGTCCTCAAGAGTAGAAACATCATAAGGTGCATACCAAGAAGACGAAAAGAACTCGACCGCAAAGCAGATAACGACCATCACAAATCTTCCTCTTACATTGCTTGACATTGCGGTCACCCAAATCTACTGTCATCATCAATATTAGACCATAATGGAGAAGGTTCGGCTAAAACCTCACGCACAACTTGCAAACTACCACCGTGAGAGCCCCATGCATGAATAGAATTAACAATATACTCTTCCCCGCATTGACGCTTAGTGACCTAACCTACCTCTTGACTACCTCGAAAAAGGTTTTAAGTAGACAAAGAGGCAAGATAAACAAACCAATCCAACAAGAAATGTCATCAGCGCGGCAGATCACCTTATCAAGAGCTTTTCAAAGTACGGAGAACTCCAACCGACATTTAGGAGGGATGAATTTGACAGTCCGCAATCCCTTAGAGAATAAAGTATCAAGAAGAGGTAAATCAAAACCACTAAGCACATCCAAAACCGAATCCTCAACAATGGCTACCTGGAGGGAACTCGGTTTGGCGAGATCATAACACCTAACCAACAACACCATCACCGTGAGGAGACACAAAATCAGGCACCGTACTCATGACGACACTTAGTCCGAAAGTATGCGCTTTGAAACAACCACCACATAACCACAACCTCATACGCTTAAGAGTAACCTCACCCTTTCAAAATAGCCAAATCCAACAGACTGTTTAGTGGTTGCAAGAGCCTCAGCGCTAAAATGCCGGTCACGCAAATGTGTGATCAAAGATGTTTTAGTAAGCCCATTACCACCGTCATCCCGACATCCACCAAGACCCACAAAGGGACAGTGAAATCTGACAACCGACATTGAAACAGCTAAAATCAATGATCCCAAGAAAACCCACCACGTTAAAAGCAATCTTAAAACAATGATCTCACTGAAGCCAAAATGCCCACTGTGGATAAATGCAATCTTAGAAACTATAAAGGAATGATCCCAAGGAAAACCCACCACGTTGCTAAAAGCAACCTTAAAACCTGTATATCAATAAGCAAATCCACCACGCTTGGAAAAAGCAAAGAAAACCACAACCAAAGCGCAACAGCAGTAGCCAAATACAATTGTAACACAACCAAAGAAAACCCTAAACAGTTTCGACGGTCGGTTTCGAGTAAAACCAAACACTCACAGTAGCAATACAATCGTAAACACTTGTTTGAAAGAATCAAACGCAGCCCTACAACGTTTTGGAGAAACAAACGCAATAAAGAAGCAGAACCGCATGAAACGAAAACGAAACCCTAGAAACAAGAACTGTACAAAGAAGAAATAAGGGGAACCATGGAGAAAGAATACCGTTCTGTGTAACACTAATCCAACAGAAAGTTGAAACAGCGAGGATCAGATGATCATGAAGAGATGAGATCTTCATGGTAGAAACCATATTCAAAATCGCCCATAGTTGGAAGGAGAAAACGTTATGAATGTTTTTGTTATTATTATTATTATTAATATTTTTGTGAATTACATTACGCTGCGAGTCAACCAAACACAATGAGAGATTTCTTCAATTACAATTCCAACACATTACAATTACAACACATTCCAATTCTTTGAATTACAATTCATTCAAATTACAATTCCTTCCAAATAAAATTAAAAAAAAAAATTTACAAAAAAATAAAATTTCATTAATAATTAAAACGTTACATAATAATTCAAATAAAATTAAAACATTACGAAACTTTATTGAAACATTACAACACTTATTAAAAATCTAGGTTGTGGCGTGCCTTGATCGCCTCTTTGAGTTTCTACATTGTTTGTTGTTGTACTGCGGGCAAAGATTCGTCGATTGACATGCAATAGAACATGAGATCTGCATCATATTTCTTTTGTCGATCTAATTCAAGTTTTTGTTCTTCAAGTGCCAATTTTTTGTCTTCCCTTTCTTCTCTCTTTTTCTCAATCTCCAACTCGATTTGCCGTTGTTCTAGCTCTTTCTTCTTCAAACCATAGTGCAAGTCTCGCTCTCCTTCTTCACCAATGCCTTGGACTTGATCTTGCCCCATTTCGCAACACCTTCCATAATCACGCTTTAAAACTCCAAGTTTTCTTTTTATTCTTCTTTGCGTATCACGACCAATTGGTCTATCAGTACGCATCAAGGCGATCCGAGTGCACATCCGAAGTCGGTTGAAGTCCTTGCTTTTGTGACTATCATCTTGGCTTAAAAAGCCGCATCTCATTATCCTTCCAAGCGTAATGGTCCTCAAATCTTCCAACAATGCTCCAAAACAAACGGATGACCACACACTACTTGGTATTCATCACACACTCGTGTATAAACAAGTGAGATCATTCTCACCACTTCCGTAATTCCGAGAGCATTGTTGTAAATGGCACAAATTGACCAACTCTAGGATCTAATCCTATTTTTCCACTTTGTAATGATAGAGTTGTAGGTTCTTTCGCACCAACCTCCTTCCGAAAGTAATCAATAACTTTCTCGCCAAAATCCTCTAGCAGCTTTGGTTGTTTCGGTTACACTATTCTCGGATACATCACACACCAAGCGTGCACAAGGCGATCTCTTCTTCTTTGGACCAAAGAGACGAATCATTCTGGCTTCTTTCTACGTGCTTCTTCTTGCCTTTGTAGCTCGCTTTTGGTTTGACCGACGCCTCTTCTCGACATTCTTCTTCTTCTACGCCATCAAGGTTAACCGAATCGCGGATAACGATCCATGATCCGAACCTGCACCAACCGCGTGGTACTTTGAGCCGGATAACCCGATCCGTTCCCAAAGATAAAAATTAGGATTGTTGTATAGTTGGTCATCGAAATCAAAACCCTCAAGATTGATACGGTTAACCGGAGAATATTCTTGATAATTTGAATATGAAGACAATGATGAATCCATTGTTGACGGCATAACGATTCTCGTGACCCATACATAGATTGGTTGCTTCGACGGGAGTAGCTTTGTTGTTGTTGTTGGTGGTGGATGTTTTGATACGGTGGAACAAATGGACGATTCATACTAAATGGATTGTTAGGTTGTTGTTGTGGAGTTTGTTGGGATTGATATTCAAAGGTGGGTTGGAAATTGATTCTTGGTGAGACCCGGTTAACCGGAAAGTCGGATCCGGTGTTAAAATATGGGTGTTTTGTGCCAAACGATTTTCGCCTTTGGTTGGTGGTGTTTTCTTAGACATTTTTGCTAGAGAGGATTGTGAGATTTTTGATAGAGAGGATTGTGAGATTTGTGAGTTTAGTGTGTAAATATGTTGTGTATTTATAGGATAGTTTTAGTAGTATTTTTTTTTAAACCAAACGGTCAAAAAATTTATATTTCAAACGGTTACATTTTTTTTTGTTTGGACATCAACGGCTAGCAACAAGAGGAAGCTTTGTTCTTATTGATCGTCCACACGAACAATTATTTTTTTTTTTGCCCTCGATCGATACCCTCCACAGCAAGGGGATCGACAAGACATCGATCGCCCCTTGCCTCGATCGATACTCGATTTGCTCCACTAACAAGTTTTTTTACTTATAATTCACTTACTCGATTATGATTCACTTACTCAATTTTATTTTTGATTCAAAATATGATTCAAAATAAGACGAACAAAAGAAATACTAACTTGATTGATTCACAAAAAAATAATAATAATGATAAAAATCATCATATAGTCGCTAAAGGATTTTATTTAGATTTGTTATTACAACAAAAGTGACTAGATTGATTCGCAAAAAAGAATATGTGTAAATAGATCGATAACAACCCTTTCAAGTAAATCAACGATTCACTTATATGAATATGATTCAAAATAAAAACTAACAAGTTTTTTACTTATGATTCACTTACTCAATTTTATTTTGGATTCAAAATAAAATGTACAAAAGAAATACTAACTTGATTGATTCACAAAAAAGAATGAATCATATAGTCGCTAAAGGATTTTATCTATATTTGTTATTACAATGGAAGTGACTTGATTGATTCAAAAAAAAAAAAAAAAAAACATGCGTACATGAAACTTTAAGAAGATCTATACTATATAAAATGGAAAAATGGTCAAAGTGGAAAAAGTGAAAAATGTTGAAAGTTGAATGTTGAAAACATGGTCAATGGAGAGAAATAAATAATATAATTAATACTCTTATTAAAAACACCCCATTACTTAAAAGTACAATAATTTATTCACATTGTACACCCAATTAAAAGCACATCTACCAAATTAAAAATAACCAATTGAAACCGAGCATCGGGTTGACTGTTGAAACCGACACCGGTTGACCCTGACGCTTCAAACCCTGCGGTTTTAATTTAATTTGACATTTTTTCTAATCCAACCTATCGGTTTGACTCGCTTTAAATCGACTGCTTTTTATCGGAACGTTCAACCAGTTGAACCACCCGTGAAATCGGTTTCAAATTTGACAAAATTATATGAGTAATGATGAAGTAGTTGTGGAACTCGTGACAATTTTTTGGGAGTACAAGTAATTTAGTTTTGGTTTATTTTGCTTTGACACGTGTAATTTGTCATTTGTATAATGTTATATTAAAAAATGTTGCTCTTTCACCATTTAAGGGACTAGCATATATGAATCGTCGTTAAAAGTTAAATATATATTGTATAGCCCTTTGTCCATTGTATCAATAATGTTATGTAAGTTTATTAAAATCACAAAAAATAAATAGTATTGTTATCTTTAGCGATAATTATTTGTACCTCAAACAAATAGCTTGAACAATGCATAAATATCTATACAAATTGATAGTACAAAATAATCTTATATGGTGATATTAAATTTGCAAAGTTACGCTTTAAAGCCACACACCAAATGATAAACGTTACACATGTAAAAAATTAGTTATCACTTAAATTATCGACAAAACAAGAAAATCGGTCACATACATATACCTCTAAACTACAATATAATATTGACAACTACATAATACCGTTGCTTTTTGTAATGCTTGAATATATTATTACTAAAAATCTTAATAACTTAAAACAATCCTATTAGAAAATATACTCACACACTTAGATCGACTCCACATAATTTTGTAAAAACCTATATATTTATGCTGCTATGCAACCACGATCGTAATTGTAGTTATTCAAAACGATTCTCTAATGCTACAAATACGTTTGTTGAAAGAAACTTATGTCATCTGAACTTTATAAAACTAGACATCGCTGCCGCTAGGCGCGGGTACTCGTCTAGTAACAATAAATGAGTTGGTGTTATGGTTTTAAAAATTCAAACTTTTGGACCATAATTGTAGGAGCCATTATATTTCAATTAATTTTGGATTGATTCATTTACTTTTATACCCTTTTCACTCTAATAAATAATATTTAAGAATCATTAAAATTTAAAAATTTCAATGGTCTAGATTTCTTCTCAATCTAAAAGTCTTCTCAATGGAACAAAAGCCATATATAATCCGGATCGATTGAGAAAAGATTTTGATTGAGAAGATTGAGAATTAATTTTGATCATTCATTTCACTAAATTAGCAAAAGGGCATGATAGGCATTTATAATTTCATATTCATTTCTATGTCCTACTAATTAATGCACCAACTTGATGTATGCGTTTTTTCTACTGCTACAATTCTAAACTAATTATATATATATACTAAAAAGCATATGCGGGTATTGTAGCAACAGTGCACACAAAAGTTTCCCTGTTCCCATTTTAGCCCCCGAGGTTGTTGGTCATCAAAGTTAGTCCTAACGGTTGTTATGTAACAAATGTGAAGTAAATTTGTAACGTATCAGTATTCTCGCTGTTTCGCAAATATTAAACACAAAATGCCTCTAATGTTAACTTTTTTTTCAAGTTAGTCCCTAAGGACTAACGTTTGTTGGATCGATATACTTTAATCAAACTATCTTAACTAGCTTGTTAAGGTTTAATAACCTCGGATAAATCCTAAGTTATTAACAAAGAAACACTTAGCAATCTTTATTAAGGCGCGAATTTACTTAACAAAGCTAAGAAGAATAACCTTTATTATAAACTCTAAATCGCTAGCATACTCTAATACAACTCTAAGATAATCGAACTTTTCTCTAAAACTCTAATTCTGAAATCGTACACTCTAAAACTCATAGACTCATAAGCAATCGTACCTCTAATGCCAATCTAGGAGTCCTTTTATAGGCTCAAGGATATCCTAGTCGGTTTACAATTGATAACCTTGTACAACAAGTAATCTAAACATAGAATACAATTCTTTCCATAAACTAATATAACAGTTCTTTTGTTCTCAAGTAAAGATTGACTTCATATTGCAAGATTTTGACTTTGTTAACAAGATTACTTTGAGTCTTTAACTTCTTCCAAGACTTTGTAACTTACAAGACTTTGATATCTTCAGATACTTTGATATCTTCAAGACTTTCATATCCCAACAATCCTCCCTAACTTGAATTCTACTTGCTTGACTTCAAGTTCCTTTGTGAATATATCTTTAATGTACCTTCATCTTTTAAAGACGGATTGTTTCTTAGTCTTCAAGCTTTATCTTTGTAACATCGTTCTTGTCAAAGTATCTCTTAGAATTGTTTTCTTTACGCAAAGATCCAAAGAAGCTCCATCTTTTCAAACAACAACAACATATGACAATTTGTACATTTAATTGCTTTTAAGTTGCATACTATTCTCATCACTTTCAAGTGAATCATTGAAAAATTAATGGATTTAGAACTCTTTACCAAAGCCATTATCTCTCGAGTAGCCAAATGTTTTGGTGTGTAAGACCATGGTACATTGATAACCATATGATTTTTAGCAAACCACCGGCTATCAACAGATTTGTTTTGTCTTTACCAAAAGTCGTACCTTCTCGGACTAGTTAGTTCTTCTATCTAATGGTGAACTAATTACCAATAATGATTTTTCCACGCCTTTACCACAAGCCATTTTCTTGTGGGCTAGCCAACTCTTCACATTACTGATATGGTGAGTTGAATACCATCCAACTTATTAGCAAGTTGTCAACTAAAACGGATTTGATATATCTTTACCAGAGCCGCTTGCTCATGGATTAGTCAATCCTTTTGTAACCATGGTGGATTGATAACCTATTGATGTTATCATCACAAAAACAATTTATTAAACCTTTATTTCAAAATATTTATTACTTAGCAACAAGGTTTCTTCTAAAATTTATTTAATCGTTTAGTTCAAGAAACAAGATACTTTGATGAAAGTACGTTCCGATCGCAGCATTTTGAATAAAAGTACCGATATATCAAAAAGTATTTATTCAAATAAAATTCATACCATATTGATCATTCTCAGAATAGTAGTCCAGTTTATAAACAAGTTGATAACCATGCAAGCAGCTTCATTATCCTCTTCTACTTCCAATCCATGCTCTAGCATTCTTCTCATGAGCTCAACTGTGAGAGGGTATCTTTTTTCTGCAAACATGTTTATCATTGTTCCATTTTCCAGCTCCAAAACATGAACTCGTGATTCTTCAAAGAATCTCCAAAGAAACTATTTCCTGAAATTTCTTGATTCTTCCGTTATATCATTAATGTCCCTTCCAATGGATTATTTTCAAAGTAAGCCTTCACAACATGATATAAGTAGAATAGGTCTACTCTATCTATAATATGTAGTAAATCCCATAGCCTTTTGAAAACTTTGAAGCTTTCATCTACTTTATGAAAAATCATGTATTCTTCATTCTTGGATTTCACAACTTTAAAAACACCGATCTTTGATCTGTTCATCTTCATGTCATCATCTTCCTTTGTATAATCAAAATCTACCATTCTGAGATAATTCTTCACTTCATCTCTAGTCTCGTGATCTTAATTCAACCTTTCTTTGAAAAACTAACATCTCAGAATCTTTTCTTTTCTCTTTAAGCTCTTCTTCCTTTCAGACAGTCCAATGAGCTTCTCTAAAGTCTTTAATATCAGAACACTCTTCTTATAAGTCGTTGTTTCAAAGATCATAAAGTCTTTTCATATCAACATAGTTTAACTTCGCAAACCCTTATATCCTCGACTTTTAAATAAGCCATCATAGCATTCTGCCTTAGCTAAATTAGGTCTTCTTGGCATATATATCTAACAGTGTGGGATCAGAAGGTTCAAGCCAAAGATCTAATTTATCTTGCACCTTTTGAGTCGCTTCTATTCAGAGCTTCGAGCTCTCGCTCTTTTCTATCTTGAGCATCTAACTCTTCTTGAACTTTTCTAGCTACAACTTCATTCCTAGCAACTTCAATTGCTCTAAGTTCTGCCAAAGTGAGTTTTTTTCTTTGTTTCAACCGTAATACCTTTCCCTTTCTTTAGGATCAATGGTTGGTTGAGAAGCTCTTGGTTGTTCTTCTTCTTGTACATCTCTAATAGTAACCCTCCTCTTGGTTGTGATAAATCTAATATTGTAGCAATTACTTCATCATCACTAGCAGAATGGATAGGTATGAATGTAGCTCCTCCTCTTCTATAACAAATGTAGAAGGACCAGCTTCTTCTTCAAAATTCAATACCCTTGGAGTTATTACTTCGTGCCTAGATGTATCATGAAAATCAAGACTTTGATGTTCAAGACCTTGATCACCAGACTTTGAACTTGCACTTCTTCTTCTTGTTCCTCGAATCCAAATAATCTTTCTCAAGTAGCATTTCAGATTCTTTCTTCTTTGTAACATCTTCTTTCAAATTTTCCTTTTCTAAATTCCTCCCCAAGTTGACAGAAGATGATTTAGGAATCTTCTTCGCCTCACCTCTACGGTTGTTTACGACGCTTGTGTTCTCTCTTTAACCCATAAGTTGAAACCTTGAATATAGGGTTTAATAAAATTCCTTAACCAGATATACTACGCCTCAACTTCCGGGTGCTTTAGCTTGAGACTCAACAGTCTTATTCAACCTAACTAGCTCCCTTGTCAAAGCATAATTATCTAAAGTCAAACCTTCACGAGGTATAGTATGATCATCACCTTGAAGATGTGAATGTTCTTCAAACAGAACAGAATGTTGTGGAGATGGAGTAGGTGTTCTTCAATCTCTCGCTTGAACCTCGTGGTGGAGAAACAAGACTGTGAAAGATGCAAGACCTTCATAGAAGCAGATTTCTGCAGTAGCACTTGTGAGGCAGCACTTTGTGAAGCGTGATCTAGGAGAAAGAACTTTGAGAGGCAAGACTGTGAAGCAAGCACCATGTACGTAATCGACCTTCACTTTCTTCATCCTCTCCAGCTTCATTACGTACATCTTGAACAACTTCCATCATTGTAGAAGTTAATGGAATATCTCCACCTTTGAACAAAGCACTTCGCCTAGCCATAAATGTAAAGATTTTGGCTTGTTGCACTATAACAGGTAACAAAGCACAGTTTTGGAACATCACCAATTGCTTGTTTAAGAAAACCTGTACAAACCTTGGGTACATTAGCCATTTTGACCTAGAGGATATATGTGATAGCATCCCATCCAAAATAAGCTTTGAAAAATTAAACACTCTATCAGTAGCTAGTCCAACCACTGCAGATGCTATATTGGACCCAAACGCTTCCCAAGAAGTACTTTTAGAACTTATGCAATGAAGCAATACATGAATCAAAAACTTCCATTGAGGACAAAATAATGCTTTCTGGAATGTTTGTTTTGTTAAAGATCCTTCATAACCAAGATTCCTAAAAGTATCCCAAATCAGTTGCTTGTCAAATCGAATAGCCCCATCTTCATCTCTAAATAATAAATCTTCGAATAGGCTTCGTAATCTTGATAGTCCTTCCAGAAACTGTAGATCTAATATAATATTCATCCTCCTCCATGTTATCTCTAGCATTAGCCCAAAATTCTTGAATCCAAGGTTCAATAACATCCGGTTCAACTAAAAGAGCATAACTAATAGGCGACCCAATAAGATAATCAACAATATCATAAAAGCCATATTCGCCTCGCCTTGTCCAAATTATCCACCATATTGTGCTTTGAAACAGTTAAACGATTCGCCATTGTTGAATAAGTGAGCACAATAAAGATTTTATCGAAGAATAAAGAGATGGTAATTGGGAGATAAGTATGGAAAAGATGTAAAGTAATAATGAGAGGAAAATGAAGTAGTTATTTATAGGTAGGATTTGAAAATCACGCCTATAATAACAAAGTTACCGTTATATGAATTACCCATCAATATTACCGCTTGGAACAAGACTTTTTAATACGACAAACAAGATTTCCACATAAGTAGTACTTTCCAAGCAAGACGTTCCAAGCAAGACTTTCAGAAAAAACAAGATTTCCAAATTCCTTCATATAAACTAAGTATAAACAAGCATCCTCCCCTCAAGCAATACACAGGACTATACTAACACCTTATAGTCCTCCCCTTAAACAAAGGTTAGTAGCTAAATATACTCCAAAACACCGACAAACTCCTTGTCTCCTCTGTCATGCTCACAGAACAACCACTATCAAAATGATCTTGCTCCTCTTCTGGTTGCCCTGTCTAATAAGATGAAAAGTTAGTGCTTTGAGGAACCCAAGCCATTATGACTTGTGTTCCCTGTGGAGTGACATACCACATTCTTTGAGTACATAATCTCCACTGCTTTCTAAAGCATGATCCAAGATATCTTGTTATTCAAAACATGTGGATTTTCAAGACTTTCTAGTTTTTCAACACAAATCTCTTTTTCTGTAGCACAAAACATCGATTCACTTTTGGTTGAAAGTACCGTCTGTCCCTCTCAGCATCTGCCCCTTTTAACCCATTCTCGCTTTAACACTTGGTTCCTCCGATCTAAATCTCCTATGTGAATTGGAATACCTTCTAGGTTGATAGTGAGATTGCCTAGAATTTCTATACCAAGTATTGTGATCAAGTATCTTGTTTGTCCGAGCAGACTTTGTGAAAGTATCGCAGAGTTAACAGTATTTTGGACGAGATATCGGGCTTCTCTCTCGTGTGGTATCTATGATTTGATGTGAAGTTTCGTGATTAACCCTATTTGAGTTAGTCCAAACCGGTTTGTACCTCTAGGTTTCGTCTGTGGCGTCCTGTTCTTTGGAAATTTTCTAAGGTATTCTGAGTGATGTTCACAGTATTTAATTAGATGAGTAGGATCAAACACACAAAACACGCTTTCACCCATACCGCCAAAGTGACATCTTCTATGTCTATGCCCAAAATTATTTTGCCTTCTTGGTGAGCGATTAAACTTGTTTTGACCAAAATTATCCCAAAAAGGTTTAGCAGATTGTTTTGAAAAGGTTTTGAAGAAGGTACTGCTTGTGGAGCAGATTTGATTTAAAGGTATCGCTTGATTTTGAACACCGCTTTCAACAGCTTTGGGTGTTTCGCATCTAGATTTAGCAACTAGCTTTTTCCTAAACTCTAGACTGCTCTACCCAAAACGAGAAACATCGTGCCTAAGGGGTTGATGAATGCCGTAGGATGTGGAACAAAGATGATAATCATTAGCTTTCTTATATGCGTGTGAGTCACTTAATGAACCATCATTACTAGATGTGTCTACATAATTAATGAGTTCTTCATCACTAGTGGTTATATCCTCATACTCACCTTCATCCCGATTACTAGATTGGTTTTCTTCTATCTTACTAAAATCCATACCAAAACCTAATCCATTTTTAAGATAAGCTCTTTGTCGTTTTTGAATATAAGAAACATGTGACGACCCACTTCACCCCAAGCAAAGAAACTTAGCTAACAAATCATCTCTTTCCTTAGTTAATTTCTCAATTTCAAAGAATTTTACAGCTTTAATTTCCATTCACTAAGCTTTAACTGTAACTCAAGTGTATTTTTCATTTCAAGCTACTTCATTAGTTTCATGTGCTAAAATTTTGGCTTTCATAGATTCTAAAGTTATTTGATAACCTCGCTACCTCTAGCCTTAAAACAATTATCTCTCTCAATCACATAACTGCTAAGCAATTTATGATAAAAATCATGACACTTAGAACATACTCGTGATAGGAGTTGATGCTTCAATGACATCTTGAATATTGTAGTAGGGTTTCTTCCTAGTCAGAGTTTCCCACACAAGCTCGATACCACTTGTTGGATCGATATACTTTAATCAAACTATCTTAACTAGCTTGTTAAGGTTTAATAACCTTGGATAAATCCTAAGTTATTAACAAAGAAACACTGAGCAATCTTTATTAAGTACGTGGAATTTACTTAACTAAGCTAAGAAGAATAACCTTTTATTATAAACTCTAAATCGCTTATTATGCATACTCTAATACAACTCTAAGATAATCGAACTTTTCTAAAACTCTAATTCTCGAAATCGTAACTCTAAAACTCATAGACTCATAAGCAATCGTACTCTAATGCCAATCTAGGAGTCCTTTTATAGGCTCAAGGATATCCTAGTCAGTTTACAATTGATAACCTTGTACAACAAGTAATCTAAACATAGAATACAATTCTTTCCATAAACTTAATATAACAGCTTTTGTTCTTGCAAGTACTTTGACTTCATATTGCAAGATTTCTTTGACTTTGTTCTAATAAAGATTGAGTCTTTAACTTCTTCCAGATTTTGCAACTTACAGATACTTTGATATCTTCAAGACTTTGATATCTTCAAGACTTTCATATCCCAACAACGCTGCAACAACCCGCCGCCAGTTTGTGGACTAAAAGCTTAAAATATCAATGCTACAATAGCGTATCAAGACCAAACAAGATTTGCCGTGCACATGTAGTTGGGAATAGTCCGTATAATCGCTCATACGCTAATTTACACTTTTGTCCCTCGTTAGCTTCAAATCGCACTGCTAGTCCCCGTTATTGACCTTTTGCAAATTTCGCCCTTAATAACAAAAACAAAAAAAATACAATTTTTTTTCGACTTAGATTAAACACAACATTCCGCAGTTAGCCACAAGGTGCACCCGCTCGTTTATGTACAATTCACATTTCTTCATCGCTTCACTTGCATAGCATTATTTTAGAGTTAATTGCATTTTTGGTCCCTGCGGTATGACCAAATTGCAGATTTGGTCCCTAAAACTTTGAAAGTGCACCAGAGGTCCTCATTTTCAAGTTTTCGTTGCATGTTTAATCCATGATCAACATCAAATGACTAAAATACCCTTTGTCTTTTCCTATTTTCAAATTCATCTTGAGTTTCTTACATAAATAGTCCTTAGGTTCTTGCTATGTTTCTATAGATTTAGTCCGATTTTTTTTATTATTTATTTAACTATTAATATTTATTTAACTATTAATATTACATAAATGGAACAATAGTGTAATTTTCAAAAAATGAATTTTCAAAAATTAAAATTTTCAAAAAATTTTTAAAAAAAATTTTTGAAAAATTTATTCCGAAAAATTTTTGAATATTTTTTTTTTCGAAAAAAAATTTTTTGAAAATTTTTTCGACAAAACTTTTTTGAAAATTTTTTTGGAAAAAAATTTCAAAAAAAATTTTTGAATATTTTTTTTTTGAAAAAAAATTTTTGAATATTTTTTTTTTCAAAAAAAAAATTTTGAATATTTTTTTTTTCGAAAAAAAATTTTTTGAAAATTTTTTTCGACAAAACTTTTTTGAAATTTTTTTTCGAAAATTCAAAAAAAAAATTTGAATATTTTTTTTTGAAATTTTTTTTTTTCAAAAAAAAATTGTTAAATATTTTTCTAAAAAATTTGTTTGAAATTTTTCGACAAAACTTTTTGAAATTTTTTTCAAAAAAAATTATTCGAATTTTTTTTCAAATTTTTTTCAAAAATGGGCAAAACGTGAAAACCTGATGAAAACGAGATAAAAACAAGTAAAAAGCATAAAACGATAAAACGGATGAAAACACATAAAACGATAAAGACGGATGAAAACGGACTAAAATGTATAAAACCGACAAAACGATAAAACCGGATGAAAAAGTAAAAACTAACGAAGACGATAAAACGGAGAAAACATAGAAAAACATACGAAAATGTAAAAAACGGACAAAAGTGTATAAAAACGGACAAAAACGTATAAAAACGGATGAAAACATAAAAAAATGGACGAAAACGTATAAAATGGACAAAAACGTAAAACGATCTAAACGTAAAAACCGTGAAAACGGATCTAAAAAGTATAAGCGACGAAAACGTAAAAATGAATGAAAACGTGAAAACGCAGACGAAAACGATAACAACGAGAAAACGTTAAAAACCGACAAAAACATTCACTTGACGGTCAAACTAATGTAAATAGTGGTTAAGGGACCAAACTCAGAACGGGTCAAAAACCATAGGAAGAAGATTTGCAAATTAAAAAAAAAAGTGTATGGACTAAATATGTAAAACCCCTTCCAACACAGGGACTATTTATGAAAGAAAACTAAAAAGAAAACACAAAAAGAAAAAGACATCATCAATGACTAAAATACCCTTACTCTGTGTGGACCCAAGACCAAACATGCAACAAAAACTTGAAAATGAGGACCTCTGGTGCACTTTTAAAGTTTTAGGGACCAAATCTACAATTTGGCTATACCACAGGGACCAAAAATGCAATTAACTCTTTATCATTTTCATAGCCATCATTATGGAGCATTACTCATATAAAAAAAGGGTAAAGCTTATAATTATATTTTATTACATACTTTCTATCATTTCCGCATCACAATTTTTTGTGCTCGATTTGTAAGGATATAAAGCTATAAGTGGTTGTTAATATTGAATCATAAAATGACCGTGTTACTCATATCATAAAGGAGTAAAGCTTTTCAGTGAGTTGAACGTGAATCATGTGTTAATCTATATCATAGTACATTAGTGAATCATTAGTATGTTAATTCTTAAAGGTTCATAAGACAATGATTGAATTAGTGAATCATATCATTTAGATGATGCATGAAAAAAAAGCAACCAAGGATATCATGGATTCAAAAATAAAACAGAAATTTTTTTGTTTCATATATGATTCAGTAATGTGTATGATTCACTAATCGAATTACTTCTTAATAACTCGAATATGATTCAAAAACAACAACACTAATGTTAATTCACTACTCCGAAAACAAAAGATTAAAATATTGCTTTAGTGATTCATCATAAAACTACCATATGATGATTCGCAAGTCATCTTAAATTACGTTAAAAAAAAAGTTGAATCATGTAGTTATAATTTAAATTTCTTTGAAAATTCATTTTAAAGGTCAATTTGATTATTCCTTTCCATTGTTGAAGACTTTTATTTAAATTTATAATTAACTAACATGCTAATTGATTCATAAAATAGAAAGAAACGTGAAATTTAGAACAAGTAAAAAACAATTCGTAACTTCCTATTAGTGTTTGAAAACAAAGACTTATGACCAATTAATGCAAGAATCATTAATTTTCAATTAAATTTTGATTGATTCAATTACTTTTTTACCCTTTTTAATTATACAATTGGTTTTTATAATTCATAAAACCTTTAAAATTTATATGGTCAAAACTTTCTCAAATTTCTCAATCTAAAACTCTTCTCTCAATGTAACCAAAGCCTATATAGATTTGGGATCAAATGAGATCATGTTAAAGCCAGAAAATAAGATCACTTAAAACCAATAAGATTAAGACAAGTGTCCCATTTATTAATTACATAGTTTAATTTACAATGTAATTAACAATTAAATGAAAATGACATTTTGGGAATTCACCAATTCATTAAATGTATTCAATAACTATTCACACCATTTATAAACCTACCAAACACCATTTACAATACATAACCACCCACATCAATATCCTCAACCATCTTATAATAGTCAACCACATCAATTTTTCGGAAAAGAAAAAAGTCGTCGATGACAACTACCCTTCATTCGCCAACTAAATCCAACAAACCCATTTCAAAATACATAGTATTTCTTAGACATCAAAACAAAAGAAAAGTAATTGCCACAGATCTAAAACAAAAAGTAAAAGAAAAAAAATTATATTAACATAAACAACCTAATCGCCATCATCGCCATTGAAGGTGCCACTGAAACCGTAATCGTCGTCATCGACATTGAAACACTCAGTCAAACCCGCCGGAAAATCGCCGCTACCCAATCGTATGCCATCACTTGCTGCTACCGAATCACTTCTATCATGCATGTATTCTTGTAGCAGATACCCAAAACCACGATATGTCCCGCGGTACAACTGATGTTGTTTGGTTTCGATATGGTATAAAAAATTAGTCAATTTGTATAGTCCAATTTAAGGATTTGTTATCAAGAACTAGTAGATGGAATCACCCTTGTATCAAAATCTGCTTCGATTGGTGTATAAAGATTTGTTTTAAAGAACCAGTGGGATCACCTTTGTATTAAGATCATAATTGTTTTAAAGATCGGTGTATCAAGATCGGTTTTGATTATATCAAGAACCAATAGTTTTTTTTTATATATATAAAAGTTTATGAGATAGGTCAGGTTTGTTTTAATGATTTTGTTATAGTCCGATGTAAGTGTGTAAGTGTTGGAACTTTCATGTAAATATATTTTTAATGTACCAAATGTAATTATATGTATTTGATGTATCTATCTATTAATGTAAATATATTTTTAATGTGTACCATGTATCAAGACAATTTCCTTGGTCCATCTGTATTTGTTAATGTAAGTATAAAAGTATTTTTTTTCATGTACCTGATGTATCAGTAAACAATCCAGTGTATTTATTAATGTAAATATATTTTTAATGTACCCGTGTATTTATTAATGTAAGTATATTAAGAACGTGTGTATCAAATGACATATTAATTTGTTAAAAGATGTCTCAATAAATGTTTAACCGAAAAATAAGGCCTCATCAATATGTTTCAATTAAATAATGTCTTAATAAATGTTTGACCAAAATACCTTTAAAAAGTGAATTATTTATCAAAATGCCACTCGCCAAACATTAATCTCATTAAATACAAATACAATGATCCAACGTCCATATTGGTCTTACTTTTAGAATTTTAAGCATGATCTCACAATAACCCTCACCTATATGATATAAGATCATTTGAGGACAAAAGATTATTTACATACAAAGGGATCAATCTACCATTCTTTTTACGATCTAATTATGTATTAATCCCAACAATTTAAAAACCCATTTTCATTTTTTTTTCAAATATTAAAACCGCACCTGCCGAAAAAAATTATCATTGCGACAACATTTAATTATCTTTCTATAGATGTGCACTTTGATATACTCGACAAAATTAAGATTTTTCAATGCTTTTTTTCTAGTTTTTCGTTTTTTACGCTATGAAATTTGCATAGAAAATCATATATGATAAAACACTAATTTAAATATCACATGTGATATTATTGTTAAATCATATATGATATGTAATATCACATGGATATTAACAAAAATCACATATGATATCACATGTAATATTACATATCATATATGATTTAACACTAATATCATATGTGATATTCAATTTAGTTTTTTATCATATATGATTTTTTTCATGCAAATTTAACGTAAAAGAAAAGAAAAAACGTAAAAACGCATTTTTTTCAAAAGTATATCAAAGTGCCCGCCTATAGAAAGATAATTAAATGATCGCGACGGTAAAATATTTTACGATTAACGGTTTAAGAGATATTTAAATTATAAAACGGGTGAAATAATAAAACGCTTTTAATCTCGCCATCGATTTTATTTTATAAGGGAGGGTTAATGAGAGATAATTTAAAATTGTAAAAATAAGAACTAATTTGGACCATTAGATCAACTAATTGAGATTAGATGATATTAATATGAGATAGATGGCATTTTTGTAATAAACTATGAATTTGGGGGTTTTATGTACCATAAAAATAAATGATTTAGGGGCCATTTAATAACATTTAGAATACATTAATTTCTGTAAATGTGTATGCCTTTTTATTCTTCACGCTAGTTTTTTTTATGAAAATTTTAGTTATGTTTTTTTATAAAATTCATTGTAACAGTTCCCAAAACTTGACTAATACACAAACCATCAACGTTACTTTTAAAAAGCATTTTTTGGGTTTTCGAAGTAATGGTTTTAGTTTCCAACTTTTGTTTATGGGAACTTGGTACACATCACTAGTATATAACTTTTTATATTATTTATTCAAAGATCAAAATCTAGCTATATAGTAAATTACTAGTCTGGTACATCAACATAATATGATACACGAGTATAGTGTATCACTGATACGTAACGAAACCACAACCGAGAAAATTAGTGAAGCACTCGTACACGTCAAACATTGATACATCCATTGTAAAAAAAAATTAAAAAGATACATACGTCCTAAAAACTGATACATCCTGTTAAGAGAATGATTTGAGCGAGCAAGACTCCAAAAAAATAAAGAGATACAAGACTTCAAACTAACTTTCTTTTTTCATTCATTATTTCATTTTTCAATGATACATTATAATACTTGTAAGGGAAATAATTGCAAATACTTGGAAGACACTAGGAGAACGTGACTAAATAACTGCTAACTAGTTTTTGGAACATTGAATGTACGTGGCCTACTGAAATAATAAATATTACTTAGTCTTCGTGTGTGCATGAAATACAGTGGAGATAACCAAGTCTATCCGTGAAACAACTAACAAGTGATTGTAGTCTAATATAACTTGCAACTGGTCGAGCATTGCTACGAGTGACGTATCACATCTCTTCCAATTTTTTAAAAAAGCACATATATTACAAATAAGATTAAAAAACAACCCAGATGCACAATACAAACCGCCGGCGAGCGTTTGGTCATAAATATTAAATCCGTCTCATACACAAACTGTTTGGAACTCAAAAACTCGTCGAAGAAATCTCTCTATTAAAGACACAAAAAGAAACGATCGAAAACTGGTGTATCACTATTCTAGCCACCGGGATACACACGGCGACAACGACCCACCGAAAAACTGGTGATACACATGGCGTAAACGGCTAGCGTTCCGATCTGCATAATACAAATCACCGACGAAGTTTGGTCACAAACCCATCTTATACACAATCTGTAGTATCGGTACATTGTTAAATTCATTGACTTTTTCTTTCTTTCTCTCGTTGCTTATTAGATATTGGATATGTTGACTATTGTTGGTTTGTTGTAGACCATTGTTGTTTGAAGTTGTAAACGTGAGATGGGACAGAGCAGAGTATGGTGGGGTATTGTGTGGGATGGAGGCTTGTAAATTTGTAACTGAAAGGGAGTATATAATGGTAACTATTTAGGTTTAGTAAAAATAGATGGAAATACCTATAATACCCTTCTGCTTATAATTATAATTTATAGTTTTTTAATAACCAAATTCCACTTGTGATCCTTTAATTGGTTTCTCACTTTTAAAACTTTAAAAAAGTTCTTATTTGAGAGTTGAGATCAATATAAAACTCATATTTGTTATAAAACAAATGAACCAATCATAACCCTCCATTTTTTATCTAAATTAATACAAAATCATTTTCCACTTTTTTTAAAACAACATATCTTACAAACGGTAAATCTTCAAAATATAAATAATTATCGCGAGAATTAAATTATCTTCTATAAATATGCACTTTTACATATTTTCGACAAACATTTTTTTCAAAAATTCCGTCCGAAAAAATCATATATGATTTTTACAATCATATATGATTTTTACAATCATATATGATTCTCAAAAATCAAATGTGATTCAGAAAATCGAATCATATATGATTTTCACAAATCATATATACGATTTTACGAACCAAATTTTGAAGAAGTTGTTAAAAATATATAGTAGTGCATATCTATAGAAAGATAATTTAATTCTCGTCACGATGGTATAATTTTGATCGCGTAACGATTAACGCCATGGTGATATTTTATTTTTTAAAAAGGTGAAAGTTTATCATAATAAAATGAATTCGCTATTATTGGTTGACGGATCCATACAGAAATTTTGGCTCTATATCAACTTTGCCTCTTATTTGATCTCATTATATATATATATATATATATATATATATATATATATATATATATAAATATATATATATATATTTAAGAAAACACTTTTGAATTAGATTATTGGTATAAAATGTTATTAATCATTTATGACATTTACAAAGAAGGGACTCAGTAAACGTATAGTATCAAAACAAGGCCACTAATTTCTATTAAAAACGTGATTGTTGAGGGAATATTTGATGAGTTGTCAAACAAAAAAGTAATGTCATTTATCTCGTAATAAAAGAAACATACAAAGGGGTCTCTCGATGGCCATTTGCCACAGACAAGCGCCCGCTAAACGGTCACATTTTTACTAGTTTTGTGATATAAGCGCGATAATATCAAACATATATGATCATATAGTTCAAGCTTTATACGCAATTTCTTTAGTTACAAATGTATAGGGCCACTTTATCATATCAGTTTGCATACTACTTAAAAAGTAAGACGACCCTCAAACATCAATAAATGAAACAAAACACCAACTTCTAAAACCTAAACGAGTGTTTGGTTTTTCGGTATAGAAATGAAAGAGTGTATTTCATTCTAATAAATTGTTTGGTTAGTGAGTTTTATTAAAAAATATCGTAAAAAACTCATAAAATTAGATATAGTCTAAACCCAACAAATATGCTGTTTACAAAACACATACCCATTACGATACAATAATGATTCTCTTTCCAAACAAATCACCCTAAATTGTTAATATTTGTTGGGTTCCTTTTATATTTTTAAATCTCTTTGAATTTTATACATTATGGGTGGCACCTTTTGAAGTGACTTAGACCAATAAACATGGTTTTTTGTTTGGGTAAGATTTAATCTTTAAGAGCATGGGAGTATGGTGGCGAAGTTTGCTCGCCAAGTTTAATGGCTAACTCTCGCCCAAGACCTTTCGTCTCGCCACCACACACCAGCGAAGCTCGCTGTTGGTGTTTTCGCCATTGCAACGACGAAGAAGTTAAGACAAACAGAATGAATATAACCGCTTGTTAAACGGCCCATTAAAACCTTTTATTTTTAAAATTAAACTTTACCCAATCTCTTATAAATA
>OU343220.1:321165003-321309619 GCA_910596185.1 Chrysanthemum makinoi | reverse complement strand
ACCTTGTTTTGTCAGCGGTACTTTGTGAAAGTACTGGGCCGAGTTAACATACTTTGGAAAGCGGTGAGATACTTGAGAGGTCTTCTCTGTTGTGGGTATCTATGATTTGATGTGAAGTTTCTGTGATTAACCCTATTTGAGTTAGTCCAAACTGGTTTATACTCTCTAGGTTTCTCGGTTGGCAGTCTGTTCTTTGGAAATTTTCTAAGGTTTTTTGAGTGATGTTCACAATCCTTAATTAGATGAGTAGGACTGAAACACACAAAACACAGTTTTGGCCATCTACGTCAAAGTGACATCTTCTATGTCTATGCCCAAAATTATTTTGCCTTCTTGGTGAGCGATTAAACCTGTTTTGACCAAAAATTATCCCAAAGGTTTAGCAGATCTGTTTTGAAAAGGTTTTGAAGAAGGTACTGCTTGTGGAGCAGTACTTTGATTTAAAGGTACTGCTTGATTTTGAACACTGTTTTCAACAGTTTCTTTGGGTGTTTCAGACCTAGATTTAGCAACTAGCTTTTCCTAAACTCTAGACTGCCTACTCAAAACGAGAAACATCAGGCCTAAGGGGTTGATGAATGCCAGTGGGATGTGGAACAACATGATAATCGTTAGCTTTCTTATATGCGGTGGTGAGTCCTTAATGAACCATCATTACTAGATGTGTCTACATAATTAATGAGTTCTTCATCACTAGTGGTTATATCCTCATACTCAACTTCATCCTGATTACTAGATTGGTTTTCTTCTATCTTACTAAAATCCATACCAAAACCTAATCCAGTTTCAAGATAAGCTCTTTGCTGTTTTGAATATAAGAAACATGTGACGACCCACCTTCACCTGGCAGCAAACTTAGCTAACAAATCATCTCTTTCCTTAGTTAATTTCTCAATTTCAACAATTTTACAGTTTAATTTCCATTCACTAAGCTTTAACTGGTAATCTTGTTGTGCATATTTTTCAGCCCGCTTCATTAGTTTCATGTGCTAAAATTTTGGCTTCCATAGATTCTAAGGTTATTTGATAACCTGCTACCTCAGCCCTAGCCTTAAAACAATTATCTCTCTCAATCACATAACTGCGAAGTAATTTATGATAAAAATCATGACACTTAGAACATACCTCTGTGATAGGAGTTGATGCAACTTCAGTCGACATCTTGAATATTGTTGAAGTAGGGTTTCTTCCTAGTCGGAGTTTCCACACAAGCTCTGATACCACTTGTTGGATCGATATACTTTAATCAAACTATCTTAACTAGCTTGTTAAGGTTTAATAACCTTGGATAAATCCTAAGTTATTAACAAAGAAACACTGGGTAATCTTTATTAAGTACTGGAATTTACTTAACAAAGCTAAGAAGAATAACCTTTTATTATAAACTCTAAATCCGCTTATTATGCAGATACTCTAATACAACTCTAAGATAATCGAACTTTTCTCTAAAACTCTAATTCTGAAATCGTACACTCTAAAACTCATAGACTCATAAGCAATCGTACCTCTAATGCCAATCTAGGAGTCCTTTTATAGGCTCAAGGATATCCTAGTCGGTTTACAATTGATAACCTTGTACAACAAGTAATCTAAACATAGAATACAATTCTTTCCATAAACGAATATAATCAGTTCTTTTGTTCTTGCAGTACTTTGACTTCATATTGCAGTACTCTGACTTTGTCTTTAACAGATTACTTTGAGTCTTTAACTTCTTCCAGTACTTTGCAACTTCAGATACTTTGATCTTCAAGACTTTTGATATCTTCAAAGACTTTCATATCCCAACAACGTTGCAACAACCCGTCAGTTTCAGGGACTAAAAGCGAAAATATCAATGCTACAGCTGTGCTCAGTACCAAATGGTGTTTGCTACATAAAGGCATGTAGTTGGAATAGTCCTGCGCCTGTTCATACGCAATTTACACTTTTTGTCCCTCAAGTTAGCTTCAAATCGTACCGTTAGTCCCCCGTTATTGACCTTTTGCAAATTTCGTCCTTAATAACAAAAAACAAAAAAAAAATACAATTTTTTTTCGACTTAGATTAAACACAACATTCCCGCAGCAGCGCGCGGGTGCACCCGCTCGTTTATGTACAATTCACATTTCTTCATCGCTTCACTTGCATAGCATTATTTTAGAGTTAATTGCATTTTTGGTCCCTGCGGTATGACCAAATTGCAGATTTGGTCCCTAAAACTTTGAAAGTGCACCAGAGGTCCCCATTTTCAAGTTTTCGTTGCATGTTTAATCCATGATCAACATCAAATGACTAAAATACCCTTGTCTTCTTCTTTTCCTATTTTCTTTTCAGTCCATCTTTTGAGTTTCTTACATAAATAGTCCTTGTGTCTTGCCATGTTTCTATAGATTTAGTCCGATTTTTTTTATTATTTATTTAACTATTAATATTTATTTAACTATTAATATTACATAAATGGAACAACAGTGTAATTTTCAAAAAAATTCGAAAATTTTCAAAAAAATTCGAAAATTTTCAAAAAATTTTTAAAAAAAATTTTTGAAAAATTTATTCCGAAAAATTTTTGAATATTTTTTTTTTCGAAAAAAAATTTTTTGAAAATTTTTTCGACAAAACTTTTTTGAAAATTTTTTTGGAAAAAAATTTCAAAAAAAATTTTTGAATATTTTTTTTTTGAAAAAAAATTTTTGAATATTTTTTTTTTCAAAAAAAAAATTTTGAATATTTTTTTTTTTAAAAAAATTTTTGAAAATTTTTTTCGACAAAACTTTTTTGAAATTTTTTTTCGAAAATTCAAAAAAAAAATTTGAATATTTTTTTTTGAAATTTTTTTTTTTCAAAAAAAAATTGTTAAATATTTTTTTTTTCGAAAAAAATTTGTTTGAAATTTTTTTTCGACAAAACTTTTTTGAAATTTTTTTTCGAAAAAAAAATTATTCGAAATTTTTTTTTTCAAATTTTTTTTTCAAAAATGGGCGAAAACGTAAAAAACCGGATGAAAACGTATAAAAACAGAAAAAAAAAGCATAAAAACGTATAAAAACGGATGAAAACACATAAAAACGTATAAAGACGGATGAAAACGGACTAAAATGTATAAAAACCCGAAAAAAGATATAAAACGGATGAAAAGTAAAAAACGGACGAAGACGTATAAAAACGGAGAAAACATAGAAAAACATACGAAAATGTAAAAAACGGACAAAAGTGTATAAAAACGGACAAAAACGTATAAAAACGGATGAAAACATAAAAATGGAATAAAATTATAAAACGGACAAAAACGTAAAAAACGGACGAAACGTAAAAACGTGTAAAAACGGGCCGAAAAAGTATAAAAGCGACGAAAACGTAAAAATGAATGAAGTAAAAAAACATCTAAAACGTGTAACAACGGACAACGTTAAAAACCGACAAAAACATTCACTTGACGATAACCAAACTGAGAAATAGTGGTTGGGGACCAAACTCGTACGGGTCAAAACCATAGGAAAAAGATTTGCAAAAAAAAAGTGTATGGACTAAATATGTAAAACCCGGCCAACACAAGGATTATTTATGTAAGAAAACTGAATAAAAAATAGAAAAAAGAAAAAGACAACATCAATTGACTGAAATACCCTTCTACTGTGTGGACCCAGACCAAACATCATGACAAAAAACGAAAATGAGGACCTCCGTGCACACTTTAAAGTTTTAGGGACCAAATCTACAATTTGGCTATACCACAGGGACCAAAAATGCAATTAACTCTTTATCATTTTCATAGCCATCATTATGGAGCATTACTCATATAAAAAAAGGGTAAAGCTTATAATTATATTTTATTACATACTTTCTATCATTTCCGCATCACAATTTTTTGTGCTCGATTTGTAAGGATATAAAGCTATATGTGGTTGTTAATATTGAATCATAAAATGACCGTGTTACTCATATCATAAAGGAGTAAAGCTTTTCAGTGAGTTGAACGTGAATCATGTGTTAATCTATATCATAGTACATTAGTGAATCATTAGTATGTTAATTCTTAAAGGTTCATAAGACAATGATTGAATTAGTGAATCATATCATTTAGATGATGCATGAAAAAAAAGCAACCAAGGATATCATGGATTCAAAAATAAAACAGAAATTTTTTTGTTTCATATATGATTCAGTAATGTGTATGATTCACTAATCGAATTACTTCTTAATAACTCGAATATGATTCAAAAACAACAACACTAATGTTAATTCACTACTCCGAAAACAAAAGATTAAAATATTGCTTTAGTGATTCATCATAAAACTACCATATGATGATTCGCAAGTCATCTTAAATTACGTTAAAAAAAAGTTGAATCATGTAGTTATAATTTAAATTTCTTTGAAAATTCATTTTAAAGGTCAATTTGATTATTCCTTTCCATTGTTGAAGACTTTTATTTAAATTTATAATTAACTAACATGCTAATTGATTCATAAAAAAGAAAGAAACGTGAAATTTAGAACAAGTAAAAAACAATTCGTAACTTCCTATTAGTGTTTGAAAACAAAGACTTATGACCAATTAATGCAAGAATCATTAATTTTCAATTAAATTTTGATTGATTCAATTACTTTTTTACCCTTTTTAATTATACAATTGGTTTTATAATTCATAAAACCTTTAAAATTTATATGGTCAAAATTACTTCTCAAATTTCTCAATCTAAAACTCTTCTCAATAGAACCAAAGCCTATATAGATTTGGGATCAAATGAGATCATTGTTAAAGTTGTAAAAATAAGATCACTTAAAAACCAACAAAATTAAGACAAGTGTCCCATTTATTAATTACATAGTTTAATTTACAATGTAATTAACAATTAAATGAAAATGACATTTTGGGAATTCACCAATTCATTAAATGTATTCAATAACTATTCACACCATTTATAAACCTACCAAACACCATTTACAATACATAACCACCCACATCAATATCCTTTTTTCCTCAACCATCTTATAATAATCAACCACATCAATTTTTCGGAAAAGAAAAAAGTCGTCGATGACAACTACCCTTCATTCGCCAACTAAATCCAACAAACCCATTTCAAAATACATAGTATTTCTTAGACATCAAAACAAAAGAAAAGTAATTGCCACAGATCTAAAACAAAAAGTAAAAGAAAAAAAATTATATTAACATAAACAACCTAATCGCCATCATCGCCATTGAAGGTGCCACTGAAACCGTAATCGTCGTCATGGACATTGAAACACTCAGTCAAACCCGCCGGAAAATCGCCGCTACCCAATCGTATGCCATCACTTGCTGCTACCGGAATCAGCTTCTATCACGATATATTCGGTGTAGCAGGTGATACCCAAAACCACGATATGTCCCGTGTACAATCTGATGTTGTTTGGTTTCGATATGGTATAAAAAATTAGTCAATTTGTATAGTCCAATTTAAGGATTTGTTATCAAGAACTAGTAGATGGAATCACCCTTGTATCAAAATCTGGTTTCGATTGGTGTATAAAGATTTGTTTTAAAGAACTAGTCGCTGGGATCACCTTTGTATTAAGATCATAATTGTTTTAAAGATCTGGTGTATCAAGATCGGGTTTTGATTATATCAAGAACCAATAGTTTTTTTTTTTTTTTTTTTTATATATATAAAAGTTTATGAGATAGGCTGTGTTTGTTTTAATGATTTTGTTATAGTCCGATGTAAGTGTGTAAGTGTTGGAACTTTCATGTAAATATATTTTTAATGTACCAAATGTAATTATATGTATTTGATGTATCTATCTATTAATGTAAATATATTTTTTAATGTACCATGTATCGATTACAATTTCCGTTGGTCCATCGTGTATTTGTTAATGTAAGTATAAAAGTATTTTTTCATGTACCTGATATATCAGTAAACGATCCCGTGTATTTATTAATGTAAATATATTTTTAATGTACCCGTGTATTTATTAATGTAAGTATATTAAGAACGTGTGTATCAAATGACATATTAATTTGTTAAAAAGATGTCTCAATAAATGTTTAACCAAAAAATAAGGCCTCATTAATATGTTTCAATTAAATAATGTCTTAATAAATGTTTGACCAAAATATCTTTAAAAAGTGAATTATTTACTGAAATGCCACTCGTCAAACATTAATCTCATTAAATACAAATACAATGATCCAACGGTCCATATTGGGTCTTACTTTTAGAATTTTAAGCATGATCTCACAATAACCCTCACCTATATGATATAAGATCATTTGAGGACAAAAGATTATTTACATACAAAGGGATCAATCTCTACCATTCATTTTTATTTGATCTAATGGATGAGATTAATCCCAACAATTTAAAAAACCCATTTTCATTTTTTTTTTTCAAATATTAATATCTTTCAAACCGTTAATCGTTGAGCGAAAAAAAAATATCATTGCGACGAACATTTAATTATCTTTCTATAGATGTGCACTTTGATATACTTTCGACAAAATTTTTTTTTTCGCATTTTTCACGTTTTTTTCTAGTTTTTTCGTTTTTTTTACGTTACTGAAATTTGCATTAGAAAAATCATATATGATAAAACACTAATTTAAATATCACATGTGATATTATTGTTAAATCATATATGATATGTAATATCACATGTGATATTAGTGTAAAATCACATATGATATCACATGTAATATTACATATCATATATGATTTAACACTAATATCATATGTGATATTCAATTTAGTTTTTTATCATATATGATTTTTTTCATGCAAATTTCAGTAACGTAAAATAAATGAAAAAAAAGACGAAAAAAGCAAAAAAACATTTTTTTTTTCAAAAGTATATCAAAGTGCCCGTCTATAGAAAGATAATTAAATGATCTTCGCGACGGTGTAAATATATTTTTAACGATTAACGGTTTAAGAGATATTTAAATTATAAAAAATGGGTGAAATAATAAAATGTTTTTAATCTCAGTCATTGATTTTATTTTATAGGGGAGGGTTAATGTGAGAGATAATTTAAAATTGTAAAAATAAGAACTAATTTGGACCATTAGATCAACTAATTGAGATTAGATGATATTAATATGAGATAGATGGCATTTTTGTAATAAACTATGAATTTGGGGGTTTTATGTACCATAAAAATAAATGATTTAGGGGCCATTTAATAACATTTAGAATACATTAATTTCTGTAAATGTGTATGCCTTTTTATTCTTCACGCTAGTTTTTTTTATGAAAATTTTAGTTATGTTTTTTTATAAAATTCATTGTAACAGTTCCCAAAACTTGACTAATACACAAACCATCAACGTTACTTTTAAAAAGCATTTTTTGGGTTTTCGAAGTAATGGTTTTAGTTTCCAACTTTTGTTTATGGGAACTTGGTACACATCACTAGTATATAACTTTTTATATTATTTATTCAAAGATCAAAATCTAGCTATATAGTAAATTACTAGTCTGGTACATCAACATAATATGATACACGAGTATAGTGTATCACTGATACGTAACGAAACCACAACCGAGAAAATTAGTGAAGCACTCGTACACGTCAAACATTGATACATCCATTGTAAAAAAAAATTAAAAAGATACATACGTCCTAAAAACTGATACATCCTGTTAAGAGAATGATTTGAGCGAGCAAGACTCCAAAAAAATAAAGAGATACAAGACTTCAAACTAACTTTCTTTTTTCATTCATTATTTCATTTTTCAATGATACATTATAATACTTGTAAGGGAAATAATTGCAAATACTTGGAAGACACTAGGAGAACGTGACTAAATAACTGCTAACTAGTTTTTGGAACATTGAATGTACGTGGCCTACTGAAATAATAAATATTACTTAGTCTTCGTGTGTGCATGAAATACAGTGGAGATAACCAAGTCTATCCGTGAAACAACTAACAAGTGATTGTAGTCTAATATAACTTGCAACTGGTCGAGCATTGCTACGAGTGACGTATCACATCTCTTCCAATTTTTTTTAAAAAAAAAGCACATATATTACAAATAAGATTAAAAAACAACCCAGATGCACAATACAAACCGCCGGCGAGCGTTTGGTCATAAATATTAAATCCGTCTCATACACAAACTGTTTGGAACTCAAAAACTCGTCGAAGAAATCTCTCTATTAAAGACACACAAAAGAACGATCGAAAAACTGGTGTATCACTATTCTAGCCACCGGGATACACACGGCGACAACGACCCACCGAAAAACTGGTGATACACATGGCGTAAACGGCTAGCGTTCCGATCTGCATAATACAAATCACCGACGAAGTTTGGTCACAAACCCATCTTATACACAATCTGTAGTATCGGTACATTGTTAAATTCATTGACTTTTTCTTTCTTTCTCTCGTTGCTTATTAGATATTGGATATGTTGACTATTGTTGGTTTGTTGTAGACCATTGTTGTTTGAAGTTGTAAACGTGAGATGGGACAGAGCAGAGTATGGTGGGGTATTGTGTGGGATGGAGGCTTGTAAATTTGTAACTGAAAGGGAGTATATAATGGTAACTATTTAGGTTTAGTAAAAATAGATGGAAATACCTATAATACCCTTCTGCTTATAATTATAATTTATAGTTTTTTAATAACCAAATTCCACTTGTGATCCTTTAATTGGTTTCTCACTTTTAAAACTTTAAAAAAGTTCTTATTTGAGAGTTGAGATCAATATAAAACTCATATTTGTTATAAAACAAATGAACCAATCATAACCCTTCATTTTTTATCTAAATTAATACAAAATCATTTTCCATTTTTTTTTTAAAACAACATATCTTACAAACGGTAAATCTTCAAAATATAAAAAATACACCATCGTGACGAGAATTAAATTATCTTTCTATAAATATGCACTTTTACATATTTTCGACAAACATTTTTTTTCAAAAATTCCGTCCGAAAAAATCATATATGATTTTTACGAATCATATATGATTTTTACAATCATATATGATTCTCAAAAATCAAATGTGATTCGTAAAAATCGAATCATATATGATTTTCACAAATCATATATGATTTTTGTTGACCGAAATTTTGAAGAAAAAAAGTTGTTAAAATTATATAGTAGTGCATATCTATAGAAAGATAATTTAATTCTCGTCCATGGTATATTTTTATTAGCGATTAGGTTTTGCGAGATATTTAATATTTTTAAAAAGGGTGAAAGTTTATCATAATAAAAAAATGAATGGCTATTATTGGTTGATTGGATCTATGGTAAATTTTGGTATATATTGAACTTTTCTATTTGATCTCAATTATATATATATATATATATATATATATATATATATATATATATATATATATATATAAATATATATATATATATTTAAGAAAACACTTTGGAATTAGATTATTCGTATCAAATGTTATTAATCATTTATGACATTTACAAAGAGATGGATGGTAAACGGATAACAAGCTGCGTGCTAGCTCTTTTTGAATAGCAAAACGTATTGTTGGAGGGGAATATTTGATGAGTTGTCAAACAAAAAAGTAATGTCATTTATCTCGTAATAAAAGAAACATACAAAGGGGTCTCGGATGGGGTTGCTGTCGCACAGGGCCTCCGCTTAAACGGGGCCACATTTTTACTAGTTTTGCATATAAGTATGCATAATATCAAACATATATGATTCATATAGTTCAAGTTTATATGCAATTTCTCTTTAGTTACAATGTAATAGGGACACTTTATTGTTATTGTCTAGGGCTACTTAAAAGTATGAGACGACCCTCAAATATCAATAAATGAAACAAAACACCAACTTCTAAAACCTAAACGAGTGTTTGGTTTATCGGTATAGAAATGAAAGAGTGTATTTCATTCTAATAAATTGTTTGGTTAGTGAGTTTTATTAAAAAAATATCGGTAAAAAACTCATAAAATTAGACATAGTCTAAACCCAACAAATATGGTGGGTTTACAAAACACATACCCATTACGATAAAATAATGATTCTCATACCAAACAAATCACCCTAAATTGTTAATATTTGTTGGGTTCCTTTTATATTTTTAAATCTCTTTGAATTTTATACCTTATGGGTGGCACCTTTTGAAGTGACTTAGACCAATAAACATGGTTTTTTGTTTGGGTAAGATTTAATCTTTAAGAGCATGGGGTATGGTGGCGAGTTTGCTCGCCGTTTCTTACGTGGCAAGCTCGCCGGCGCCTTTCGTCCCTCGCCACCACACCAGGTGAGCTCGCCGTTGGTGTTTTCGCCTTGCAACGACGAAGAAGAAGACAAACAGGAAATGAATATAACCGTTGTTAAACGGTTCGATTTAAAAAAAAAAAAAAAAAAAAAAAAAAACCTTTTTATTTTTAAAATTAAAACTTTACCCACCCTCTTATAAATAATAACCCATTTTTATAAAATCAGTCACACTCTTTTCTTTCAAATCATTCACACACTACTCTGTCAAATATTTACATCTTAAGCAAAAAAAAAAAAACATGAGTGGTTCAAATTTCGTATCATTGAGCATGTTTGGCAACTACATCAGCAACAACAAGATTAGTTTAAATTTCGTATGTTTTTTTATTTCGCAATGTATTTTAAATTTCGTATTTTTTTTTTTTTTTTCTATTTTATGTTGTATTTTTATTTTAAATGAATGAAATGAATTTAATTGTGTTTGGAAAATATGAAAAAGAAAATAAAATGAGGTGGGTGGGGCCCAAATGAAGAAGTTTGAGTTAGTTGTAATTTGGGGGTATTTTTAAGTGAGTGTGTTGGAGTGATGTGGCACAAGTGGGGCCCAAATGAAGAGAAAAAACACTTCATGATACCTAGGGGTGTTCATGGGTTGGGTAATATCCGAATAAACAGAAAACCGAAACGAACCGAACCGAAAATAACCGAACCGAACTCGTAACCGAACCGAATTTGCCAAAATTAAACCGAACCGAAATAAAAGTTCGGTTTTGGTTGGTTATGGTTTTAGCAATCCAAACCAAAACAATTTAAATAAATATATATATTTTTTATATATTTATATTAAAAAATATATTAAAACTCTTTTATAATATATATATATAATATTTTTTAAGCTTGAAAAAAAAATTAATATATATATAATATTTTTTAAGCTTGAAAAATTTTTTTTTTCAAAAATAAATGAATAAATTATTAAATTTAGGTAATTCGGGTTATTCGGTTCGGTTTTCGGTTAATGGGGGTTCGGTTTTCAGTTCGGTTTAGTCAAATTTGAATTCGGTTCGGTTCGGTTCTCGGTTATACTCAGAAAAAAAAATTAACCGAACAAACCGAATCGAACAAACCGATAACCGAACCGATGAACACCCCTAATGATACCCCATGCTCTAAGACTATGTTTATTGGGAGGGTTGATAACCCAACCTAATGAAAATACATACCAATATACGGAGTATTACTTTTATAATCTTGTATACAATCACTCTCACCAATCTAGATCACTTGGCAACCAAAGGTCACCAACCCACAACCTGCAATCTAGTGGCTACTTTTTTTTCTTTTTTCTTTTTTCTTTTTTAATATTTAATATTTATTTTATATTATTAAAAGGTTGAGTTGTTGATAAATGATAAAAAAAAAGTATAAATTGGTTGTATGTATTGGTTGTGTAAGTAGAAAAAAAGAAAATAATATTTTATTAAAAGATTGAGTTGTAATAGATTGTTGATAAATGTACCAAGTGAAATGAAATGACCAGACTTCTAACATATAGGATCTAGCCAGTCAACCCCATGCATAAATTATCTTGAAGTGTGAAAGTAAAACGATGTGATGGGTGTTAATTTTCAGTTTGGTTAATTTTAGAAATAAGAAACTAAAGGCTAGCTCATATATTTGGTTTGGTAAAAAAACAATGTACATATCATTGGGCAGTCATTTCATTTCAGTTAACAATTAACCTCAACAGATTGACATCTGGTAATTACCGGCCAGCGTGTCGCTAGCTTCATTGTGGTACCAAACCATTCTAGATCGATATCCATTCATCATGACACTATTGCTAGTGAGCGACGCTTTAACCACGCCCATCAGTTGTTATACTAAGTACTAACCGCATCGAGTTTTACATTTATAGTATGGACACGTTTTAGGTTTATGCATCCTTATAAGTTATAACGTATAAGTGTTATACTTTTTCTTTATTACTATTTAAAATGTATAGATGTTGATTATTACGTTCGTAATACGTGGGCCAAGTATGGTATTCAAAAGGTTATGATCAATACTAAGGGGTTCTTTTTCTTTAAGTTTTCCACTCGCAAAGGTGTTGATGATGTTGTTGAAAACGGACCGTGGATGATTAGGAATGTGTCAATTATTCTTAAAACTTGGACGTTGAATACTAATCTGCTTAAAGAGGATTTGACTAATATTCCGGTATGGGTTAAATTCCATGATGTGCCCTTGCTATGTTTTCGATGATGGTCTCACCTCCTAGCCACATTGATTGGTACGCCCAAAATGTTAGATTCTTACACTAGTCAAATGTGCTTGGAATCATGGGGTCGAAGTAGTTTTGCTAGGTGCTTGATTGAAGTTAAGGCGGATCAGGTTCTTAAGGAGAGCATCACTGTTGAGATACCATTACTTGATGGGACATGTTCTACTATTGAAAAGATTTGGGTTGAATACGAATGGAAACCGCCACGGTGTGATACGTGTAAGCTTTTTGGTCATACATTTGCTTGATTGTCCTATCTGTTCCACCCTACTCAGCCCTAAACAGTGTTAATGATGGTTTTCAAACTGTAAATAACAAGAATAAGGGTAGGAATTGTGGTCAAAGTGTTCCAGGTAAGGGGGTTTTACTAAACCTGGTGTGGGTCCTAAGTTTAGGTATCAACCTAAAGCGCCTCCTCTGAACCCAAGAATTGGATAATACAAAAGAAAGCCAAGTGGCTAGTATGATGGGACAAAGATTGCTATCTAATCCTGCTAGCTTAATATGATTGATAATGATGAATGTGGCACTCCTACGATGTAGTGGATTCGGGTAGTACAATGGAAGCAAATGAGGGTTGGGTCTCTTAATATGGTAAAGTATCACAAGAACCGCTTGTGAGTGATTCAATGGAAGCTAACGAGGTTGGTCCTACCCTTATTGTTGAGAAAATTGGGGAGTTTGAAAAGCTTCTTATTGATGTAAAAGCTACTCTTGTTGATGATGATGGTAATCCGATTAAAAAGGTTGATTATCTAGATAATAAAAAGGATTTTCTGTATACTTCTACTAAGAGGGTTAACCCATTCTCTAAGGTGGGAGAGATTGTTGACTACTATAGTGATGAAGACGAGGTTGTGAACTCTTTTGATGAGTCAATGAACCTATTTGGTGGTCGTCATGATCGTGAAGATGATTATGATGACTATGCGGATCAGGTCTACGATCTTTCAGTGAATTTGGATGCCTATTATGACACGTATGGTATCAAGCTCCAAGGCCTTGGTAGGAAGTAAGTTGTTTCCATAGAAATCTAATGTTATCTTTTGAGTAGTAGTTTATTTTCTTGTATAGAGAATAAGAAGTAATACAAGCCACTTGTGTCATTAAATGTTCCATGTGCCTACATTAATGTCTTAGAATCTTGTTTGGTCCTCTTTCTTCCATCACATTCACAGCTTCACTTCCATGTTCATGTTCAAGAACAAGTCACAAACTTCATATCCTAGGCCAACTTTCCTGAAATGGTAACACCACCATGACCCTTATCGTTGTTTAGTCGTTCTGCAAGCGCGAAAGTGGATTTCTAAGCTAGGAAAGCCGGATCCAAACAATTATCCCTTACAATATGTACAAAGAATTAAATACAAGCAAGTATATATGTTTCATGTAGTTCTAAATTCTTTATAGTTTATATGCATTTGTGATGCTTAGAGTATACAAATTTCTTGGATTTGTTCTAGTTCGTTAATGTGTATATATTTTCTTTATAAAAGTTTCAAAATCACACTGCTTTTAGAACGAAAATGCCGAGTAGAGTACTAACAACTAAATTGACCGTACATAGGATGATTAACTTACATGGCTCAATATATGGCTAACCCGAATCGTGCTGTTTGAGGAGCTAATGATGCAAGTCTCTTTGAGTATGAAGATTATGATGGTTATGGGTATCATGTTAATGACTTAGGAACAACTTGCTTTCTGTGACGCATGGAACATTCGTATCCGTGATAGAGTTAGAAAGTAGTTCTAATTTTGTTGTTGCCGTTTTATTTTGATAAATTTATAAGAATGGCTTCTCACTCTTATGATAAATTTTGTTTGATGCACGATATGTGCATTTGTTTGCCTATAACAGGATGATGTGTGAGATTCACCTTCATCCTATATACTTAATTGTTTTTTAGAGTAATATATTTTATCGGAAAACTATTTACCCAAAATAAGATGATTAACTTATATATAATATATCTAAAATAATATTATTTGGACAAGTAATAATAAAATGTAGACTTGAGGAATCAAATTTTGTTCGAACTAATCATATCTCTAAACATGTTTTTAACATGATTGTCTTTCAACTATAAGGCTAGTCTACCGTGATTCAGGGACGATTTGGATCTTCTACATACGCCATCGCCGCCTTTTTTCTCTCAAATGACGACGACATGATTCTGGATGACCCAGTCGACGACCCAAGCTTTTTTTTTTAAATATCAAAAGATAATATATTTTTTGTATTTGTGTGCTTAAAAATATCGGTCGAAATTTCGTCCGATTCTTTCGACGACCGATCTTTGACCGACTCTCCACAAAGGCTACAACCGATTTAAACATCGGTCATATGCAATGACCAACTGATATAAAATGGACGATTGCGTCCAGCCTAAAGCTGCTAAAGCAACATCTTCAAAGACCAAACTTCGAAAGACCCAAAACTGCATCCGAATTACATATATATACCTTTAAATCTTCATAATTGTATATATATTCAATCAAAACTTTTATAATTATATATATATCTTTCCAAAACTTTAAAATTGTCAAATATAATCAAATACTTATTTTCAATATATTTAATAGAAAAAAATGTCTAATAATTATAATTGACATGTAAAATGACGATTATACTCTTACTCTTATTCTATTAATTTTTTTTACAATTACAAAAAACCCTTTAAAATCATTTTTTAAGAAAAGAAAGAGCAACCATGTTCGGCGACGAAATCGTGTTCGGTATCGACGAATCTTGAATAATAATATTAACGACAGCATCCATCGTTCCATCTAAACGTAAACTCCTAAATATATATATATATATATATATATATATATATATATATATATATATATATATATATATATATAGAGAGAGAGAGAGAGAGAGAGATCAAATAACATAATAAAATTCGAACCAATAAAAAGATATTTTGTAATTGTAAAAAAAAACTAATAAGAATAAAATCGTCATTTTATATATCAATTATAATTATTAGACATTTTTTTATTAAATGTATTTAAAATAATCATTTGGATATATATGATAATTTTAATACTTTGAAAAGATATATACGCAATTATTAGTCTTTAGAGGGATGCAATTCCCCCTTATTATTAAATAGATAGAAATTTAGTTATAAGATAAAAACAATTTAAGTTAACAAATTGACTATAAAAGTTTTATAATGAAGGTTTAATAATAAAAGAAGATGATGGAATTTTTAGCCCCTCCATAAGAAACTCTCTTTCGGCTTCTCGACACATTGGAACGGCCTGGCTTTTTAGTCATGTCTTCTTAACCACACGGAGCCGGGCTTTTATCTTGTTATCGAGACTAATTTTACGAAACCACCAACGAAATTTTTTGACCATAAATAGTGTTCGAAAAATAATATTGATGGAAATTCAGGGATAAAACCAGGACCAAATATGACGGATGCATAAAATTTTGAACCGTAATATTAGAGACACATTTCGGTAGACTGGATGCATTTAGAAAAATAGATGTTTTTTAAAAAAAAAATTAACAATACATTGAAAAAATCCATAGGATTCTCGGGAACCCGTGAGAACCCCCTGGTTTCGTCCCTGGATGGAATGATCGTCTCCATGAAGCTTTGAGTAGCGAAGAGAAACCCAGAGAATGCTAGAAATTATTTCTTATGGACGAACTTGCCATTTATCAGAAAATTTAAATGAGTTAATTTTCATGCCAAAATCAATGTTCTATAAAAGGCGATGCATGTGACACATACAGTCCGACTTGTTTTTCTTCTCTTTCTCCCAATTTAGGATCTCCTTGATCCTCGAAACGCCAGAAAAAGGTCATAAATCATGAGTTGATGCCCGTTTTTCATATACATTATCAGTTGTGCAATATATAGTGTATTGTACAAATTGTATAGGGTTAATAACCTTTTAAAGCACTATATTTGTCAAGAATGACAATTCTGTGTAGCGAACTTTTAGACATTAAAGTTGACATTTTTGTCTTTCTTAAGTATTATGACCATATTATTACCATTTTACCATTTCTAAATTTTTTTCGAAATACTTTTTTTTTCGAATTTTTTTTTCCAAAATATTTTTTTTGAAATTTTTTTTTCGAAATACTTTTTTTTTTGAAATTTCTGATTTTTTTTTTCGATTTTCTTTTTTTTGAAATATTTTTCGAAGGATAAAATAGTCATAATACTTAAAGAAAGACAAAAATGTCATCTTTAATGTCTAAAAAGAGTTTATTTTTAGATACATTATGACCGCCCTTAATTCTTGACAAATATAGTTCTTTAAAAGGTTATTAACCCAATTGAATAAAATGGTGTATGAAACAAAAAAAGTTCTATAATTATCTCTTCCTATATTTTATATGGAGACAATTTTAAATTACTAATAAAACGTTTTGATGTAGAACGAACTTACATATTGTAGACAATTTTAAATACATGTATTGTTGGGCGAGAATATTTAACGAATTGTCAAACAAAAAATAATACGGAGTATAATTTATCTCGTAATAAGAAAAAACATCAACAAATGAAACAAAATATCAACTTTTAAGCCCTAAATAGGTGTGTTTGGTTTGCTGGCATGGAAATGAAGGAGTGTAATTCATTCCCAACAAATTGTTTGGTTAGTTATTAAAAAATATTGGTAAAAAACTCCTAGACATAATTTAAACTCGATAAAACTGGTGGGTTTATAAAACCCATGCCTATTACGATACGCATTGTGACAAAGTCTTTAGATGTAAGGCTAGCCACAGTCGACTGAAAAGATCGGTCATGAACCATGGGCGACCGAGATTAATATCGGTCACTTCGAGTGTGGGGGAAAAAATATGTCGGTCGAAGGTGTTGGTTTTGCATCTATCGATCTAGATAACGACTGATTGCGAGACACACAAAACTCCAAAAAAAACT
The DNA here is from genome assembly GCA_910596185.1 of Chrysanthemum makinoi. NCBI lineage: Eukaryota > Viridiplantae > Streptophyta > Magnoliopsida > Asterales > Asteraceae > Chrysanthemum > Chrysanthemum makinoi. Next base: position 321,292,228 of record OU343220.1, on the reverse strand, counting down.
TACCGTTTGCATATTTAAAAAAAAAAAAAAAAATTATTTTATTTTTATTTATTATTTTTTTTTGACTTTACCACTTTACAATCTTATAAGGGAGATGATTTGTACACATTTGGATTTGATTTGCACACTCAAATGTACAACTTCATAAAACAGAATTTATAAACTGTATAACTGTTTAATGCACAGGATGAAGTGTGCCAATCAAAAAGTGGAGTGTACAAATTATTTCTCATCTTATAAATACCAACCTCAAACAAACTTTTAAACACACAATTTCAAACAAAATTCAAACAACTTTTCATCCATATTCAACATGTAAAAAAAATTACTCCCACATCAAAAACCGACGATCCCGACAACCCTAAAATACCCCGAATTAACCAGCATAACACCACCACAAAATCAACGTATTCGGTTTCGTGCACCCGCTTTTGAATATCCAACACGACTACCACAAACGATTCAAAATCAAAACCCATTTAGCGTTAATCGTCCATTTATCCCACCGTCTTGTTCTAATACAAATTTTCACCAAGAACCAAGCGGGTCATCGTATTCTCCTAACATGGATTTCTCATGATCTTCCCAACCTATCAAACGTATTCCCCGATTCGTAGTGCTAATCTTGATATGGATTTGGAGGATTATATGGCAGACTATCGGACTCAACAATACTCGACCCAAAACTATCTGAGTCAAGATGCTTCGATGGGGCAAGGTTCCGGCCACGCTTTGTACCATGGTTCCATGCCTGTTGAAGACGATGGCGATGTCAAAGAGACTTCACCCATCAAACCAAAGAAGCCTTCGAGATGTGCTACAAATGCGAAGGATAAAGGAAAAAAGATCGAACCAACCAAAAAGAACGAACCATGGACAAAGGCGGAAGAGCTCGCGCTTTGTAGAGCTGGAGTTTATGTGTCGGAAAATTCCGAGAGAGGAAACGCTAACAACAGGCACCGCTTTTGGGAGGAGGTGATAGAGTACTTTGAAAAGGAAACTGGTTCACAAAGAACGTACGACTCGATCATGACCAAATGACAGAATAGGATTTGTAATAGGGTTGGGAATTTTTGTGCTATTATGGATAATATCAAGGCAAATCATGAAAGTGGTGAGAATGATGCAGACGATAAAGAAAAATCTCTTAGAGAATATCATGTGATTTACGGTCATGATTTTACATTGGAGGATTGTTGAAAAATTTTGAGGGGTCATGATGCTTGGAAGAATTGTGAGATGCCTGCTTTCAGAACTAATAATCGGAAGAAATCAAAGGGTTCTACAACTACCTCAGGGTCAACAAAAGGTTCTTTGAATTTCCAAAACGTGGATGATTCTGATGATGAGGAAGAGACTAGAGAATCACGACCAAAAGGTCGTGACGCAGCTAGGAAGAAACCATCATCCTCCTCTCGATCCACCAGAATCATTTTTTACTTCGTTAGCCAAAACCTTTTTCAAGTTCAAGCCGTCAAAATTGGAAAACAATAAGGGTATAGAAGATGCACACATAAAGTTGAGGGAAAAAGAGCAGGAGATGAAAAGAGAGAAAATTGAGCTCCAAAAACAGCAAATGACATTAATGGCCTAATCAACACCGGCAAAGAAGACTTAATTTTCTACAAGCACCAATCGACTCAAGTTTTGCCCCCACGACAACTACAATAAGCGATGAATACTAAGCAACAATCAAGCGGTAGCTTAATTTAGATTATTAGTTTAAGTATTTAATTAGTATTGTAATATTTGAGTTTTATTAGTTTAAGTTTTTAATATTATTTGAATAATTTACGTAATGATTTTAATGTTTATTTGAATTTAGTATTGTAATGTTTTTATTTTTAATGAATTTTAAATTTGTTGTTTAAAATGTTTCAATTAAAAAAATAAAAAATAGATAAAAAACAAATCTAGGTCATCGATCAGCCTTTTTGATTGCGGTCATCGGAGAGAAAAGGTACGGTGCTGATGTGACAAGGATGAGTAAATGCTTATTTGCATAGCCTAGTATTTGTTGGGTTCTTATTTTATTTTTTTAATCGTTTCGAAATTTATACATTATGGGTGGCACCTTTTGAAGTGACTTAGACCAATAAACATGGTTTGTGTTTGGGTAAGATTTAATCTTTAAGAGACCAAGTGAAATGAAATGACCAGACTTCTAACATATAGGATCTAGCCAGTCAACCCCATGCATAAATTATCTAAACGTGTGAAAGTAAAACGATGTGATGGGTATTAATTTTCCGTTTGGTTAATTTTGGAAATTAAGAAAGTAAAGGCTAGCTCATATATTTGGTTTGGTCAAAAAACAATGTACACATATCATCGGCAGTCATTTCATTTCGGTTAACAATTAACCTCAACAGATTGATGTATTATCTGAAACTATATATTCATCAGGTAATTACCGGCCAGCGTGTCGCTAGCTTCATCGTGGTACCAAACCATTTGAGATCGATATCCATTCATCATGACACTATTTCTAGTGAGCGACACTTTTACCACGCCCGTAAGTTGTACAATAATACTAACCATGACGGGTTTTGCATTTATAGTGTGGACACATTTTAGATTTAAGCATGCTTATAACGTATAAGTGTGATATTTTTTCTTTATTACTATTTAAAATGTATTGATTTTGATGATTGTTTATATATCTTCGCGCTTTTTGTTGAAATAATTTTATACACATTTATAAGTGTAAATAAGTCATGAAACTCTACGCACTTTGTAAAAGAGTGCAGAAAAGAGCATAGAGAAACGACCGAATGATGCATTTGTTATATAGTACGTGAGTACTTATTATAATAAGAGCAAACGGTAAGGTTAGTTGGTGAGTTCGGCTGGTACCATAACGCCCTATCTATGGCGCCAGATCCATATCATGCCTTGGCTGGTCGGCCTTCACGCCGTCAGGACCAGCCCACGTGGTGGGTTATCTTATTTTTTTGTTTTTTTTGTTATTTGTGTTTTAGTGGGTTATGTATTGGGCATAAGGTATTCACTGTTATCGTTGTAAAAATAGAAAGTATGAAATTTTAGGTTAAAACTACAAACTCACATTACTTGACATATATAAAAAAGGCTACTACTGTAATATTACTTTAGGACATCAAATAATTCTATAGGAAATCATTAGACTATAGCTACCATTAACATTTACAGTATGTCAATACCACTTTTGATCCAATTGTAACAATTATAACATACTGTAATATTAAATGTATAAGTTAAGAGCTACGGAGTAAATTCTATGGACATATTCGTCATATATCTCTCATAAGACTCTGTCTGCATGCATGATTCCACGTGATAATGTAACCATTTAGAATAAAAGTCCAAATATAGAAAGGTCACATCTTGGGTCACTAAAGGATCACAATACTTATAATGGGTCCTGATGCACTTGATTGCATGGATGGATGTTTAAGCATAAAAAATGAAGCCATACAGATTGGTGATGGTGATGAATGGTGTTAGGGCCATTGAGGGTAATCTTGATAACTATTTTTGGTAAGGAAGACTGTTTTGTATACGGTGAGAGTTAGTACTTAGTACATCGTATCCTTCTCAACCAATAAAAAAATGGGTTGACCATTTTGTTTTCTCAAGTATTTGACCTTCGACTTACCTACTTGGTCCCACGAAACTACTTTTTCAAAGTGACTACAAAATAATCCTTATACTCAATGTTTTAAAAACCGATTTTTTTATTGACCCGGTTAAGTCGCCGGTTCAACCGGTTAACCGTCGGGTCGAAGTTTCTATACATATATATATATATATATATATATATATATATATATTTTATATTTAATAAGTAGTATTGCATAATCTAATAATTTATTTGTTTTTATTCATACATTCGATTAAACCCATGAAGAAGATTGAGACTATACCAAAAAGTTTTGCTTTTTAAGTCTACATCTATAAAAATATAGCCAAAATTTTTAAGGTGATTCTAAATTATAAAATAGTTTATAGTAAAACTATATTAATTGGTGATATAAGATAATATATAACTATAATTTACTATTTTACAAAATTTTAACAAACATTAGTTATTATCATTTTAACTTTTCAATTAAACTTAGAAAAGTTAATGGGAAAAAAAATTATTTTGTTAGTTTTAAAAAAAAAAAAAAAAAAAAGAGAAAAGAAATTGATAAAAGGTCATGACCCGGCCGGGTTTATCAAACCGGGTCAACCCGGGTCAACGAAAAACCGGTGGTTCAATCCGGTTCTCAACCATACAAAAACCCGATCCTATCCGGCTCGGTCTCAGAGCCGGTTCCCGGTTCAACCGGTTGAACCGGCCGGGTCAACCCGGGTTTTAAAACATTGCTTATACTAACAAAATACATATGATGTTGTGATAGAATAAGATATAGATTAAGATACTCTTAAGTTCAAGTGAGTGTTATACAAATAAAATATTAAAATCTACACAACGACTTTATTCTTATTTTGTTTATAAGAGAACATGACATGTTATGTTCATCCAAATTCGAAATTATCTCAATCATAAAATATATATCTCGCCACTCACAATTAGTGAAGTTATTAACGTTGAAAACCTTTTATAATTTAGGATAAAATTCTCAATTCAATAATCACTTCAAAAAAAGGTTATATGTTTAGTGGTAGAATATAATGGAAATTCAATATTCATGATAAAATCAGTAAAATTTGAAACAATTCCACATAAATATAATTTCTTACAATTTTTAACTGGAATTTTATATACATGTGTGTTGATCTTACTGGGTCATCGCCCTTGACGCAAACTGGTATGATTGACTTTGTGGCAGGGCGTGCCGTGATTGAAGTTGCACCTATACGTGTCAGTCTGAACCAAATGCTACCTGATATTGGATATAGGTTCATCCCCTTCTCTTTCTATTCTTTTGGTGAACTCAAGAAGGAGGCGGTGACCTTCTAATGAAGCCGAATCCGGAAGTTCGGTCACTAAGATATTGAGGGCGTGGTGCTAACTATATTTTTAGTAGGGTTTGTTTGCTATTCTTGCTAGAGGAGTAGGGGCCAGTTAGTCTACTGAGCACTTAATTCTTGTAATTTCCTTTGATTTTCTAATGAAGTGATGTTTATAATAAAAATAAATAAATAAATAAATAATAATAATAATAATAATAATAATAATAATAATAATAATAATAATAATAATAATAATAATAAAAGTGTTGGTTTCTCGGCTTCCCATTAATTTTTTGTAAATCCTATGAGTTTTTAATAAAAGTGTTGATTACAAAAAAAATAAAAAAATAAAATAAAATAAAATAAAATAATAATAATAATAATAATAATAATAATAATAATAATAATAATAATAAAATAAAGTTCGGAACAAGCAGGGTTGGATCAAAAACCCTTCTTTTTGGAGACAGATGAGAGGGTTCGATCCTCATTCGCTGTAAAAATTGTCGGAAGTCCTCTGTAAGCAGCCTCTATATTTCCGGGTAAGGGTAAGATTGTCTACATATCTCAACTCCTCCATTCCCCGTGAAAGACGAGATTCGGTACCGTTGATTCATTAATTTCCAATTTATAAATTTCTTATATGACAACTAACTAATTGTCGACAAGTGTTTTTCGGTCTCCTCAGAAGCATATAACAACCTAATTATTGAAACTGGTCATATATGTAGTACAACTAAATATATAATTTAGGCATCTTCATCACTCAAGCCAAATTAGGGTATACAAATCTCTTGGCAACTTACAAAAATATATATGTATATATGTTTATGTATATTTACACACACACTCTTTCTGTTGCCGGTTCATAATACTTGTTTAGGAGTTGCAATTGACATTTATGCAGAATATATATAACAAGTTACAATAATTAATTAAATGCTCACATATTTAGTCACATGTTCCTTACATTAATAAACCATATCTAGTTTTATCATACAAATCTTATATATGGATCATTCTCTTAAAAAGGTAATAATTATATTATTCAACTTTATAGAATCATACGAGCTTTCACTTACATTTCTTTGGGATCTAACTTTTGAAACTAGTGACTAATCTCCTTTAGATGTAACGTAACTTATTAAGTCTAATCATATCGTTTTTACGGGTAAACCAAGGTTATTTGGTTAATTTTGTGAAAAGTAAGTATATAATTTGTTTTCCGTTTTAATGTAGAAACCAATCAAATCAGATTTCATATTACAGTAATTTCAATCAATCATTTGTGGCGAACGACACATTAAACACATATTAACATTGACATTATGTGTTGTTATATCATCTTCACCCAACATGTCTAAAGGCACTATTTGTTTTGAGTATGATATCTATTAAACTTAACTTGACTAAGTTTACATGATTCGAAATAAGCCTAATAAACCAGAAAAACTCATCCGTATAAAAGATGAATTTGCTGATAAGAGAAATTGATGGATTAACCAATTACTACCAAATTAGAGTTAAAAAGTCAATAATAATATTTACATTGACATGAAACTTGTACATCATGACCCCTAAATCATCAATGTTATCTGTAGTTTGGAAAGAGAAGTCCTAATTTTGCAACTCAATTCTACTATTAAGAATTAATAAGATTGCAAAGTTACATTGCAAGTTAAGATAATAAGATTGGTGTTTTAAGTTGTAATTCAACAATCCCTAAACAAGTATGAAAGATATTCCTTCCCTATATTAGGTCGATGAACTCAGTTCCTCTAAAAAGCTTCTTGAAATGTTCATACATGCTTTCACGCGGCCATTCAAACCAGACATCGATCATTTGAGATACTGGCCGGTACCGTATTTTCTTTAACTCTAACTTTCTAGGAAAGACATCACTCTTAGCGAATTAGTCTGCAATGTATTCTTAAGCTAATTTGTACAAATTCTATGTAATCATTTTTTTCATATGACTTTTTGCTACTTGTTGAATAATATAATAGTGGTCATCAGGGGTGAGCCTAGGGGGTTTCGAAGGTTCACGAGAACTTGATGAATACTTGCCGCTCTGTGTAAATTTTCGTTAAAAATCTTTTTGGGTAGCAGTAACTTTTGGTGTTAACAAATGAAAAAAATAAACAAATCATTTAACATTATATAATTTCATTTGCTTTTGCACCTAGCTAGTAGTATCTTGCCACATATTTTTAAACTATTTTAGTCATACAAAAACAAAAGGATCCGTATGTTAAAAGAAGTACTGTAATGGCCCATGCTATACAAGAAGACAAAAGAAGGACCCAAATATAAAGGAGAAGAAACAACTCATGCTATCTCCTACTACCACAAGTCATGCTCTTTTCTCTCTCTCACACACACAAAGATATATTGCTTACGAACATCTTTATGCACTTCACTCAGTTTGACATCATCACCAAATCAGCTTGACTTTATCATATAGATGTCGTGCTGACTTTTTCTAGCTAGCTAGCTCATCATCGTATGCATTTTTCTTGGTTCTAACAAAGAAAGAGATGGGACATGGAGGAGGACATACATGTTGCAACAAGCAAAAAGTGAAAAGAGGTTTATGGTCACCTGAAGAAGATGAGAAACTCATTAACTACAATACTTCTCATGGTCATGGCTGCTGGAGTTCGGTTCCTAAGCTTGCTGGTCTCTCTCTTTCTCTATATTACAAAAATTATTCATAAAAATTGTAACAAAATGTGTTAAGATCATTTTTACAAACGGATAGAGGGTTTTTCCGTGTTTAGGTTACCCCTAGAGGGTGAGTCTTTGAGTCATATGTACACGGCTTAACCAATGTTTCCCGTGACAATTTCTGACCTTCCAAGACTGCTTAAATGCGTATTTAGTGAGGTTTAAACCCTGTACCTCTGGTTAACAGATTAGTTGTCTTACCACTAGACCATTTGGTGGTGGTTTACCATCTTATTTGTTTATAAGTTAATGTAAACCTATGCATCGATCTAGATGTGTGTGTGTGTGTGTGTGTGTGAAGATATAATCTCAGTGATCTCCTTCCTTGACATGAAAAACTGAATCTTTTACTCGTCATGCACATATATCTTAGCTTTTACAAAAGTACGTCCTTTCGTGTGTGCGTGTGAAAGTAATATTAGATCTAGAATATGGGTTTTTATGCTTATGTTTATTTAGTATTGTGTGTTTTTGAAAATCATTAACTTGTCAATCTTTACGTATTAGGGCTCCAAAGATGTGGCAAAAGTTGCAGATTGAGATGGATTAATTATTTACGTCCAGATTTAAAACGAGGAAGCTTTTCTTCTCAAGAAGCCAGTCTCATAGTCGACTTACACCGAATTCTTGGAAATAGGTATAACGAAAACAACTATGATTTTTAGGATCTGGAGTATACTTTTGCTAATGTTGGCGTTCTAATTATCTAATATAAGTTTGCTTTGGATATACAGATGGGCGCAAATTGCAAAACATTTACCAGGACGAACGGATAATGAGGTTAAGAACTTTTGGAACTCAAGCATAAAAAAGAAGCTTCTTGCTCATAGCCACTTATCTAGTCATCATCTTATCTCTACTTTTCCCAACCGTAAAACCACCAACATTCATGTTCAGTTAGGTGGTCACCATCAATATTACGACAGTCTATTTGATGCAAGCCCTATTGTGATAAGCTCGTATCAACCTCATATAATCCTTGATCAAGATCACCATGTCCATGAACCACCAAGGGCCACTAGTCAACCACATGTGATCAATCTTGATAAATGCTTTGACGTTGATCCTACTCCTGATCTCCCTCCTCTTCCGCAATCGTTTATTGTCAATTCTTCTTCAATGTTTGATAACCAGTTTGCCACAATTTAGTTTCTAAACTCCTATGATCATAGTATTCTAAAACCGGAGAATTATGACCTCATCCTTGGCCAAAACTTGGATCATGATCATAACCCTTCCATAATAGTACCATTTAAGCTAGGTGACCAAACAAATAATATCGACTTGACAACAAATATCCTCCCACAAGCTATAAACTCACAGGATTTAAACCCGCCCACAAGCTCTCAAACGGATTACCTAGAGACGTTTGTGCCAAACTTTCCATCCTCTTCATCCTCGCCATCGTCATCGTTGGTGTTACCTCAATTTGTGGTTAGCAAGGTAAGTAGTATAATGTAACTAATCAATAAGTGTTAATATTGTGTTTCTAGACCAATAATGAATGAACCTAAAAATATATTGCTAGATTTAGGGTCTTAAATTCAGAAGGAACAATGCGATATATCTGATGTTATACAATTCCCGTATGAAAAAAGAAAACATATTTACTATTTCTTCACATGTTCTTGTATATGCTTCTGTATATGTTGTATATTTAATTTCACATTGATGATCATATGTATCTTTTATGGTAGATACACGCAGCAAAACACATTTTGGTGTGTGTATGATTATGTTAAAAGTAGGTGTTGTAGCTAGGTGGGGACTTAGAGTTCAAATTTGGCTACAATTTAAGAAGCATATGAGCAATGGCTATACATTTCCTGTTTGATGCTAAATTAGATGCAAAGCGTAGAAAGAATGTCATGTGGTGATCAGAAGATATAAATCAAACTTCATGTCTCTACCCCATACTACATGATTAATGCAAATTTCAGTGACTTAAGAGATCTACAACAAAACATACGCCTAGATTATGTACATCAACTTGTATTAAGGCGTCAAGTTTATATGGTTTTATGTAGGAAGAACATACACAAATTCATATGTGTAAACTAAAGAAACAGAAAATTTAGCTGGTTTAACTACAATCTAAGCTATCTTTTTCTTTTTTGTCATACGAGTATACGACCGCGCGTACTTTTAAATCCGGTCTTTTCCGTGCATCGTGTTACTTGTTAATCTTCTTCGTCTTATAAGGAGCCGGTAACCATCTAAGTTTTCAAATGTGTAATTATTTTTTTTCCAGGGTCTTTAAATAAACAAAAGCGCCATTTAACCAACCATTAAACTAAGCAACACTCACCCCCCTTTTACGTACTTCTTAGTTCTTACTTCCCCATTTACCATTTCATCCTCAACAACACTTACTCGCCCTACCTGAACCGGAGTACCCACAAATATGTTAACTTACAAATGCAAAAATCAACCATCAAACTCGTAGTGTCAAAACTGAACCTGTGTTGACGGATACAGTGTTTTGCTGGCTGGAGGTGGGTGGAGCAATGAGCAGATGTATTAAGATGTTAAATGAGTAGGTTTTATAAGAAGAAAATGATAAGATGAGTATATGAATTAATATGAGACTTACTGTGATTGTTTTTCAAGAAATATGAGAGAAGTATTAGAAATCAAAGGGTGGAGTGGTACGGTCCATGAAAATTCATGACTTGTTAGAGAGCCAGGTGTCATGACGAAGTGAAAGTTCGTCGTCGCGCCACCTCAGCGCCACATCAGCATCTCATTTTCCCACAACTAACCACAACAAACCCCCTCCTCACTCATAACAAACTTCAACCTCTTCATTTAGGGCCCACAATTACACACACTACACACACAAACACACACACTACACACACAAACACACAAACCTTCTGCTTTTGTGTCAGAATTTACCTTCGTCGTCCCCACGACTTCACACTTCACGGCGAGCCACAACGAGCCAAGCGGTGTGGCGGCGGCGAGGCTCCACGTAGGCGACGGCGAGCCTCCACAACGACCACACCGTGCGCTGTTATAACAAGTTAAGGTGGCGAGCTTGTGCGAATCTTTTTGGGAAACAAAACTGAAATATTAACCAAGATTAATAGTAACGGTGACCCAAAGACTTATAGTAATGGTGACTTTAAAGGTGACAAGACCAACCTGCTACCTAGGGCCACATCAGCTTTAATCCCTAAGATCAAACACATGATCAAATGGTCATGGTAAGACGAACTCGATCACAACAAAATACATACCCCATAAAAACTAATAAAAATACACACAAACAAAAACATATGGATTCCATTTGGCCGCTTTTGCGACGTGTTCTCCAAGGATTGTCGTAGGGGGGGGGATCGTCCTTTTTGTTGGACCAACCTTTGCAAAGGTCTCCATTACTATCAACCTAAAAAACTTTCTACTACTTAGCTGGTCACATCATACAACAAATAATCAAATTTTAAAAGCAAAAGGTATCCGTAAGCCATAGGACTCGCGTTATAGCAAAAAAGTGCTGCCACATCAGCACTATTCCCGTATAACTCATGTAACACCCGTAAGTTTTTTACTCTGTATTTTTTAATGTTGTATAAGCCATAATACACACTGAGGAGTATACGCCGTATGCACTCTACACCAGTGTATACGTCGTATACACCCTCCACTAGTGTATACGTCATATACACCTGCACTTTTGACACAGCTTCTGCAAATACTGCATGATAACATCAAATAGTCCTGAATATTAAGTGTCAATTTCCCCCAATAATGCTCGTTATTTATATTATTTATATGGATTTACGCTTGTTTTCCATGTTTTCCACTTTCCAGGTAAATTACGAGCATTGGAGCTAAAGAGACGCGGAAATGGAAACATATCTAAAGATTTATCACAGTATGCTATTTTGAAGAAGTTACGGCGTAACTCATCTCTCACATTACGCCGTAACTATTGCGTGACTTAGTATGCCAACTTATCGAGGGATTACGGTAACTCCTCCCAAAGGTTACGACGCAACTACATTAGGTCAAAAGAAGTTCCACGCCCGATACTTACAGCCGTAACTCTGCATCTCTTACGACGTAACCGAGTTTATTGAAGACAACGCCGTAACCACTCATTAGGTTACGCCGTAACCAGCAGATCTAGTGCATTTTACTAAGAAATAGAAGGTTACGACGTAACTCCTATATGAGTTACGCCGTAACCCAGATCTAGCCTATAAATACCCCACGAATTCCAGCATTTCTAATCATCCCATTCCACACACAACACTCTGAGAACGTGGGAAAAAACTCAAGGCAAGTCTAGGGGTGCATACGGAGCTGTTTCCAAGGGAGAAGTCACTCCATTACGATAAGGATTAGTGTTTTATATTTCTTTTACTTTCAATTCATGTATTTCATACTTTTGAATATTGAATTGATTTGCATGATTAAAATGAGCGGCTAAACACCTTTTGGTGCTAGCCTAGTTATGATTCCTTAATTGTTTTGTTTGCGTTTACCTTTACTTCCGTACAATTATTTCTAAGTGTCTGCATGCATAGTTCGTTGGTAGCCACCCTTGGTTCGGTAGTTTTGAATGGCGGTAGAGGCCAATTGCCTAGGAGATATGACCAACTGACCATAGGTGAGCGGACTGAGACGGGAAGGGTAAGATATGACCAACTGATGACCCTTTCTACTTATGCGATTTGACCAACTATTCACCTATCGTTTGGATGAACTTAAGAATTGGGGGGTGTAGTGTCTAAGTTCCTAATGGTCGGGCACTCACTATTATGAATATAGCGTGTAGTGGTACTTAATGACTTGGCTTAGGGGACCAGGAACAACATGACTTATGAAGGTGCACCTGATTTCTCCTGTGGTGGCATCTTTGCTGATAGGTTAGGGCGAATTGACCAAATGCTGTCCTCTCGAATTTGACCCCACCTGAAGTAATTGGAAGTAGGTAGACGTAGACATAACTAGCTAGGAGGATTAACTAGGTTAGTACCACTTCTCTCTATTGATTTCTCTTTTCCATTTATCTGCTTTATTTTATTCTGCATTAGTAGTTTAATTAATTAAATCCCTATCGAAACTATTATTCTGTGACAATTAGACTTAGTAATAATCCAACACACATAGCTCTTGGGACGACCTCGGCTTTATCATTACTACACTACACACGACCGGGTACACTGCCCGTTAGTGCACTAGGGTAGACCATAGGTATAGCGAGATACTATAAATATTAAGACCTGGTCAGTAAAACCTGCATCAAGTTTTTGGTGCCGTTGCCGGGGAGTTATATTAGGATTGATATTAAGTCTTTAATTTCGTTTTAAACTTTTCTCACGATCATATTTCAAGTTTTCAGGTACCATGGAAGTTGTTAACATCGATGACCTCACTCTTGAGGAATACTTGGCGTTGCCAAGAGCGGAACAAGGGCCGGGTCTCGTAGGACCAATTGGAGCGGATGTCCGTTTTCGAAATCAAGGACCAATTTATGAGGGAGCTTCGAGCTAACCCTTTTTTTTGGAAACAGGGACGAAGATGCATATGAGCACGTTGAAAATGTCCTATACATCGCTAGCTTTTTCAACATTCCGGAGGTGTCTCATAATGCTGTTATGCTAAGGGTATTCCCAATGACTCTTACTGAACCGCCAGAAGATGAATCGAAAGATTGCCCGCCGGGGCAATTAATACTTGGGCGCTACTAAAGAAACACTTTATTCAAAGATATTGCCCGCCGTCAAAGATTTCTAACCAGCTTTTGGAAATCCATAATTTCAAACAAGAAGATGACAAAACGCTGTATCAAGCTTGGGACAGATACAACGATCTTCTTTACAAGTGTCCTACCAATGATCTGAACAACCAGTAGAAGGTCAATATTTTCTACAAAGGAATTAACGTAACTACAAGGCAGATGCTGGACTATCAAGGACCTATCCCAAACATGACTCATACTCTTGCAATTGAAGCCATTCAAAAAATGGCGGATCACTCTCAAAAATAGCACGACAAAGAAAGTAAAAGGAACCAAGGCGGAAGTTTTGATGGAATTGCAGCAATCGCTAGTAAAATTGAAACTCTCAGTCGAGATATGCTGAAGGTCAGAGAAACCGTTCATGCCATCCAAGTAGGTTGTGAAAGCTGTGGAGGAGGACATCTTACGAATAATTGTCCTCATGTGGACGAAGAGAATATTGAAGAAGCTAAGTATGGAGAAAATCGACCATTTTAAGAAGATAATCGAAATAGTAATGGTTATCGTGGAAATTACAGCCGTGGGCCTTATGGAGAAAGAAAGCCCAGTCTTGAAGAAACAATTAATAAGTTCCTGGAAAGTTCAGCCCAAAGACGAAAGGTGCAAGATGAGTGGTTGAAAGAATTCCAGGAAAATACTGACAGGAACCTTTCCCAAGCATGACACAACTCGAAAACCTAGAATCCATGGTGGAGAAGCTCAGCGAAAAAGTAAGGAGAAATAACGATAAACCTGAAGGATCTAAACCAGCTATGGAATGTAAAGTGATTTTTTTCGATGATAACTCGAAGGTTCGAGGCCATTGAAACGGATTCAAGGGATGATTTCGTCGACAGATCGAGGATTCTGTTGTAACTTCGCGCCTAATGAGTTACGACGTAACTATGTCTTTGGCAGCGATAACGGGGTTATGAAGAACACTGAGGATAACGACTCCAGCGAGTTACGCCGTAACCAAGAAACTCAGTTACGGCGTAACTGGGATAAGTGGGCAGAAAAATTCCTTGAAGTAGAAGAATCAGGAAAGGACTGGTCCCATGACATCAACTTGTGCCCTCTGCCCAAATCTAAGAAGAAATATCACTGGTGCAAAATGATACCAGTTGCTAAGGGAGATTGGTACGATCTTTGGGCTTCTTGTGACCTGAGAAATGAGGTTTGTCATGGCGGAAGCAATAAGAATAGGATCAACCATAACAAATTTATGTGGTCAGCATATACTGATGATGAAAGACTAGAGAAACTCTCCCTTGAAGATGAAGAAGAGCCACTTATCACTCACTGGTGTACTCCTCTCATCATAACTGACAAGGAGTCCACACTAGCATGGCCTACATGCAACCCCTTCCGTGAGTATTGAAATGGCGGGGATAGTGAAAGAGAGGAATAGTGTACATGCCCTCATGAGCGTGAAAGACATTGTATAAAGTTCGGTGACTTGGCATTTGCTGATGGTACGCAAATACAATTCGGGGATGCCAAGATTAACCCGAATCTCCTTAAGAAGCTAAAAATTGATTACGAGGAGCACATTCAAAAAAAGGAAGAGGCTAATAATGACATATACTGCACGGATGAGCATTTAAGTGAAACTGACAACATGAAATTATGCAGTCACTGGTGCAAAAGAGTAAAATCTCATGGGGAAATTTTTTGGGCGTCATGCAATCCATATGACGATATATGTAACGGGGGAAGCAGCTCTGGGAGAATAGGAAAAGACGAATTCTATTGGTCCTCAACCAATGATGAGGAGAGAACGAGTTTGCTTTGGCTGGACAACCTAGGATTCGATAATTGGGTGAAGATTAAGTATGGACATGTGGACACATTAACCAAATAGAAGATTTGGAAGGAGTACATGGATCGAGAAAATTCAAACAACGAAAGTCTCAACAACACGAGTGAAATAACAATTGAAAATGACAAAGAGTTGGTTAGTGATGAAAAAGAAGAATGCAAGTGCGTTCTAGTGGAGAATCGCTTTCGATGAAGAATGGTTCAAGTGGTACGCTTCGATGATGATGATATTGAAGGGATCCTAGATTACCTTGAGTTGCAAGGTAATGAGGAATTTACTGATCCCGACGACGAAGCTTACGAACAGAGGAGGTGCAAACTCCTGGGGATCCCCTACAAAAGACCACCTCCAATTATTGTCGAAAAATATGAATTCACTCGCTACCACCTGGGACCGGAAGAGAAATTTTGTAAAGTCCGAAAAATCGAAACCAATGAATACCTCGCTTCAATGTCGCCGGATGAGGCATAACTTGATGAAAGATATTGAAGAAGTGGGGCAGATCCAAAGGCCCCCATAGAAGCCCCGCAGCTCTGAGTCTAACTTAAATACTCGTAACTAAATAAAAGTGCTCTTTCGGGAGACAACTCGAATTATCCCTTTCTTTTGTTTTATTTCCTTTTCGTTGGGTTTGTGTTTTCTAACCATTTTTGCAGAAACGAGGAACTAATTGCTGCCGCAGCTGCTGATTCGTCACGAGAGTTACGACGTAACTCATCTTAGTGATTACGCCGTAACCAACTTATTAGCAGCAGAATTCTTGACGATTACCAATTGCAGTAATACCATCTCGCTGGTTACACCGTAACTACTCGCTTTGCATGCTCATTCCAGTTTTGCCCACGCGTAACTCCTTCAAAAGAGTTATGACGTAACTTTCCTCTGCTTTAATTCTTTCATTTCAAAACACAATAATCTTGTATTAGTTTTTAAATGAACTTTGTGGGTGTGTTCCCTGTAAACCCTCACAAGACTTCACTCGTCCATTTGGGACACCAAGTGGTTCAAAAGGCTTGTTGCATGTGCTAAATGCAACCGTGATTCCTACGAAAGTGAGTTAGGTTTGTTTTTCGTTTTTTCATTTTTTTTAGAATTATGCTTGTCGGTATTGTGATTTCAGGGATTGAAGTTTGTTCATGACGCTTATACGAAGGCACGTTTCTTTTTCGTGGGCCTTGTTCTTTATGGAGCAAATTTCAGGGAAGTTCTCGCTCTAATTCTACCTTTCTCTTCACCTTTATTTTAATGCCTAGTACAAAAGGGACTTTGTACAATTCAAGTGGGAGGACGGGAGTAGAATTATCTCTTGAACTTTATTTCGCCCTCATTTTTCTAGTTTATTTTGAAAAATTATGCCATTTTTAAAATTTTGACATGTTTTTCCTTACCTAACTAGATTAGACCTTAGCCGAGCACATACAACCCTTGATATTATATGGTGAGATTAGCCTTATCCGTTTCCAATATTTTACTCCAAATCCATCAAATTATGAGTGTGCCGGTAGCTTGTAAACTTTAGAACTTGGCCTTTGCATCATTACGAAACCATAGACGAGGTATGTTGAGTTAGCTCGATGTATTTGGACTTTTCAGTTTTAGAAGGCAATATTATATGATTATCACCCAAACAGCCTACCATTGTGAGTCTATCGATTAGTCACCTCGACTTTTCGACCCCCATGTGAAACCCTTTTGTTGCACTCATCTTTAGTGCAAGATACTCCTAGATACACCCTTCTGAGCCATTCCTTTCATTTTGTTCACCCAATATATTATTTCGATACACCTATACACCTTAGCCTACCCTGTAGTCTTTATTTGTAATTGGGAAGTCATCATTTGCCTAAGTTCAAGGTTCGAGTGGAAAGGTTCGGAAATCACGCTTTCACCTACAACATTTCTGAAGATCATTGAAGACCCCCCGAATTCCCATTGTTCATCCCAAGTGGGGGGATATTATGTTCTGTTGAAAAAAAAAATTGTTATGATTATGTTATTGTTAAGTGCGATGTTATAAACATACGTAGTATGAGCTTTATTGATTTAGTATCGAGGAGGCCACCTTGGTCACATTTGAAGATTGGAGTTGGTAGTTATGCCAACAGTTGGAGAAAAAGTAGTGTGCCCATAACGACGTCCTCTAATGACACATCTACCTTGCATTTCATGATCTGGTTTCTTGGCTTCTAAGCTTGAACTTTGGGCGGACGGTAAGTGGTGATGACTTGGTTATAGATTTAGACTACATGCTTGTTTTTTAGTTTACACCAATTTTATATCCCATGTCTTATCCTACCCTTTTAGTCATGAAGCGTGTCTAGGTGATGCAGCGAGCAATCTTTAGTGTCTTGGCCATGGATTTGGTCATGTATCATTGATTTTGTCCACTTCGCCGTGACATGTTAGTAATGAAGAGTCAAGCTGATGATAGAATACATGCTATGACTGTGCGATTGAGTGATCACCCCGAAATTGACACTTTGAATAGTTGAGATATTTGAGTGTTTGTTCCCCTTTCGTGAGGTGTTTGGCTTTGTTTTATTCTAGCATAAGGGATTTGTAAACTCATATTTTCCAGGTTATGAGAGATATCTTTTTAAGAATCTATCTAATAAGGTCTACTTGAGGGCAAGTAGAGTTCAAGTGGGGGGATATTTGATAACATCAAATAGTCCTGAATATTAAGTGTCAATTTCCCCAATAATGCTCGTTATTTACATTATTTATATGGATTTACGCTTGTTTTCCACTTCTAGGTAAATTACGAGCATTGGAGCTAAAGAGACGCGGAAATGGAAACATGTCTAAAGATTTATCACAGTATGCTATTTTGAAGAAGTTACGGCGTAACTCATCTCTCACATTACGCCGTAACTATTGCGTGACTCAGTATGCCAACTTATCATAAGGTTACGGCGTAACTCCTCCCAAAGGTTACGACGTAACTACATTAGGTCAAAAGATGTTCCACGCCGCTGATACTTATGCCGTAACTACTGCATCTCTTACGACGTAATCGAGTTTATTGAAGACTACGACGTAACCACTCATTAGGTTATGCCGTAACCAGCAGATCTAGTGCATTTTACAAAGAAATAGAAGGTTACGTCATAACTCCTATATGGGTTACACCGTAACCCAGATCTGGCCTATAAATACCCCACGAATTCCAAAGATTTTTAATCATCCCATTCCACACACAACTCTCTGAGAACGTGGGAAAAAGCTCAAGTCAGGTCTAGGGGGCATCTGGAGTGTTTCAAGGGAGAAGTCACTCCATTACGATAAGCATTAGCATTTTATATTTCTTTTACTTTCAATTCATGTATTTCATACTTTTGAATATTGAATTGATTTGCATGATTAATATGAGCGCCTAAGCACCTTTTGGTGCTAGCCTAGTTATGATTTCTTAATTTTTTTGTTTATGTTTACCTTTACTTCCGTACAATTATTTCTAAGTGTATGCATGCATAGTTCATTGGTAGCCACCCTTGGTTCAGTAGTTTTGAATGGCGGTAGAGGCCAATTGCCTAGGAGATATGACCAACTGACCCTAGGTGAGCGGACTGAGACGGGAAGGGTAAGATATGTCCAACTGACGACCCTTTCTACTTGTGCGATTTGACCAACTGATCACCTATCGTTTGGATGAACTTAAGAATTTGGGGGTGTAGTGTCTAAGTTCCTAACGGCCGGACACTCACTATTATGAATCTAGCATGTAGCGGTACTTAATGACTTGGCTTAGGGGACCGGGAACAACATGACTTATGACGGTGCACCTGATTTCTCCTGTGGTGGCATCTTTACTGATAGGTTAGGGCGAATTGATCAAATGCTGTCCTCTAATTTGACCCCACCTGAAGTAATTGGAAGTAGGTAGACGTAGACATAACTAGCTAGGAGAATTAACTAGGTTAGCACCACTTCTCTCTATTGATTTCTCTTTACCATTTATCTGTTTTATTTTATTCTGCATTAGTAGTTTAATTAATTAAATCCCTATCGAAACTATTATTCTGTGACAATTAGACTTAGTAATAATCCAACACACATAGCTCTTGGGACAACCTCGGTTTTACCATTTACTACACTACACACGACCGGGTACACTTCCCGTTATTGCACTAGGGTAGACCATAGGTATAACGAGATACTATAAATATTAAGACCTGGTCAGTAAAACATGCATCACTGCACATAGCCATTTTCCGCAAAACGCAACTTAACAAAACATGTGCATTGTCATTTCAAACATCATAGTAACTATACATAAGGGTGGTAAACATAATTAGACCTATATTGCTTGAAAATAGCTAAAACTACATTATGCCAAACACCCTTTCTAACATATATATACACAACACATATTCTAAACTTTAACATTTTGGTTCTACGTTTTTCCATAAAACAACTTAAAAGACACAAAGGGATTTTTAGTAGTATCGAGAGAGGGTTTGAGAAATGCTCTACACATCCGAGCACCACCGATAGCTAACCTGCTAAATTCTTTCCCTTTATCTTAGTCTTTTGGCTCACTAAAAAAACATGAAACGAAGAAACATAAGCGCAAAGCTTAGTGAGTAAACATAGTATAAACTAATAACACGAAGTAATAAATGTGTATAAGCGTTGCTTTACATAGTAAGGGTCGTTCCATGATCATGAGTGCTTCTTTAGCACATGTACCCCACTTAGGACGTTATGACTACTTCACTTCACCAAAAGATATAATGCCTTAAACATGACTCCACAAAGGATCATGAGTGGCATTTTTTATGGTTATTTCCCATAGGAAGTTGTAAGTTCCAATTGCGGAGCATGTGTGCCATTTACGCACTAATTATCCACAAAGGTCGTCTAAGTTCTATTTTCGGAACATAAGTGCCATTATGCACTAACACTCCACATAAGACCATATAAGTTATGTTTTAGGAACGTAAGTGCCATTATGCACTAACACTCCACAAAGGACCATATAAGTTCCTTTCTAGGAATATATGTGCCAATTATGAACTAATGCTCCACTTAGGTTATCATATGGGCCTTAGTCCACAAAGAAACCCATAAACAGACTAAGCACATGTCTATGGAGAGCAACATAGGCATACATCACATAAATTGTGTAATAATTATCATGTAAGCTTATTCATGAACAAAAACTTATATGCTTGCATAAAACGTTCTCGTACCATGAGTTACAATATCAATATTCATTATAGCACAATTATGAATAACATAAAGTACATGGCATGACTTACGGGTATGCATGACCCCGTATTTATTCTAAAACTCCGTTACTCACCTTAGGTCGGCAAATTATTTCATAAAATTCCAGATAATTAATTGCACTTAAATTGTAACATGAACACAAGAGGGTGTTTGGCTATTCAAATAGTACTAACAATAATGTCAACTTTTCATAAATTAACATCATATAATGATTCTAAACAACCACACTAGGTTATCAATTCTATTAACATGAACTAACATGTGTCATAACCACATATAATCATCCATGACTTGGATAATAAACACATTATCAAATCTTAAACATCAAAACACATAACAATGCCAAAGTGTTCATTATGCACCATATCGGAAATCACCTATTTTGAATTACTTGTTCCTTGAACCAACCCATGAGGCCACATTCATAAGAAAGTAGACTCTTTTTCCATTTCGAAAACATATGGCACGGCTCAAACGGAGCTACGACTGGTTTTTCATATAAATTTTCTAAAAATTTTTTTGTTGCACTTTTCAGCTTTTGACTTGCTGCATTAAAATGCATTTTTGACCCATTTAACTTTCGAACTGACAAAAACTTTCTTCATAAGAAATGTAGTAACACAAGAGGCTTTTCAAAAACTCAAGTCATGACTCAATCCGAGCTAACTTAGTTCTTATATGAATTATTTAGCATGACACTAAATTCCAAAAATGTTAAGCATCATATAATCATTTATGGGTTATGCCAAACACTCTAAGCATCATAAGCTCTATAAAATCATAGCCCAAACATTCTCAATGTATGATATATCCTTAATCATCATATAACTTGAATTCATCATAATTATGTACATAAATTCATCATAACCTTATTTATAAGCTTATACCATGTTATTTGATCAAAAAACCCTTTAATAGGTTATCCTTAACATGAAGTATAAAATTACTAACAATTCACACCTTAAAGCCACTTAGTATCTTTGTTTAAAAAAGTGTGTCTTATTGCTCCTGAATCATGAGGCGAGCCAAGGCAGCGAGGTCATCGCATCAGGATCTTTCATGCGCAACCATTACATAAGGCAATCTGAGGCGGTGCTTTTTGCCGCCTTTGAAGAGTGATTTTTGACGCATCATGTGTTTATGGGTTTAAAAAAGATATTTAAACAAAAAAGGTTTAAATGGACTATTATTAGTCCCTTCCAGTTGAAAATTGGGCTTTAAGAAAGTGTAGGATATAGGATTTCACAAACACATTAAACCATAATCATATGAGACGTTCAAGATGTTTTAGAGAGAGAAAGTTCTAGAGAGAGAAAAAGTTCTAGAGAGAGAAAGGGAAGAGAGTTGGGAACTATGTGAAACAAAGAAAAATGGTATTGAAGCTCCAACTCTCTACCTTGGGAGGTAGAGGGTATTTATAGTATCTTACAAATAAACGCCACCTACGGGCTGTGGATCAGGAATACAGTGGGTAAAGACCCGTCCGTCCTCCATGGTGTTACTTAACAAACTACTTACTAGCATAACTTGACTACGACTACGAGCTTTCTATCGAATACATATACTTGAGGTGACCGACTCTTTAACGACTGAATTTTCTAATTCCTAACAATCTCCCCCTAAGGGAGGTCACCTTAATTTACAATGAATACAAACAGATATTACATTAGATTGTTCTAGGATTCTTGATTAAGTTCTTTGCTCAGAAGCTCGTAGTATTTGATTCTTCATTTTCCGCATGTTTGGATGATTTCAAGTGGAGGTCTTTAACTGATCCACGTGATGATGAGTTTTGAGCCAGCATTGAGATCATCAGCTAACATTAATCTCTGACTCTTCCTTTGTGGTGTTGGTATTATGTGATGTTGTGACATTTGGACCGACATGCTCACATTCTAGATCATGATATATTCTCATCAGAGTAGCGGAAGCTTTTACTGGTTCATGATATTGGCAGCGTAGCGAAGCATGGAGTGAAAATATCCGAGTCATTGATGCACTTATCATGATTTCTTTAGAAATGAATGTATTGTGTGAGCATGCGGCTATGAATTGACCGCTTCATTCGATCAACAAACGCGGGCGCATCGCATACAACAGTTAGCAATAAAGCGCACGAAATTGTCTTTGATCACTTTCGTTGAATTGAGGTACACGGCCCACGGTTCCTCGCTGATCATACATAAGTAACGCGTGATCGTGTATAATTCAAGAATTTCCTTGACAGGGTTTCTTGCAAATGCTCTAGCCGTTCTCAAACCGAACGTCTCAAAGAAGACAACACGGAGTGAGTGAACCAGCGAATTGAGATTCACCGATTGATGAAAAGAGATTTGAAAAACAATCGTGTATCGCTCAATAGAAATTGTTTTTGCAATACAACGAAGGTTTTTAATGAAAATCAATTATCAATCAAAAACACCTTTTATTTTGAAATATTAGTACACAGTCGATGTGCTAAGGAAAAGAGTTTTTAAGCACAACGACCGGTTTTTTTCAAAGGTATCCGTCAATCCATAACCTGAACCAGGATTGATTCAAGAGATTGAATCGCCCCATTGTTTCTGTTCAGTTGTCACATGGTTGATCTATTGGATAGATCTCACATGCCACCCACCAGGAGCTTGTTTGATGTTGGCTCCAGAAGGCTTTCCATCTTCATTGTGAATAAGTTTGCATATCACTCAGATGTTCTGGCAATACCACAAGGATAATGCGTAGGACTCATAAGATATAATCTCTCTTTCCACATTGTGTGAAACAGAGAGTCTTCATTGACAGTGTCCTAAAGAGATTTATATGATGATCTCGTGGCTCTAGACTCAATTGTGCATATTTGGTTCCTAAACCGGAGACTAGGGAGAGGGTCTCCTTCTTCAATATCAACAAACTCTAAAAGAAAGTCGATAGATAATGTCGGTTCCCCATGAGAATGAAACAAGACCTTTTAAGAGGAGCTTGAGTAGCTTGGGAAGTTGTAGTGCAGCGCGTCACTGGGTCCATGACGTCTTGTCTTCAATACCGATGTTACCTTAGTAACCATCAGTAGCATATGAATTGAACCCGGTTTCTGCCCTAAGGTTGAATAAATGGAGGGCTATTTATTTTCACCCTTTTCACATTAAATTCTTTTTCATTCTTCAACCCCTTCAGTGCTTACCAATACTTCATAACTAGAACCTTGTTGGGTTTATTCCAGTACTAGCTCTGTCTCAGTCAGCACTCTTCCCATATCTCACATTTCTCCTTTTTTTTCATCATACCTAAAGACTTCTACACTATCTAGTGGATTGTCCCTGGGTAGATCCCTCCGGTTCTGGCGGATCATGGGAACAAATACCTAACCTTATCATCCTTATATCACCATGCATAAAGTAAATTTGGTCGGTCTATTTGGTATTGTTCATCTGCCATTGGAACCAATCGAAAACCATTTGAAAATCAATCCAGATACTTGTGATATATTATCAAAGCATTTTGTACCTGAATTGTTTTTGATATTTTAGAAAGAGAGCTCCCCCTCAACATGTGCATCATGTATTTGAAATCGTTTAGCATACGGAGGCAAGAGGAAGAATTAACTTCTTTGATTACCATTTTCTAAAAGATATCATCATCACTTCCCTGATTAAATCAAGTAGATAAAGCATATTGGGGAAGGATGAGGTTTTCAAAAGTTTGCTCCCCCTCAATATATGCCTCGAGATTGAAAGAGTTTTGCACATACTAGGGGGAACCTGCACTTAGAGACAAATCAATCATGTTTCAATTCTTTGTGGTTTAAAAAGATGCTCCCCCTCAACATGTGCATGGAAAATTTGAAATCGTTTGGCACATGTGGGGAGGAAAGCTTGCTAAACACTTATAAAACCAATTATCAAGTTATCAGTTTAAATCCAATTTAAATCACAAATTCTTCCCCGATCACACTTTCCAAATCCTTTGAGAGTTGTGATCTCTATTTAAATTAAATTTTGAAAGCTTTTTTAGGAGAATAGTGACTTGCTTTTGAAAAACATTTTAACTGACAAGGATCATATTTTCAGACTTTAAACTCCATTGATTAAACATGCAAGAGTATCTTTTGAAAACATAACATTAGCAAAGGTTTTGAATCAACTATATAAAGCATTGTTCCTTTTGATTTTCCAAGAATAACCCTTGCTCATTTACGTGCCAATTGTTTGAAAAATGACCTTTCAAAATAACCTTTTTAATCAATGACACAAGTTGTTGATTGAGAGATAGAGATTTTGACAGATGATAAGCACAAATGATTTACACGAATAATAGAGTACGAGGAAATTTCAAAGCAATTTAGTTTTCATTAGATGGCAAATATTTTTCAGAAGAATCATTAGACGGAAAAATATTTGGAAAGAGAAACATTTGTCCTTTTGATGATAAACATTTGTGTTAAGAATCAGAGCATGAGATTTGAAAAATAAGATAAAGCATGGCTCTGTCCTTTGCTTTTTAAAACGGGTTACTGCCTGAAATGACAATAAACCACAATTTTTCTCCGCCTCATATTTTTTTAAACAAAACTATGTACATTCGAAGAACATCTAAAGACCCGTGACATTCTTTGAATGTCAACACAAAGTCCGTAGATGATATCGAATAAGGAAAAACATGACAAAATAACAATATTTTTGGAATTTTTCAAGATTTTCTAATTTTTAAGGATTTTTGAAAGTTCTATAATTTTCTCTTTGCTTTTTGTAGGTTTTTTAATTTTGTATTTTGGTTTTTGAATAAATATATACAAAGATATGGATGAAGAAAGACCTTTTACTCCTCTTCTTCCTCTTGAAGACGTTTAAGTGTTTTCGGTTGAAGACTCTTTAGCCCAAGTCGTGGGAGGATAAACTCAAAACGTTCTCTTGGAAGAGCTTTGGTGAAGATGTCTGCTAACTGGTATTCAGTCCTCACAAAATAAAGTTCCACCACACCATTTTCAACTTGCTCCTTGATGAAATGATGTCGAATGTCGATGTGCTTTGCTCTTGAGTGTTGTACATTGTTGCATGAGAGAGCAATAGCACTTTTATTATCACAATACAAAGGGATTTTGTTGAATTCAAAGCCATAGTCAGATAATTGGGATCTCATCCATAGGATTTGAGCACAACAAGATGACATGGCTATGTATTCACCTCTGTAGAGGAAATAGAAGTACTCATTTGCTTCTTTGAAGACCAGCTCACAAGCTTATCACCCAAAAATTGAGCACCTCCGGACGTGCATTTCGACGTGTATCTTGACATCCCTGCATGATCAGATCTGCATAGGTCGTTAGTGACATACCGGTGTCTCGGTACCAAAGTCCCATATTGATGGTACCTTGGAGATACCGAAAGACCCGTTTAACCGCTTCAAGGTGCTTTTTGGTAGGCTTAGCTTGGTATCTAGCACACATGCAAACAAATAATAGAATGTGCGGTCTACTGTGGAGGTACATCGGATCCAATCATACTACGATATTTCGTTTGGTCTACCATGATCCCTGAGTGGTCCTCATCCGGTTTAGTACGCTTCATCATGGGAATGTCTCAACAGGGTCACTAGAATCAAATCCAAATTTCTTTAAAATCTCATTTGCATACTTAGATTGATTTATAAAAATGCCTCCTGGACTTTGTGACATTTGTAATCCCAAGAAAAATGACATTTGTCCCATCATTGACATTTGAAATTTGGAACCTATTTCATTTGAGAAACGATCACATTCATTGGGTTCGGTCGAGGCAAATATAATATCATCAACATATATTTGAACGTGAATTAAATGTTTGCCTGACTTTCGAGTGAACAATGTAGGATCAACTGCTCCTTTGTGAATCCAAGTAGATAGAAGAAACTTTGATAGCGTATCATACCATGCCCTTTGAGCTTGCTTTAAACCATAAAGAGCCTTCTTCAAATGATAGACGTGAGTAGGATGTTCTGGAATCACAAAGCCTTCAGGGTTGGGCGTGATAACGACTTCTTTAAGATCTCTGTTAAGAAATGCCGTCTTTACATCCATCTGATAAACCACCATGTTCTTACTTGCAGCATTAGCCAAGAAGATTCTGATCACCTCGATACGAGCAACTGGAGCAAATGAATCTTCAAAGTCAATACCCTCCTCTTTACGGTATCCTTTTGCAACCAATCGAGCCTTATTCTTTAAAACATCACCATGTTCATCAAGTTTCACTTTGAAGATCCACTTAAGAGCAATGATCATAGCACACTCTGGAGCAGGTACTAATTCCCATACATCAAGTCGATCAAACTCATGAATTTCTTCTTGCATGGCATTGAACCAGCTGTCTTCATTCATGGCAGTTTTAACATCTTTTGGTTCGACCTTAGAGAGTACGGAGTTGAAGAAGCACCATAAGGCATCGGTTGCAAGTTGTTTCCATGTGGATACTAGACGAGAGGGGTTTCCAATGATGTTGTCCAATGGATGATCATGTGTCCATTTTATAAGGTGTTCGTGTGGTTGTTGTTGAGGAACTGAAGTAGCAGAGTCGATTTCTCCTGATGAAGATGGTTATGATGATGATTCAGGAGCAAATATGTTTTCAAATGGTGCATCTTCAGGAGTATCAAAGGGATTATCTCCATCAAGGGTGCCAGAAACATTTCCATGATGTACACTCAATGATTGATGATTTGTTGATGAGACAGAGTGATCGCCAGTACAGCGCTTCTTGACTTAGCCATAGAAACCTAAGGGTTAATTTCATTGACGGGATAGCGACCGTTTCTTCAAGTCATCTTCTTAAGGAGGTACATAAGGAGTTCTGGAGAAGAATCGTATACAAGAGTAGATCGATGGGACTACTTGAAGATGCGGGTCCGTAAGCTGGGTTGTCCGGAGCCATTGGACCGGTCAACTCATCGAACGTAACGTGAATTGTTTCCATGATATTTCGGGTTCTTTTGTTGTAGATTCGGTATCCCTTTTGTTTGGTGCATATCCTACAAATACTCCAATGTCCGCTTTAGCTTTAAGTTTGCCTAAGTCTTGGCCCTCATTAGTTGGATAACACAATGCACCAAACACACGAAGGAATGAGAGATTAGGTTTTCTATTGTGGACAAGTTCATATGGAGTTTTTCATGAGAAGTGTGAATTAGGGACCGATTTTGAGTGTAGCATGCGTGGCAATGGCTTCGCCCGGAGAAATATTGGAACCTTTGAGTAAATCAAAGATTGTTCTAGCGGCTTCCACAAGAGTTCGATTTCGTCTTTCAACTACACCGTTCCGTTGAGGAGTTCGTGGAACACTTCTTTGATGACTGATTCCAACACTTTCATAAAACTCACTAAGTTGTTTATTAACAAACTCAAATCCATTGTCTGTTCGATGATTCGACAGTTTTGTTAAGTCAAACCTGCAGTTGTTTGATAAGTTTGATGATGATATATGGAGTTTCATCCTTTGTCCTTAAGAACTTAACCCAGTGAATCAAGAGTAATCATCAACCACAACTAACACATATTTCTTCCCAAAGATATACTCTCATGGGTCCACATAAATCCATGTAAATTGTATGAAGAACTTCATGGAATCGAGTTTGTAGTTTGGGTTTGTGGGCATACTTCTTGCTTTTTCCCAATTGGCATCCTGAACAAAGATGATCATTTTCATACTTTAGTCTAGGTAAACCTAAAACTAAGTCCTTTCTGGAGAGATCATTGATGGTGGCGAAGTTCAAGTGATTGAGCCGACGATGCCATAACCATGACTTTGGTTTTGAAGCCTTTGACAACAAGCAAATTGGAGAAGACTTCATCATATCTTCGATAGAGATGGTGTATAGATTTGAACCACGTATTCCTCTTAAAAGTTCTTTACCATCATGTTCTCTAACGAAACAAAGTATGTTTTCAAGGCCACTTCTAGATCGAATCACGAATTGACCGAACAGAGAATAAGTTATGACCAAGACCTTCTAAGTAATATACCCGGAGATAACACTATCACCGACAACATAATCTCCATAACCCATAATTGCACCGAAATGATCGTTCCGAATCTAACAGTCCCGATGAATTTACTCACGAAGTTCATGAGCTACGACCGGTCTCCGGTCATATGCTTGGAACAACTGAGTCCGGTACCACGTAACGATTTGAACGATCTGCAGTTGAACACAGATAAGAATGGATAACTAGATAATTGGGAACCCCATGCAATAATGGGTTCCACTTGGTTAGTAACAGTAATTGGAACACCCATATTAGAAGTAGAAACAATGGAATCATCAGAAATAGATGCAGTGCTAATGTCCGTATTCGACCTATTCAAAGTATGTTCACTTCTTAAGGGAATAGTTCTACCAGTAGGCATCCATTTTATAGTGGGCATTGTTTTAGCAAATTGAGGGCAGAACTCATTAACCTTACGGCCAGAAGGTATCCATTGATAACCTATTTTACTAAATATTCTTCTTGTGGGTTTCCACTATTTTTTAACTTTTTTTCGCCTTTGCCTTTTAGCCTTCTTAGCTTGAATTTTAACATTAACACTTTTAACTGGGCATTTGACAGCATTAGACAAAACATTCACACCACATTCATGATTAGTAACAGAAAATAAGCAATCGTCATTACATGGTTTGCAAATAGTAGCATAATTCGAATTAATTACAGTACGCTTATAGCTAATACTAGAATCAACACGATTTGTTTTATTCAACTCAAACTTAATATTCCTAGGGTGATCTTCTACTCTCTTCCAATGCACACTCTTAGCTTGCGAGGTCCTATCATGCTTGGTATTGCAGGAGGCTTTGACCGCTTGCTTTTATGTCACTGATTACTCCTGTAGAGGGAATTATGGGAACATTAGTTGGTTGATCTATTTTTTGCATTTTTGAACTAGACGTGCAAGGATCTGAACTACTTGAAGGCACATTAGTGTTCACTTTCCTAATACTAGGCATAGAATGGTTTGTATGCTTGGCACTAGGCATAGAACAAGGCATCACAGCTTTTCCTTTCGCACCTAAGGATTTAGGACATGTTGCAATTAAGCATTCTAGCAGCTCCTGAGATCGTTTGGCCTGAATGCAAGCAAACCTAATTTCTCTATCAAGAGGCTTATTTATGAAATCCTCTTCCACAATCTCACGGAGACATTCTAGACTATCCTTAAGGTGAGCACAATAGTTATGAAACACAAGTTCATTATTCCTAAGATAAGGAGGGATGTATTTACTGATCACAAAGATATTTTCCGAGGATGACTTTGATGCAACATTCTCATTAAAGACAAGTGGCAGTTTCCCTTTTTCCGACTCTCAGATTCTAAATTTCTTTTGTAAAGACGTTATTTTTTCGTTGTTTTTGTCACGAGTGACTTTCATTGAATCATATAACTCTTTAAAGTGTCGTTTAACTTTTTCATTTTCTTCTAGAAAACTTTCGTTTTCCTTTTGTAAAGCATTAACCAAGTTTTGAAGATGAAAAGTTTGAGAATACTGAGAATCTAAAGGAGGAGGCATTTGGGAGCCGTTCAGACCCTTTAATTGAGAGATGTCTTGATATTTGAGGTTTTGACATTTTCTTTAAGATGTTGATATTTTAGTTGTAAATCAAAATGTTCAACTTCTAGTTTAGAAAGATGTTTTACCAAATTATCGTGATCATCCCGATCAATTTTCTCATTCAGTTTAGAATTAATCTTTTCAAGCTCAATGACACGATCATGGGAGACTTTCGAGAGCAAATGAGATAATTCATGAAATTGAGAAGCATTAATGGAACAATTAAGTAGCAAGTAAAACACATCTTGAGTAATACATTCAGAAATAAGATTCTCATTCAATGTATGCAAGTTATTCCTCTCAATCTCATTATATTTTAATTCTCGCCCATAGTCACTAACCTCAACTATCATTGCATCAAATTCCTTTTCCATTTCTTTAATATCTGAATCCATCCCCTTTTAAGACTCTCAAATTGATCTTTTAGTTGTTTAAAGAAAGGCATGACCTCGGTTAAATAGCATTCTTTAGTTTGCTCAAAACCCCTTTCCCCTTCAGTTATCCCAATGGGTGTGATCCTTTTCTTACAAGTTTTCTCAAAATCAACAAATAATTGAAAAATAACATATTGACTGATCAAGGTCTTGCTTTTAGTGGCAATAGTTCTAGGAACTAAATGCATTGGTGTATTCGGAGGATACAAAGTCGCTGAAGGCATTTTCCTTAAGGGAGGGTTTGTTACAACAAGATTCTCTGCTTTTTGCTTATCTAAATCCTTTTTCCCGAACACTTGTTCGGGTGTTAACAACGTTTGAGGCTTAAACTTGTTCAAGGAAATCCAATTTTCCTTTTTGTAATCATGGGGTTTGATCGTTATGTTATTCTCTTTACATTCAGGATCTTCTAGCTTCTTATTCATTTTATCCCTAGATGCATCATCTAATTTTCTATCTTCCTCAGAGCACTCAACGCAACTAGGTTTCTTTCTAGGTTTAAGAATCTCATTGCCATCATAGATTACATTTTGAGCGACTCTAGCCTTTTTAACAACCTCGGATTAGGTTCCACAACAAGGGGAATGCTATGCTTATCGCTTAAGACTCTATGTTTAGTGATCAGGTGAGCAGTCTGAATGGTATTCCCTTGTACGTACAACTTATTTTCAAGCTTGTTTTTCAAAGTTTTTAGATTGGAGAAATAATTCAAAAGTTTTGATTCCTTAGCATTGAATTCTTGCTTAAGCATTTTAACATTTTCTTGAAGTTCTGGTTTTTGCTTAGCAGTTTTAGAAAACTTTTCTTGTAAGGAGTTTAACTCTTGTTTTAAGACTTCTTCTCTAAAATAACTTTTTCTAATAATTGTACGCATTTGGTCATCCATTTCCCGCTCACGGGTGGTCAACTCAAACTTAGCACGTTGTTCATAAATGGCAACTTTTTCTTTATAGGCATTCGGTTGAGATAAGAATCATCGAGCACATGCAAGTGTATTCATAAAAACATAGTCATCATTGATCGGAAGATGCATTACTTGGTACAACCTCACTTTCACTCTTCACATATTGATCATATGGGACAATATTGCTATTACCCTCATCATCAATATCCGATTCATAAGTTTCAAGAGATTGTACTTTATTATGCATCTTTTGCTCATCAACATCATCATATAGTTTTAATACCTCTGAAATGATTTTGTCTTTGGATGAACTAGCTTGTTGTGGTGAGAGACCTTTGGAGAGACCATAGGTGAGATGCTAGCCATGAAGATTGTTTGGTAAGTAGGTTCATCATCGACTTGAGTCGTATGCATCACAATGACTTGAAAGGCATTCGATGATTGTGACATATTTCCCAATTGGTCGCTCATCCACATCGCATCATATGTATTGGCATTGCCCTTAGCAAGAAACAACAACTCCTCTTCATCCAAAGCTGCACCATTATCCCGAGCTTGCATGAGCAACATCTTGTCTCACGGTATTCGCATTCGTAGGCGTTTTGGAGATGTGCAGTTCCTAGCAAAGTGTCCCTCACCACCATAGTTGTAGCATTTGACTGGATTTGCTTGTCCTTGATTTGGATTCCTTTCACGATTCTGATTTGCTACATATCCTCTACCAACTCCACTTCTTCCCTCGCTCATACGCCTTTCTTGAATCGGTTGCAACACAACCTTCCCATCTCGACAGAGCTTGATTGTGTGGATTGGATGTTTTCGAGGTTATTGTTGGTGTGGGAGAGAGTTCATGTTTTGACTAACCATGAGAGATAGTTGATTGATGAAGTTTTTCATGAGTGTGTTTGAGTGGGAGGCTTATATCTTTGGATCGTGGATGAGCTTGTAATTACCATTACCCATGGGTATGACTTGAGATGCTTTGGTGGTAATACCAAAATTGGTGTAGAAAGTAGTAGAATCATTTGGTGAGCTTGTTTCTCCCTGATTGGTTTTGAACTGATCCAGAATCCTTTTTTCAAACATGGCATGCCTCTCATTCTTAAGAAGGAAGGCATACAATTGCTCATAGTTTGTATTCTTTAGTCCTTTGGTTAGCTTCACAGAGGTGACAAATTTGTGCCACTCGTTATTCATGTTGTTTACAAACTTTGAATTCAAATTTGAATGTTTGGCATGGTCATTTTGATTTTCCTCATATCATTCACAAGCTTATGGAATCTCACGTAGTACT
Organism: Chrysanthemum makinoi; assembly: GCA_910596185.1. NCBI lineage: Eukaryota > Viridiplantae > Streptophyta > Magnoliopsida > Asterales > Asteraceae > Chrysanthemum > Chrysanthemum makinoi. The sequence goes on along the minus strand of OU343220.1, from coordinate 321,259,588 downwards.
TATAGACACTCTCATATGGTTTCATCTTGAAATGCTCAAACTCATCATACTGTTGTGATTCTCTGTCTTCCTTGGTTAATTCAGAACCCGAGAGAAGCATCTTGACATTATCCCAAACCGCCTTGGCTTCCGTGTTGTGATTGATAAGCTTGTAGATATCTTTTGGAAGACCTTGAAGTATAATGTTAGAGGCCTCGATATCGCATCGAATCCCTTTTCTCCTTATCATTGAGCTCATCATACGTCTTTGGTCTGTCTAATCCATAGATCATTGTTCCATCTGCAGTTGTATCAATTAAGTTTCTTGTAGTCTCAATCGATAAGGTCCTTCATCAATGGATTTGAGAATGTTGACCCCATTTTCCTTTCCAAGACAAGTACAATCGATTCGTTGAGCCGAGAGTCGTAGTCGGCTCAAGCATTGGTGGATCTAGTATCTGAACCTGCTTGAACATCCTCAATAACAGTGGAGATGATTATAGGTACATTGGTAGACATGTTAACAGATTACACGGGATTTTAAAACTCTATGATTAAACCGGGAAATAGATTCTTTCACGGGATTTTACTAAATCAAGAGAAAACCGTATTACAAACAAAAGTCAACCAAGTCGCTAAGAATTCTTGAACCAAGTCGCTAAGATCCCAATTTCCTGTGAACCAAGTCGCTAAGATCCAAGTCGCTGGACACAAGTCGCTAAAGCACCAAGTCTACACAGTCAAGTCGCTAAAGAGCAACTCGCTAAGGTCGAAGTCGCTAAGAATACTAAGTACAAGTCGCTAACAAAATTGAAAGCAAGTCGCTAACTTCACCAAGTCGCTAACCGTAGTGGAGAATCCACTAAGTTGTACTGTTTGTAGGCTTGTCTCAATAGACAAGTCGCTAGGACCAAATCGCTACCAATTAACACTACAACTCGCTACCTTTTACTGAAGCAAGTCGCTATGATGAAATACACTACGAGAACCAAGTCGCTAGCATGAAAAACTTCAAAAAACACTTTTCAATCCAAAACAAGCTCAACCACAGTGATTCAAGCTTACCAAATCAACACCCAAGCACTTACAATGATTCTAAACACAAAAGTACACCCAAAATTCAAACTTTAACACTAGAGATGATCCAAATGATGCAAAAACACTAAACTTTCTCAAACTCAAAAACCATCTAAAACCACTAGAAATCCAAAGATATGTAAGAGAGGTGATCAAACCATGGCTCTTGATACCAATTGTAGGATATAGGATTTCACAAACACATTAAACCATAATCATATGAGGCGTTCCAGATGTTTTAGAGAGAGAAAGTTCTAGAGAGAGAAAAGGAAGAGAGTTGGGAACTATGTGAAACAAAGAAAAATGGTATTGAAGCTCCAACCCTCTACCTTGGGAGGTAGAGGGTATTTATAGTATCTTACAAATAAACGCCACCTATGGGCTGTGGATCAGGCATACAGTGGGTAACGACCCGTCCGTCCTCCACGGTGTTACTTAACAAACTACTTACTAGCATAACTTGACTACGACTACAAGCTTTCTATCGAATACATATACTTGAGGTGACCGACTCTTTAACGACTGAATTTAATTCCTAACAGAAAGCCTTCAATAAAGCCCAACTTAAAATAATTAGGTTTTTATGAGATAAAAACCTTAAAACAATGACTCACATATAACAACTTTCTCTCCCATCCATTTTTCTCTCATCTAACATTCTTTTTTTATGCTCTATCATTATGTACTTTAGTTTTTTTCACTTCTTTGTTCCTCTTCTTATTTTCTTTTCTAAAGCTATTATGTTGATACTTTTACATTTTCAAGAGCATCTTAAGGCTCATTCTTCTATTTAATCTTCTATGTTTTTTCTTACTCTTTTAAAAGCAATTTATGGGTCGAATTAAAAATAATAATAATAAAAAAAAATAAAAATAAAAACTATTTGTGATACTAGTTTTTTACAAATGTTTGAGTCTTTTGCTAATTTGTTGATTTGCTCATTTGTAATTTGTTTAATTTATAAAATTTCACATTAGAATGGACGCGATCAACCCAAACGACACTATTGCATGCGAACCTAAGGATTCGGCTAAGAGATATTCAGTCTAGGATCCTAAGAATAGAAACAATTTTAAATGTAACTTTTGCTTCAAAGTAACTAATGGTGGAGCATTTCGTCCAAAGAAGCATTTAGTTGGAGGTTATAGGGATGTTACTGATTTTTCTAGTTTTCCAAAGCATGATAGAGCAATAGTTCTTGAGTATATGATAAATAAACAAATAGTGAAGCCAACTAATCAACTACTCTTATGGATAAATGAAGTGGATGAAGACAGTGAGGATGATGAGGAGGATTATGTTGTCACATCTATAAAGAGAGGGAATGGCTCACGAGAAGGAGGTAGCAAAGGTCTTCCTAAAAATCCAAGACTTAAGGGTCCAATGGACATGTTCTTTGCTTGTAATCATGAAGATGTACTTACGGGCAAAAAACGTGGAAGACAGGAAATGATAAATGAAATGTGTAAAAAGGAGCTAAAATTTCATGTTTGTAGATATCTAGCTCAATTTGGTCTGGGATTTAAACTACCTAGCATGTATGAGCTTAGAGTTCCTTTACTAAAAAAGAAGTGGAATAAAATGATGAAACATAATAAACTACAAGAAGGAATGGGTTATGAAGGGTATATCTATATTATCCGATGGATGACGTGATTCCACTATTCAAAAGGATATGGTGAACTTCTCTCCAAAAGTTTCGGTGTTTATAAAATCCATATATGTATCCGAAATTAAGAAGGATGGCAACACATTGTATCAAATGCTTGAAAATATAGTGGATGAAGTAGGAGAGGAGAACGTGATTGAAGTTGTAAGTAATAATGTATCAAACTATGTTAAAGCGGGTAAGAAAAATAGAACTTTTTACACTTTTTTGCTACTGTTTCACAGATGATTTGTTGCTGATTTACTATTGCTTCGTTGTTGATTAATAGGCGCGTTTCTAGAAGCCACAAGACTGAATCTCTGTTGGATACCATGTGAAAATCATTATATTGATCTTATGTTAGAGGACATTGAAAAGCTTAAAAGAGTGAAGTGTTCTTTAAAAAAGGCTATGTTCGTGAATGGTTATATATATAACCATGTTGGCCTTGCAAACATGATGAGAAGGTTCACAAATCAAAGAAACTTGCATAGGCCTGCAATCACTAGATATGCAACATCGTTCATCACTCTTGAACAACTACATATTCAACAAAACAACTTGATGAAGATGATTACTTCGGATGATTAGAATAATAGCATATGGTCAAAGGAGGTGGCTGGGAAGCAAGTGGACAAAATCATTAAAAATGATTCATTTTGGAGAAGTGTTGCTTATGCTCTTAAGTTAACGGGACCACCAGGAAGGTTCTTAGAATGATTGATGGAGATAAAAAGCCGACAATGGGATATATTTATGAGGCTATGGATAGGCTCAAAGAGGCCATTGCTGCAACTTTATCACATGATGAACACCTTTATGAGAAAGCTTTTGAGATCATTGATCGAAGGTGGACTGCGCAAATTCATAGACCTTTCCATACGGGTGGAGATGTTTTACGAAGAGGATAATAAAACCACTTAAGAAAAGTTTACAACCGGCTTGTATGCTTGCATTCGAAAGGTTGACACCTGATATCGAAATTCAAGACCTTATTTCTAAGGAGCTTGATGTATATCAAAATGCCGTAAAGTTTTTTGGAGATCCCATGGCAATACGACATAGGAAGAAAAAATCTCCAGGTATATGGTTACATCTCCATAACATATCAAACTGGTAACATCTTTTTAACATACCAACCTAATCACATTTCTTTAATAGTGGATTCGTGGATTTCATATGGATCATCAACTCCAAACTTACAAAAGTTTGATATCCGCATTTTTAGCCTCAGGTGTAGTGCCACCGAATGTGAGAGGAACTGGAGTGTTTTTCAATATGTAAGTTAAGTCATTAATTAGAACATAATTCTAACATATATCTATACACATCAGTATCTATGCCAATTGAAGTATTGAGTTAATACTTGTTTTTAACAGATCCATACCAAGAAAAGAAATAGATTGACACAAAGCCGATTAACTGACATGGTTTATGTAAAATATAATCGTGCTTTGGAACGTCAATATAAAAGAGTGGATATCACTTATGTAACCGATTTTTATATGTTTTAGTAATATACTTTTATATTGCTATTGAAATATTAGAAAATTCTTTCCGTAAGTTAAATTAGAATACGGACCTTCAGTGCAAATAGTTAACAAATAAGAACTAACGATGCAAAAAATTTTACGACAGGGACTAACAGTGCAATGTATACTTATTAGGCTGAATTACTAAATTGCCCATGTAAGCATATAAGCTTAAAAATCCAGGAAGTAGCCACAAATACACACGTGTATGTATGCTGGCAGGAAGATAGCATGCTTAATTCATTTAGGATGGAAATTAATCAAATTATCATTATCACCTCATTAAGAAAATTTGTACAAAGGGTTTGAATAAAGCAAGTGCAAAGGTTTTGTATTCATCCAGAAAAGTGTTAAATAAATTGTTGGTGCTACTTTAGAAGTGTTCAAGTTATAGTAAGACTAAAATACACCGTTGGTCCCTAAACTTGTACCGGAGGATCTCGATGGGACGAACCTCGACCTTTTCATCGCCACGGGTCCAAACAGTAGCCATTAAATGCCAGATTCGTCCCTTGACCAATAACGGCGTTGTCAACGTCCCGTTATACCCCAAAAAAACCCGTAATCATGTTACTGTTGAGGGTAGAATAGTCATTATGTGGTATACACTGTAGAACATGTCTTGTCCAATTTCCCGCCATTTTATACAATATAACAAAACCGTGTACTCATTGCTCATCCCCAAACTTGTTTTTGAAGCCTACCCGTAAAACCCTAAGGCAATGTCTATCATCAAATCAAGTAATCTGAGTAAGAAAATAACAAACAACCACCTTGGATTTACTCGTGGGCGAGTAAGGGAATATCCTTTATATGATGATCGTGAAACGGAGGAAAGTGTCGCAATCGTGAGTTATTGTAAGTCTTTTTGGTTAGAGCCTATTACAATCATATGTTAGTAACGACCGATTAAGTTATTCCTCTTTAGGTAACTTTAGCTTAACAATGTTTTTGTACAATTTTTATATGGGTGAACTGGATCGCTTAGCATGATGTTCCATTATGAAGGTACATTCAAATACTATCCGTAGGATATATCAAGGAGGCAAGAAATGCCTTGTTGATCTTGTGGAAATAAAAGAGGTATCTGTTGATGAAATGGATGCTCTCATGACCCAAATCGGTTATGAGTCTGGACAAACCAATTATTTCTACTTTCTTAAGCCTGGTTGTACATTAGACGACGGTTTTATTCTTTATGCGAACCTCGCTAATCTAGACTTGTTGAAAGATGTTGTCATTTAGCATAAGCTGATAGACGTGTATGTTGAAATAGGGAAGACTAGATTAGAATTTTCTGAAATGTCCCCACAATCAATTAAGATCAGATTTTGGGAGATGGATGAAGATAGGAGAAAAGTTGCTAGCAAGGCTATTCAATCTCGTTGTAGACGGTTGGTGTTAGATGATATAGATAATGAACCGCCTCTAGATCCGCTTATCCAACTTACACAATTTCCTGTGGACGTCAATGATATTTGTGAATCTAGCAATTTGCCAAACATTGAGCCACTCTTTTCCACCTTAGATCGCCATTTGCTAGCCAACCTATTCAAAACAAAGGAGCGTGCTTTAGTAGTTGTTGATGAGGACAATGCTCTAAAGGAGCCCGATAATGTTGAGGTTAACTGCTTAGAGTGATTCAGGGGAAGGACTTTGACAACGGTGGAACAACACTAGTTGATGTCAATAACACCTTTGAGGAGCCTGAAAATTTTGAGGTTAATCTGCTTCAATTGACACAGAGAAGCAATTACACAAACCAGTGCACCTTTGGTTGATGTGAATAACATGTTTGAGGAACCGATGTGGATGTAACTCGCTTCAACCGACTCGTGATAACATGGAAGAGGATCCTGTTGTTGATCTTAGTCTGTTACAAGCGAGTGACACTAGTGAATTTGGCAATGCAGTTGAACCAAATCAAGATAACACTTGTCAAGAGAATGATGCACAACTTGGTATGCTACAAGTAGGTCAGAGTAATGATTTAGGTGAAGAAGGAACAACATGTAATATAAGTGATGACAGACGGTTGGTAAATGATTTACCTGTGATGGTTGATGAAGTATTTTGCGCGACCATGTTAGTTTCCAACACGCACACTTTGCTAATGGCATGCCTATACCACTTTTTTCTATAATGGTCGAGTTTGGTACCGCGGGGAAGTAAAAAACTAGTAAGAGAGCATTCAATAGAAACTAGGAGGAGTTGTTTTTGAAGAATGACAAAACAAGAATAAGGGTCGGTGTAGGGTTGTGTTCCGCCAGCCCAAATGAAGGTCCTGGACTGGATATTGGCCCATCTAGAAGTCCATTAAGCAGAAGGGGTATAAGAGCATTGCTTTCTACCAAAAAGGACCCTTCACAAATACTCGCCCATGGCTATTGTTTGTCGGCAGGAATGGTGAGACAGTATCCGGGTCACGTAACATATAATGAGCAACACACTTGTTTGCAATCGCGGAAGTCGAGCTTTTGACCTTTGCTATATCTCACGAAAATTACAAAGACAAGTTGAAACAAATCCAGAGCTTCCCTCGTCGTCGGTGCATAATCAACTTACCAACCAATAACACCTTCAAGTGTCCCCAGAAGGTTTTAAGGGCCAAAACCTAGAAATAATGACCATCGTGGGTCAATTCAAGCTACAATTTACCATGTTGAGAGATTATGTTCAAGAGTTGCAGAAGACAAACCCTAATACGACAGTGGAGATGAATGTGGAACGACCTCCGGATGAGTCTCTTCCAACCAGAGAATTCAAGAGAGTGTATGTTTGTTTAGGTGCACCGAAGCAAGGATTTAAAGATTGTGGGAGATCGTTGTTGGCCGGTCGCTTCCAATTCGTGGTCCTTTCAATGGTCAACTTATGACACTGTGGGAATTGATAGCAACAATGGTATATACCCTTTCGCTTATGCTTTTGTTGATTCAGATAACATAGGATCATGGACTTGGTTTCTTCATTGTTTATCCGATGATTTAGCACTTGGGCCAATTTCAAGCATCACTTTTATTACTGACATGGATAAGGTACTCTCTTACTCTGTTCATGAATTTAAGTGTCACTCTTTTGAAACAGACAGTAAACATATTTGATTTTCTACAGGATATAAGTAGAGCTTTAGGAGAAGTTTTTCCAGATGCAGAACACAGATTCTCAGATTAGAAGCATTCATGAGAAAATGAAACTGCAATGGAAAGGTAGGGCATATAAAGACCATCTGTGGAAATGTGCAACAACCTCAACTGCTGTACAGCTTCTCGAAAGCTATGGTGATCTCAAGAAACTTAATCAACCAACCCATGATTGGTTAAGTAAGATACCACCGATTCATTGGTCAAGGTCACATTTTTCATGTAAGTCATCTATCAGTTTCACTTACTTTGTATTCATAAATGCAAGATAAACAGTTATAATTAATACATGCTTATTACTTTTCATCTTTAGGGAGAGCTACTTCTGATGTGTTACTTAATAACATGTGTCAAGTGTTTCATGAGAAAATTAAAGAGGAGTTAAGCAAACCTATTATTACACCTTAGAATACATCGGGAATATTGTTTGAAGAGGATAATGCATGTTCTTATGGTGATTGAGAAGAGTGATGGGCCACTAACACCAACTGCACAACACATGCTAGAGGATATTAAGAAAGAGGTCATTAAGTATAATGTGTTATGGAATGGGGATCTAAGTTTCGTGTTAGTGGACCATGGGGTGACCAATGTGTAGTTAATGTTGTACACAAGACTTGTACTTGCAGAAGGTGGGAGATAACAGGTTTACCATGTAAACATGATGTTGCTACCAATTGGAATATGGCTTTAAATGGCCAACAAGTCGGAGCTGTAGAAACATGGGCTCATCCTTGTTACTATCTTCTCACTTGGGAGGCTACCTACAAACACCATGTACAGCCTATAACTAGCAAATGAACATTGGGAAAAATCAACTATGCCAACAACAATTGTTCCATCGAAATCGAAACAAACCCTACGCCGCAAGAGGTAGAAAAAGAGTTAGGATAGCTCCTAAAACTGAAGAGATTGTGAAGGATGGTAAGCTGTCAAGGGCTTGGAAGAGTGTCAGGTGTAGTATTTGTGGCATTGCTGGACACAACCGGGTAACATGCCTAGGGTATGGTGGAGCTCAACATAGTGGAACTGCCAATAAGGTAAATGTCAAAAAGGTGCCTACTAAATATGCAGGAAAAAAAAGACATCCTAAAGGTAAAAAGGTAGCAGCAGATAAAGAAGCTGAAGGTACATGTGTTGTTGTAGAAAGCCAAGTTAGTGCAGTTCAAGGAAGTGGTGTTCAATCTACAAATCAAGAGCCAAGAATCGAAGATCCCATCATACATGATGCATCCCTCGTCACAATCCCACCTGATTTTCGATTCGGTCAAGTGATGTTCAAGCAGTTGCTTCAACCCACCGCTACACGAAGAATGACTAGGAAGCAGGTCTGCACTGAAAGAATGATGGCCTCACCATAGGTCAAATCTGTTATGCTAATTATCTAGACAATGTTTCATCTAGTTTACTAGTTTATTTTGTATGGACAAGTTATGTAATCTAAAAACATATGTGTGTGTAATCAGTAGCTCTCATGCTTTGAAAAGTATGCAATTTTATGTACTGGAATTATATCCATTTGCATTAACTATGGAACCATGTCATTATTGTGTATTTTTTGAGATTGACTAAGCTTGATGTGTGAATAGTTTGCGCCAAAAGTAACCAAGCTAAAATAGAACATCATAAGAATTTTGACATTTAAAAGTCAACCCTAAACAAATTGCTAACCATCTGCATACCCATAAGGCATACAAAATTAGAAACAAACAAAACTCAATATTTCATAACAAGGTTACTACAATTCAAGATACAGAACATTAACCAACTAGCCTCATTACATAAAAGGTTAAAAAGTTATCCCAATGCATAAACAATGAAGAACAACATCCAACTTAGCACCAGGTAAATCTTCCACTTCCTCACATCACCTTGAGCAGCTACTAATCTTGCCTCAAGCTCATTTCTTCCCCTCAAAAGTCCCTGGTATGATCATTCTTGAACGAGCACAGATTTCAGGATCATACCATCTTATCCACCGACAAGAAGACCCCTATTGATGATTATGAGAAATCATTAAACAACCACCATTGTTAGAAACTTACACAAGAAATATTAAGACGCACTTACTTGAACAGGACAAGCAAAGAATCGACGCCTGGTTGGCAGAGGTCCACGGCGCTTAATAATAGCTTGCTTACCACACCAGCAACGTACCATCTTGAAACAATTATCGTTTTGAAGAAGACGGGTTTTGAAGAAGACGGGTTTTGAAGGATAGTTTAGGGATGGGTGATAAATGTAGACCAAACCTTTTTACACACATATACCAGCTGCATACACTGCATAACGGTTTTATTTAGTCCGCTACAGTTAAAGACGGTTTTGCCCTCAGCAACATAACGTTGACAACGGCAGTATTGGTCAAGGGACGAATCTGGCATTTAATGGCTACTGTTTGGACCCGTGGCGATGAAAAGGTCGAGGTTCGTCCCATCGAGATCCTCCGGTACAAGTTTAGGGACCAACGGTGTATTTTAGTCTTATAGTAATTATATCCATTCAAGGTAAATTCATGTTAAAATTTATGTTCATATAAATTTAGAAGAGTTTTATGTTGCTTGGAGGTTATGTAAACCTAGTTTTGAATTATGGTGGATTATGATAAATTTGATGTTATAAGCTTTATTATTATGATATAAACATGTCAAATCATGTGGTTAATTTTTGGTTAGTAATATAAAAAAATTCATGATAATAGTTATTGATTTATGCTTAAGTATGTTAAGTTAAGGGGTGTTTAGCACATGGCCAACATAGTATGTAAGTTAGTGAAATTGCTTATATACTTGTTGGAAAATGATCTTAAGATATTTAGTAAGTCGATGTTAAGCTATATAAGTGATTAGAATTGGTTTATGTTGATTTTGGGCCGTTTTGGTGATGTATGAATTTTGTACAACAAGTGTTGTAGAAAATTTAGTCAACTTTGGAGGACTGTAGAGAATAAACCATTTATCGGATTAAGTTGAGGTCAAAACCAAACTTGAAGTCCTCTAAGTCTACTTTTTGATGCAATTGGTTTCATGTTCTAATTCCAAGTTTATGTGGGTTAAATATGAAAATTACAGGAGATTGTCCAGAAAATGCAGATTTTGCTATTTCACATAAGTTAGCGAAATGATTTAGTTATGTGTACGAATGTTATACCAGGTTCTAATGACTATATAATGATATATTTATGTGTTTAGGTGATCTCATAAGTCCATGAGTGTCCGAGGAGTGCCTAATCCAACCGAGGTGAGTAACAGATTTAGCTTCATGTCATCAGAACTGACATGATGTTGGAACGTATACATAGTTTCGGATATAGCCGAAAACAAATCACGTTTACAATGCTCACAAGAAGCATTTTTTATCAACTCAAGGGTTTCTAATAAATGCACCAAAAGTCATGTAGCATACCTAAGAAGTGCACGATGTAGAACTCCCGCAGAAGCATCTTTTGCGGACGACCCGTGCTTAATATAGTGTTTATATCCGTTGAGAAAAGCACGATGACAAGTTAGAATTAGTATATCAAGTCTACATGATTAAGCATCCTTTGTGGATGACCCAAGTTTATAAAAACACGATGACAAGTTAGAATCCCAAGAAGAGTACTCGTCGATTAGGGAAGCTCTCACTTATAGCAGGACGATTAAGAATCGTCTAGTCAGAAGCACGTGCTCAAATATCACGTTGTGATTATAAAAGTCAAAACATAAATATATTATCATGCACAAGTGGTAATACGACTAAATGACGTACCATTATAGAAAATTATAGATTAATATGTTTATGTATATAAATGCAAGTGTTATTTCAGAATTATTCCGCTTACTCACTAAGTCGCAAGGACTTACCGTTTTGAGTTCATGTTTTATGTAGGGTAAGGAAGATAGACGTTGAGGGTTGTAGATTGTAGATAAGAGTGAAATTTGGGTGAAACGGCTACACTCGGGTAAGGTTACGAGTGACTCTTACTAGTACATTGATATTACTTGTAACACCCATATGTTGTCGGAAGTCAATGTTTGCGTCAAAATATGTTATTGTTCAGTTTCAATTTGTCTTAGTAGTTATTGAACAAGTTATGTTAGTAATGGGTCGGTTATGGTGTTTGGATTAACCCTTGTAGCACTAGTTTCACGCTTCCGTGTATTGTAAAACTATTGTCATTTTTATGATAGGTTCATAAATGTTTTCCCATGGTATAAGTATGTATTGTTGAACTAGTATAATCCGTATGTCAGAAAATGGGTCGAAAGGCAATTGTAGAAAAGTTTGTTGCAGGGCTGTAGGTCTTAGCGGCTGCGAACAACTATTGGAGTGTCTAGCCGCAACTGTGATCAGTTCCAGTTTTCGGTCAACTTCCGAATTTGCATAAAATAATTTGTGGCTCGTTGAAGATCGTGCCACCTATCGTCGAAAAGCTCTTTGAGTCTAATTTAATATAAAAATACTTCCAAGGTCCGATCTTACTAGAATTTTAAAAATATACTTGAGAAGTAAAGGAAGGTCATTTCGGGTCATGTCATGTTTAAAAAAAATAGTGCGAGTTCGGGCGTTTCATCTGATCCTGTTTTTTTATACGATATCGATGAAAGTAACGAATGGTTGATGTCAAGGTTGTAAAAATCGCTAGGCGCTAGAGAGGCGGTCGGGTAGGGCCTAGCGATTAATCGGTTTGGCGGGGATTAATCGGGGATTAATCGGATTGGAATTTTGATGCACTAAATTGTAATTTTAGATATTTTATTATATTATATGTACGAGATAAGTATAGTGCATTAAAATTCAAATATTTCAAGTGTTCAAATATAAACATAATACATAATTCTTTAAAGTTCAAAATCAAACATAGATATTACTCGGTTTGATGATCATTTTTAAGCGATATTTGACCAATTTTGTCTGATTAATCGATTTGTTGACCGATTTTAAGCGATTTTGTCCGGTTTTTAAGCGATTTTATTGAGCAATTTTTAAGCGCTTTTGTCCGATTAATCCGATTAGACCGATTTTGTCCAATTAATCGATTTGTTGACCGATTTTTAAGTGATCTTTGACCAAAAGATTAAATAGGCCGATTATGATAAATCAAGGCGCTTAGTGACCGATCAGCGGTTATGCGGGGATTAATCGGCCGCCTGGGCCGATTTTCACAGCAGAGGTTGATGTGATAAATGAATGTTGAAAAAGGTGCAACTGTATTTATGTTTGAAGATGATGAATTAACATGGTATGATGTTGATAGGGCTGCTGGGGCATCTGAGCCCGCTTATTCTCAAGAGCACCGAAATCGACAAATTTTGTGCTTGTTTAACCAAGAAATGCGAGAAGTCAAAAAGAAAGAGCGTTGCACATGCTTCTACTGATCAGCTGTTTGATGAAGACAATGAAATGGAAATGGATATGGATATTGGACTCTCCCAATATTATGAAGTGAATGAGGTGCTACAAATCATGATGATTCAGTGGAGAGCGAATATGCATGCTTCTGATTTGCATTGGTCCTTATTAATTCCTATGCACTGCATGTTTTTTGTTTACATGCATGCTTCTATGATAAACTTATGATCTATGGTTTGTAATATCTAGTATTTTAGAGACAAGAACCCCGAATTTGAGAATGAATGTCGAATGTATGCTTTATTCTGACTTGTATAAATCCCCATTCGTTCTTATGCATTGCATGGTTTTTGTTCACATGCATGTTTTTGTGGTCCTTTTGTTATTCTCCGGTGAGAATTTGATAAGCTTGTTTCAGATTTGAATTTTTGAAAACTAGTTAATCTTTAACATTTAAAATAGTCAATTTTGTAATAGATGGAATCTTTTATATAATAAGGGAATTACATCATTTTAGAGTGATTTTATCAATTCATTCTTATTGAAAACACAATTGGGCCAGTAGGAGAGCTCGATTTCGTCACGTAAGCAAAATTGTGTGATGTGATTAGTTAATAAAAGTCAAAATTAAATTGACTTTGGTCAAACTTTATTAAATTTGGTGAGAATTTTGGTTGATAAAAAAAACACATAAAAATATAGGTGTCAAATTTGTGAAAACAAAAACTTAAAAAAAAAAAAGATGAGGTAATTAATAAAAAAAATTTGGTTGAATTTTTAAAAATTATATAGAGTTAAGTGTAATATTATAAGCCTCAATATTTTTTAATAGCTTTGGATTATAAACAAATACCCCTTTATACTTTATACCATTTATACTTTATATCTTTAAAAATACAATGTATATGTTGTTTTAAAATAACAACATATAAATTTGCATAAGATTATAAGTATCAATTTTTTTACTATATACGTTCAATGGGGACTCATTTATTTCATTTTTAAAAGTTTAACTTATGTGGACACGAGTTTAAATTTTAAATACGGCTAAATTACTGAAAACGAGAATATAATTGTCAAATTGTAAGCACGGGTTACTTTAATATGAAAATAAATATACGCGATTGTACTTATAACAATGACTCATGTAATTCTTATTTATTTATATAAGGATATCTAGAAAAACATTTCTAGAATTTTAAGGAGTATATTTGAACTTTATCAACGCTCATTATGTGCTATTAAAAATTTGCATTATGTGTACAATATAATATCAGTAGTAAAATTTAAATAATAACATCAACATTTTTGTCAGCTAAATAAAATTAAATTTTGAGTTACCTAATAGAAATTTTTACAAATATTCTATCAAGTTCTACTGAATATTAATGCATAATGAAAAACTCGTGCATAAGTATTAGTCGTACTTATATCACAATTTTCATGAGCAAATTCTTATATGCGTATATATTGAACTAAAATGTTAAAATAAATTTGATTTATGTGTAAACTCCGTGCGTGTACGAAACTTATAATGCAATTACCTTTAAAAACATAATATTCAGTATTAATACAAAATAATAACTAGTTTTATGAACTAAACCTATTACAATTTTTAACGAAAATAATGATTAATAGCAAAAAATTATCAACATTAGTGAAATAACTATTACAAAAATTACAAAAAAACTGTTTATCGGATATTTGACCATGTCTTTGTAGCCGCCGCATCTGTGGGACAATATGATATCGCTCTAATGTAGTTATCACTATAAAGTCTAATACGTATAATTTGTTTTTTCACTTATAATATTATGAAGAGAATATATTAGCTACAATTAATTGTAGCCAATTGGTTATAATTTTGTGTTATATAATGTGGGTATCTGATTTTTTTTTTGGGTCCCAGATTCAATGATAGTGTATTTTTTATTAATGATCGTAATTGGCTACAAAAATTGTAGCCAATCTATCTCCTATTATGAAATAAGTATTATTTTGCACGGTATACAGTCATGTTTATAGAATCTAGACATCCAAATAGCATATCAAGAAGTTTTTTTAACTCGTAAAAAACATATTTACACGTTAGGTTGAACACAATGGGGGAGGTGAACCCACTCGGTTGAGTACCGGTCAACCCAGGTTGCCCCATTGTGGGGTGTTCGGTTGAGAGGGAGGAAGGCTCGAACTAGTTTGTCTAGTCGACCGAATTCAAAGCTTGGAAAAGTGTACAAATCCAACTGTTTGGATTAAAAAATAATAATAATAATAATAATAATAATAATAATAATAATAAAATAATAATAAAATAAAAAATTCTCAGGTCATTACTGTGACAACTAGGTCGTCGTCAGGTCGTCGGAAAGCAAAAGCTGATGTGGCACAGGTAACCCAAGTCACCATTGTGTTCAACCTTATAAAATATTATAACGCATACTACACAACAGCTAACGACTAGTAAATGCCTCTCACCACTAAATCATCATAACATCTTAGTATTCTATGAAATAGTTTGCTATTTTTTAAAGGTATTCCAACTTAAAATTATCATCATGCATAAGGTTATTATTACGAAAAATATATTACGAAAAATATATAATACAAAGCATAGTTCGCTAGAAATTTTTGTTACAGGGTACTGCCGCTGCAACACACGGGTACCTTGTTAGTATTAAAAAATTAGTTAATTTTAATACCAAAATCAATGTTCTATAAAAAGTGACGCATGTGATACATACAGTATGACTTGTTTTTCTTCTCTTTTTACCAGTTTAGGATCGGTTTGCATCCTTGAATCGCCTAGAAAATGTCATAGATCATGCTTTTTTTTTCTTTTTTTTTCGAATGGCAATTTATATTAAAAACATACTAGCAAGAAGCTAAGCGAAGGGAACATTATTACATAGGAATAGAAAGAGCGATCTGAGGGTTGCTAAACCACTCGATCCAATTACAAAAACCTTTTCTTCGCCTACTAGAGATCCAAGTGAAAGAATATAGCTTAATGTCATTTAGAATAAGCTCTTTTTTTTTGCCTTTTTGAACGGAATGTAGATTCATTTCTTAATCGCCAAAGAACCCAAATAGTAGTTTGGACTACGGCATCAAAGAGGGGAGTGTAGTGAGCCGACATGTTAGAGTGAGTTGATTATTATATTTATCGTGTTCCTTCTCTATTTTTTAATCTCTTCGAAATTAACATCAACATTTAAAACCTAGATCATTATATTTATTGTGTTCCTTCTCTATTTTTTAATCTCTTTGAAATTTATACATTATGGTTGGCACCTTTCGAAGTGACTTAGACCAATAACATGGTTTGTGTTTGGGTAAGATTAATCTTTAAGAGACCAAGTGAAATGAAATGACCTGACTTTTAAGTAACACTAGGTAATTCTTGTAGGCCGTGCTAAGCACGGCCCAACGTGGTTCATGTTTTGTTTTCAAGGGATCTCTTCAACTAACCTACTTGATCTCGATGTCGAAGCTAATCCAACATTTAAGGCCTTGGATCTCAGAAGACATAATATTGCAAAACAATAAAATCATACGCACAAATAATGACAGCCTATATTAATCAAGTTAGAAGCTCAAGTAAAGCCATAAGAGGCTGCAAACTATATTTTACGACATGTTTTATTAAGTGTAGCGTCATTATTATGAAAACATATGATTGTAGCCATGGTTTGACTGCAAATACAGATTGAAAACAAAAGTACGTGTTTTGCGCGCATTACTCTACAGAAAACAAAATATATGATAAATGGGTCGAAAAAACCATGTCTTGTTGCAAGGAGCTTCGTTGTGCAACTTTGTGATCGTAGCCTCGTTATTATGAAAAAACATGTCTTAAATATGTTAGTGTTGCGAAGAATGTGTTCTCTATTATTCTTCGTATTACAAAGACAACCCCTGTAAGCGCAGTCTTTTGGTAATTAAGTTACAAAAATATTTCGTTCAAAAAAAATTACAAAAAATATTGTTTGGAAAACCATCACAATAGGAAAAAATTTAAAAAGACGAAATATGTCATATTTGTTATTGTTAGTCAACAATTTATGAGAACATAGTCCATAACATTGCACACCATGATCTGTTCTTAATGTACGTCTCCAACAATCTCAATCATTTTGAATGTTTGATGGGACAATAGCTAAATGCCCACCCCTCCTCCCATCCCCTAGCCAACCTTTCCTACACATGCTAAAACTCCCAATTTTTTTTACATTTTTTACTCATTTTCTACTCATTTGTTAAAACTTTTTATTCATTTGTCAACACATTATACCAACCACTTATTATGACTCCTTCCAATATAAACTCTCAAGTCACTCTCTACTTACTTTTTTATTCAATGAAAGAGTACCACTTGCTCTATTTATTTTCAATTGAAAATTACCACTTGCTCTACACCCACTCATATCACCATTCTCATTGACTCATGGATAGAGAGGCACACAATCCATTATTTCTTTTGCAATATCATGGAGTCTGTAGTAGTGTGATATTACATGTTTGTTGTGGTGTTGTGATATCTTTTCTTACAATAGATAGATAGAAATACGTATAAGCTTCTTGTTCATCTATAGATTGTCATATGGAACTAATGGAAGTAAGCATTAAAAAAGGAAAAAAAAATGCTTAATAAATAGCAAGCATTAATATTCAAATGCAATGGCTTTTCTTACAATATATAGATAGAAATATGTACAAGCTTCTTATTCATCTATAGATGGTCATATGGAACTATGCAGCACCAAATTAAAAAAGATATTTTAGAACTACAACATAAACTCCAAATTTGTATATAAGAAAATCATCACTGTTCAAATTAGAGTATAGAGATCTTATATTTTTCTTACTTTGATTATGTATCTATCTTCGTAGTTTGTTTCACCATATTTTTCTTACAATAAACATCAAGAACTTGCTAACTCAACGAGTGTCCGTAAAAGTCGATCAAGTCGCGACACATCTTCCATTCAACTGTTAAGTACACAAACATGAAAACCGTAAAAAAGTTTATAAAATGTTTTATTGTTATTGTTTAATTAAGTACATGTACAATACATTATTATACACACACTTATTATATACATCACTTATTATACACCCCTGCGATGTCATCATTACAAAAAAAAACCAGCCTTCATAAAAACTAAAAAGTAAAATAAAAACACACCAAACTAAGATAAATGAAGAAGAGATATAGTCATATCGATATGTACATATATAAACATCATTCAATAAAACAAATAAAAGCCGCAAGAATCAGCCTGTCAACTGTCGACCACGGTCGCCGGTGGTCGAAGTTGATAAGGGATCTCCAACATCATTTCTGGCTACCAGTGCAAATTTGATTCTCGTAACATCTACACACACCATCGTAAATAACACAACGAGCATACACACAAATCTACATACACACACATATAGATCTTTTACAGATCCATTTGTGTATGAAAATCCACAAGTGTAACTCAAATTGCATTTGTACTTACAGATTTAAAGCCACAAGTGATTTATTTGAGTGATTCTAGCACAAATCTACAAAAGAAAAAGAAAAAAACACGTTTGTTAGTATGTGTGAGAGAAATGAGGTAAAAAAACATGTGTTTTGAAAGAAATGATTGAAGAGGTTAGTAGGTAAAAAAGAAATAGTTCATCTTCCACTCATTTTTGAGAGTGTTCATGCTCACGTACTCATGGGGCCTTTCTACAATTCTTTTATACAATTAATATATTTATTGCATATATATCCAACTTATCATAATTGCAAATATATCAAACTAAAAATAACATATATACCCCAATGAAACTACATTTAAAACTCAATACATTCATATATTTTTCATCTAACGTATTTTATAAGTGACTAAAATAAAATAAGATTAGAACTAAAAGAGAATAATATATTGATGTTCAACAGCAAAAGAATGCACTGAGTTAAACCAATAAGTATTTGATCTAAAAAGAAAAAGGAAGTAACAAAATATGACAATTGAAAAAACTGACGGATGAGCGTCATAACCTGTTGGATTGGTGACACACGTGGCAGAATTGGATGTGATTGAGAAGATATGTTTAAACAGCTGCTAATGTTCTTAGCTTTATAAGGATATATATGTATTTATAATTTTAGTTTGGGCTCTACAGTAATAAAAGGCCTCTTTTTATATAATAGGTAGATATAGGATCTAGCCTGCTAGCCGGTCAACCCTATGCATAAATTATCTAAACGTGTGAAAGTATAACGATGTGATAGGGATTAATTTTTTGTATGGTTAATTTTAGAAATTAAGAAACTAAAGGCTAGCTCATATATTTGGTTTGGTCAAAAAATAATGCACACATCATTGGCAGTCCTCTCATTTCAGTTAACTATTAACCTAAAAAAAAACTCCTGTATTATTTAAAAATAGTATTAGGATACTCATGTTTAACATAACATGATAAACATGATAGTTCATGTTGTTTAAATTTGTGAGATAAAATATATATATGCGATTCTATTTTTTATCATAGTTTTAATTATCTTAGAGCAAATGCTAGAAAAATGTATAAAAATTTAATGTGAGTTTAAGAAGAGGTCAAATTCAACACCATCTTTCCATCATGGTCATGCTCAACTGATCTACTTCATAGCTTGTTCAACACGTGTTCAATTATTTATTACTAAAGTACTAGTGCTAGGTGATGGTTTTTCTATATATTTTTTTATTTTATTATAAAATTATAAATACACCCTTATTTCTCATCTGCATTATCACTTATAACTTATGGTTTATTAGTTGTAGCATTTAATTCAATTGTATTTTATATTTTGCTAAAAGTACTTTCTACATTAATGTATTTTATTTTATTAGTTACTCTGTGGTCCATGAAAAGAACTAGCATACAACACCCTCCAAAGAATAATCATATTTAATATTGTGGGGAACAGAAGTCATAAGTAAGGGAAAAAGTGACGAAGAATTTAATTGAATTAGAGCTCGGAACTCATCTCTGGTCAAATATTTACTGCTGACACTGCTGTAAGTGGGTCGAGCAATTTTGGTCGACAAAGGGGTTGATGGTGATGGTGACGGTGACGATGATGAGTCTATTGGGTCGAGCAAAGGGTTGCAGTTAGAGCTCTCGGATGGTGACGAGTCTGGTGGTCGGCTCGAACGATGATGGATCTGGTAATTAAGTTTATAGTTGAAAGGGAGAGAGCAAAGAGATAATATATGAGGGTATATTTGTTATTTAAGCAAAACCTAAGAATCGAAGCTTAGACAAAAGTTGAATATAGATCTCAAAATTACCATAAATCCAATAAACCAATAATAGCTATTCATTTTTTTTAAATAAACTTTCACAATTTAAAAAAAAAATAAATATCTCGCAAACCGTTAATTGTTACGCGATAAAAATCATACCATCGCGAGGAGAATTAAATTATCTTTCTATAGATATGCACTACTATATATTTTTAACGATTCTTTTTTTCAAAATTTCGGTCCAGAAAAATCATATATGATTTGTGAAAATCATATATGATTCGATTTTTACAAATCATATATGATTTGTGAAAATCATATATGATTTTTAAAAATCATATATGATTTTACAAATCATATATGATTTTTCTGGGCGAAATGTTTGAAAAAAAAAATTTTGTCGAAAATATAGAAAAGTGCATATTAATAGAAAGATAATTTAATACTCGTCGCGATGGTGTATTTTTTATAGTTTGAAGATTTACCGTTTGCAACATATGTTGTTTTAAAAAAAAGTGGAAAATGGTTTTTTATTAACTTTGATTAAAAATGAATAGATAAGATTGGTTTATTGGATCTATGGTAAATATGAGATCTATATTGATCTCAACTCTCGAAGCTTATACTTGCAATGGACACATGTAAAAGAATGAGTGGATTTGAGCAGTCGTGCATGGCCTTAATTGGAAGAGAGTATTAGATTTGACTTTTTCTTTAACCCACTTTGAGCTTTCGTACCTTTTCTCGCATTAGCTCATTATCTTATGATTTGTGAAATGATTTAACATGTTTATTTTAACTTTAGAAGATTCACTTTGATACATCATGTTTACTAATCATCAAATAAATAAATAACTAAATTTTTCACAAGGAATGAAAAAATAAGATTCCTATGTGTACACTATTTCTCGCTAGTGTGTAATTAGCTCATTTTCGATCTTATGATTTGTGAAATATTTAACATGTTTATTGTTAACTTCGAGGTAAGATCCGGATGATTGCGATAGAAGTCATCGCTCCAAAGTTCGATTGCATCCGATCTGTAACTTGACAAGTTTTGCATCTACCGGCAATATAAAAATTGTCAATTCTATATATTTACAAGTGTCGGCCAGTTTTAGATTTATGTATGCTTGTAACATATAAATGTGATTTTTCTTCTTCTTTCACACTTTAAAATTTAAAGATTTGTATTATGATAATTGTTCATGTACGAAAGTTCCAAACCGTGTGTTGCAGCCGGGAACTTTGATGAGCTTATAATCTATATCGCTTTTAATCATTTTAACTTTTTTTTTTATCTAGAAAACAATTTATAATATGCATATCTTTTGCGCAGTGCAAATACAGTTGGTTAAATACATTCATAGTAATAAAAGATTAAGGTGTGGCAACGAGCCACCTTCGCTACTCTTACGTGGCTCCTTCGCCACGACTTGCCGCCACACTCCAGTACCTCGTTGTCATTCGCCAAAGCCAAGTTCGTCGTTTGCATGACGAGCTATTTCTTTTGTAAACCAACCGTTGGAGTGGGGCCAAATTAAATACAAACGGTTATATTTTAAATATATAGTTGTTCAACTAGTTTTTTTTTAAACTAGTCCCACTTTTTGACGAGCTTATAATCTATATCGATTTTAATCGTTTTAACTTTTTTTATCTAGAAAACAATTTATAATATGCATATCTTTTGCGCAGTGCAAATACAGTTGGTTAAATACATTCATAGTAATAAGAGATTAAGGTGTGGCGCCACTCTTATGTGGCTCCTTCGCCACGACTTGCCTCCACACTCCAGTACCTCGTTGTCATTCGCCGAAGCCAGGTTCGTCGTCTGCACGACGAGCTATTTCTTCTGTAAACCAACCGTTGGAGTGGGGCCAAATAAAATACAAACGGTTATATTTTTAAAAATATAGTTGTTCAACTCGGCTTTTTTATTTTATTTTTCTTAACTAATCCCACTTTTTTTACACTATAAATAACACACCATAATATACCATTCTTCACACACTTCTTTACCAAAAAAAGTAATACCTACAAATCTAATGATGGACATGCAAGCAGTCCTGCTTATGTGAAGGCTTAGCCAAGTTTGAAGCCTATATATCTCAACTTACAAAACAAAAGTATCAAAGTCCAAAGGAGGGAGGGTATTTTACGTCGCTTCTCACCTCAAACCCGCAACAACACACGAGTTCTTCAAACCCGTCTACCCCATCGTCAAAAAACTCTACCTCTTCCTCGCAAGCCATTCCTCCATATGGTGCGCAAATGACACCCAAGCAAATTTACCAAAATCAATAATATGCATTTCAAGGATTCACAAATTTTCAAAATCAAAGACATACGACACCACAATTTTTTAACCTACAGTCATCACAACCATTACGATTTCTTCAATCTCAACCACAACAATACTTTGAATCACAACCATTAGATTCACAATTCAAAATATCACAACCCCGCTCACCGTCAAAATCTCGAGGAAAAAAAGTTGCAAAAAAAGTAAAAAAAAAGTCGTGAATTTGGACGCAGACGACGATGATGACATGGAGGAACTAACACGTGTGAATACTAGTTGGTTAAAGGAAGAAGAAAAGTTGCTAGCGAAAACTTGGGTGGTAGTTTCCCAAGATAAAGACATTGGAAATGACCGTTCCGAGGACGCGTTTTGGAACCAGATTGTGGAGAATTTCAACAGTGCTACAAACCGTGAAACTCGTACCAAATTTATGGTCACATGTAAATGGACCAGGCTTCACGGTGATTGTCAAAAATTCAACGCTATTTACCAACATTTGGAGCGTAGAAGCTGGAAAAATGACAGTGATCATCTCAAGAATGCAAAGACCAATTTTAGCCAACGCTTTGGTGGGGAGAAACTTCATATATGTTCACAGGTGGGAAGTTTTGAGAAAATACCCTAAATGGGACGCGGAGGACCCGATTGATCTGACAAATCTCGAGGATCTGTTCGGCCCTAACAAACGATCTCGTCCCGACGGTGCAAAAAAATCTTGAGCTTCAAAGAAAGCCAAGTCGGGGGGAGCTTCAGGGGAGTCAAACAAGTACTTTTTTGGGACTTTTATTAGACAATTATATGCGGAAAGCCAAAGCTCAAACAACCGCGTCAGAGGCGAGGAGGCAGAAAGAAATCGGGTACCTGGAGAAGGAAGAGTTGAAGTTTATCATGCTTGATCCCGACCAGACCACACCGGCCAAAGCCGCTTCATTCGCAGGAAACAAGAAAAAATCATGAAGAAACATCATAATGACCAATCAAATGTTTAAGTTTCATATTATTATTATTATTATTATTATTATTATTATTATTATTATTATGTGTTGTATGTACATAAACTAGGCATATGTTTTGTTGGAGATGCTATTAAGTCGTTGAAATTTGCATTAATCATGTAGTATGGAGATGAAGTTTGAGTTGAATCTTTTGATCACCACATGACATTCTTTCTACGCTTTGCATCTAATTTAGCATCAGGAAATGTATAGCCATTGCTCATATGCTTCTTAAATTGTAGCCAAATTTGAACTCTAAGTCCCCACCTAGCTACAACACCTACTTTTAACATTATCCTACACACACCAAAATGTGTTTTGCTGCGTGTATGTACCATAAAATGTTCTTGAAAACGGTCCTTGGTTGATTAGAAATGTACCTATTATTCTTAAACCATGGACATTGAACACCAACTTACTTAAAGAGGATTTGACCAACGTCCCGGTGTGGGTTAAATTCCATGATGTTCCTCTTGCTATGTTTTCTGATGATGGCCTTAGTCTTCTTGCCACATTGATAGGCACGCCCAAAAGGTTAGATGCTTTCACTAGCCAAATGTGCAAGGACTCGTGGGGCCGTAGTAGTTTTGCTAGATGCATGATCGAAGTGAAGTCGGATGAGGTGCTTAGGGACAGCCTTACTGTTGAGATACCGTTACTTGATGAGTCGGGTTCGACTATTGAGAAGATACGGGTAGAATATGAGTGG
The DNA here is from genome assembly GCA_910596185.1 of Chrysanthemum makinoi. Lineage (NCBI taxonomy): Eukaryota > Viridiplantae > Streptophyta > Magnoliopsida > Asterales > Asteraceae > Chrysanthemum > Chrysanthemum makinoi. The sequence continues at coordinate 321,235,604 of OU343220.1, read as the reverse complement.
AAACCACCTCATTGTGATAAATGTAAGATTTTTGGTCATACTCTTATTGAATGTCCTAAAGTTGTTGAACCTCCTGCTCAGCCTACTAAGCGTGATAATGATGGTTTCAAGAGGGTAAACAACAAGAAGAAGGGAAAGCAAGGTGGGTATACTATTCCGGGTCAAGGAGGTTTTACTAAACCTGTTGTGGGTAAGCAGTTTCAATATCAACCCAAAAAGACTCCTCCTGTACCTAAGAAAGTGGAAGTCACTAAGAAGAATGCTTCTGATGTGGCTAGTTCGAGTGGAACAAAGATCTCTACATCTAACCAGTTTGATGCTCTTAATACGGATGCGTTTGGTAGTCCTTCTAATGACACCAATATGGATGTAGATTCTGGTCGTACAATGGAAGTTAATGAAGATAAGTCTACTAAGACAAGTACTGCATCACAAGAACCCCTTGTGAGTGATTTTAAAGAGATGGAGTCGGATGTGGCTCCTAAAACTAGTGATTCTTGTAATCCGCCCGCATCTTCTACTAAGAGAGTTAACCCTTTTTCTAAAGTGGGAGAGATCGTGGTTTCTGATTCTGAAGATGAGGTGGTTGCTAACCCATTTGATGAGTCTGTTAATCTATTCGGTAGTGGCCAAGAGTTTGAAGATGAGTATGATGACTATGACTACGATGACTATGCGAATCAGGTTTATGATCTTCCTGGGAATTTGGATGCCTTTAATGCCATGTATGGCACCAAGCTTCAAGGTCATAGGAAGTAATTTTCTTTCGTTATGTCATATGTTATCATTTGAGTAGTGGTTTGTTTTCTTGTTTAGAAAATAGGAAGTATCTTGTTATGTAAGCTTTATGCCTATGTAACGGGCTGAGATATGGGATTTCACTCATATCCATTGTGCTTAAACGTTTTTTTGGTTAATATATTTACCAGGGTGCAGGATTACTCCCCTTTACCAAAAAAAAATATACATATGATCATCAATGTGAAATTAAATATACAACATATACAGAAGCATATACAAGAACATGTGAAGAAATAGTAAATATGTTTTCTTTTTTCATACAGGAATTGAATAACATCAAAGATATCGCATTGTTCCTTCCGAATTTAAGACCCTAAAGCTAGCAATTCTTAGGTTCACTCATTATTGGTCTGGAAACACAATATTAAGACTAACAAATTAGTTACATTATACTACTTACCTTGCTAACCACAAATTGAGGTAACACCAATGATGACGATGGCGAGGATGAAGAGGACGGAAAGTTTGGCACAAACTTCTCTAGGTAATCCGTTTGAGAGCTTGTAGACGGGTTTAAATCATGTGAGTTTATAGCTTGTGGGATGATATTTGTTGTTAAATCGATATTATCTGTTTGGTCACCTAGCTTAAATGGGATTATGGAAGGGTTATGATCTGAGCTTTGGCCAAAGATGAGGTTATAATCCTCCGGGTTTAGGATACTATGATCATAGGAGTTTAAAAACTCCATTGTGGCAAAGTGGTTATCAAACATTGAAGAAGAATTGACAATAAACGATTGTGGAAGAGGAGGGAGATCAGGAGTAGGATCAATATTCAAGGATTTATCAAGATCGATCACATGTGGTTGACTAGTGGCCCTTGGTGGTTCATGGACATGGTGATCTTGATCATGGATTATATGAGGTTGATACGGGCTTATCATAATAGGGCTTGCATCAAATAGACCATCGTAACATTGATGGTCACCACCGAACTGAACATGAATGTTGGTGGTTTTATCGTTGGGACAAGTGGTGATAAGATGATGACTAGATAAGTGGCTACGAGCAAGAAGCTTCTTTTTGATGCTTGAGTTCCAAAAGTTCTTAACCTCATTATCCGTTCGTCCTGGTAAATGTTTTGCAATTTGCGCCCATCTGTATATCCAAAGCAAACTTATATAAGATAATTAGAACACCTACATTAGCAAAAATATACTCCATATCTGAAAATTCAAAATTGTTTTCGTTATACCTATTTCCAAGAATTTGGTGTAAGTCGACAATGAGACTGGCTTCTTGAGAAGAAAAGCTTCCTCGTTTTAAATCTGGACGTAAATAATTAATCCATCTCAATCTGCAACTTTTGCCACATCTTTGGAGCCCTATTTCCAATATAATACGTAAAGATTGACAAGTTAATGATTTCAAAACACAGAGGATAACAAATAAACATAAGGATAAAAACCCATAATCTCGATCTGATATTACTTTCACACGCACACACGAAAGGACATACTTTTGTAAAAGCTAAGATATATGTGCATGACGAGTGAAGATTCAGCTTTTCATGTCAAGGAAGGATATCAATGAATTATATCTTCACACACACACACACACACACATCTAGATCAATACATAGGTTTACATTAACTTATAACCAAATAAGATGATAAACCACGTACGACCAAATGGTCTAGTGGTACGTAATTAGACACCTAATCTGTTGACCAGAGTTAAACGTCACTAAGTACACTTTAAGCAGTCATGGAAGCTAGCTCAGAAACGGTCACGAGACACACTGGTTAAGCCGTGTACATATGAGTCCAATTAAGACTCTAACCTAAACACGGAAAAACCCTCTAACCGTTTGTAAAAATGATCTTAACACACATTTTGTTACAATTTTTATGAATAGTTTTCTTTAATATTGAGAAAGAGAGAGACCGGCAAGCTTAGGAACCGAACTCCAGAAGCCATGACCATGAGAAGTAATGTAGTTAATGAGTTTCTCATCTTCTTCAGGTGACCATAAACCTCTTTTCACTTTTTTCTTGTTGCAACATGTATGTCCTCCTCCATGTCCCATCTCTTTTTTTTTTTTTTTTTTAGAACTAATTAAGAACAATGCATACGATGATGAGCTAGCTAGCAAGAAAAAGTCAACACAACATCTATATGATATCAAACTGAGTGAATTGCATAAAGATATTCGTAAGCAATATTTCTGTGTGTGAGATCAGAGAGAAATGAGCATGAGTTGTATCTTCTCCTTGTATTTGGGTCCTTCTTTTGTCTTCTTATAGCAAGGGCCACAACAGTACTTCTTTTACATACGAGGCATTTTGTTTTTGAATGACTAAAATAGTCTTAATAACATGTGGCAAGATACTACTAGCTAGGTGCCAAAGCAAACGAAATTATATAATGTTAAAAGATTTGTTTGTTAATAACAAGTGACTTTGAATTACAACTTAGAAACCGCAATGGGTAAACTAGATAATAGCATTTTACTATTTGAAAAAGCTATTTGAAAGGGTTTTTAGCATTGCATACAAGACTTTTTGAAAAAGCTTTTTACAAAGACTTGATAAAATTCAAGTTTTTGCTAAAACCTTTAGTCATTAAATATGCTATGTATTAAATGCATCAAGTCTTTAATATCTTGATGCATTGTTGATGCTCTTAAAACCAATACTTAAAGATATACGGTAAGAAAAACAATGTTAATATTTGTTTATGTTTTCCTTTTGTTATTTTTTAATAAACACTATTATACTATTCAACAACTAGCAAAAAGTAATATAAAAAAATGATTACATAGAATTTGTACAAATTAGCTTAAGATCATAGATTCACTCATTCGAGTTGGAATTAAAGTTTCCGACCCTCTGTTAGAATCCAAGAATACCATGCAGGTTTAACCACTAATTCGCTAAGAGTGCTTGGAGTTAAAGAAAATACGGTACTAGCATCTCAAATGATCGATCGATGTCAAGTTTAACCGTTTCACGAAGTTTTTTAGAGGAACTGAGTCCCTCGAAGTAATATAGCGAAGGAATATCTTTCAGACTTGTTTAGAGATGTTGAATTACAACTTATAACATCAATCTTAACTTGCAATGTAACTTTGTAATCTTATTAATTCTTAATAGTAGAATTGAGTTACAAAATTTGGACTTCGATCTCATTCCAAACTACAGCGAGCATTGATGATTGCGGGGTCATGATGTACAAGTTTTATGTCAATACAACTTTAGCTCTAATTTGGTAGTAATTGGTTAATCCATCAATTTCTCTTGATTATCAGCAAATTCATCTTTTCTATGGATGAGAAAGATACGATGCACTAACTCCCACCGTATACAAATATACAAATAGTCTTCCTTACCAAAAATGGTTATCAAGATTACCAGCCATAACACCAGTCATCACCATCACCAATCTGTATGGCTTCATTTTAATGCTTAAACACCCAACCATGCATCAGGACCCATTATAAGAATTGTGATCCTTCAGTGACCCAAGATGTGACATTTCCATAATTGGCCTTTTATTCTTAATAATGGTTACATTATCACGTGGAAATCATGCATGCAGCCAGAGTCTTATAAGAGAGATATAGGACAAATATGTCCATAGAATTTACTCCGTAACAGTTAACGATAATAATCTATCAAAAGTAGTATTGACATGCTATAAATATTAATAGTAGGTATAGTCTTATTGATGTACTAAAGTCATATACTGCAGTAGCTTTATTTTTATACGTCTAGTAATGTGAGCTTCTAATTTTTTTTTTTTTTTTATTTTTTTTTTGGTAAAAGGGACAACAATCCCCGGTAAAATATATTACTCCAAAAAATCCATTAAGTACAATAGAATGTGGTTGAAGTATCACATTAACCTCAAGCGAAAAAGCTTGAACACCCACTAAACTAATTGAGACACGCCCCAAGCAGCATTAAAACAAAAAACTACTATAACAATTGCTCCAATAGGAAAGAACCAATGAACCATCTCACAGTGCATAAAGCCTTAAAACTATTACAATGCCACACAAAGCACCTATTGCGAACAGCAAACTTCCAAGACACCTTCACAACATGAACCTTCAAGATACTTTGCATGTTGTACCACATAGAGCCTAATTATGAACAGGTTGCATAAGCGAATTAAGCAGTTGCCACAACTGAAGAAAACGTTGGACATTAGATGACTTCTTAAAGGAACAAGACATCAACTTCAGCCTAACCGTATCCTTAATAAGCCCACAAATCTGATCTTGAGTTTCTATTTTTAAACTTAAAATTTTATACTTTCTTTTTTCACCTCGAAAATATGGAGCATCCACTTTAATATAGTATCTGTCATACAAAAGTTGGTGTGGAAGTCCTCGCATTTTATTATGCATATGAATGTGTCAAGTAGTAGGTGACCCCATTTGTGCTATTGTTAGTCATCAAGCGGGTCTTCAATAGGGTCACACTATTAATAAGCCCTATGATGTCAAATCATAGAAGGAATATTCCCTTTGTCCCCCATTTTTTCAGTACAGCCACAAGCTCTGTAAGGTTGACGTATTAAACTTTATATTTACAGTTCCGCATTTTCAGGTTTATAGCTTTTGATATAAACAAAATTATAAAAATAAAAAAAAATAAAAAAAAAATAAAAAAAAATAGCCATCGTATGAATAAAAACATATCCACCGTATGAATAACTCAGCCCCTTCAATATGATTTGATGACCATAATGTTAGACGATGAGAGATATTTATGTTTGGTATAATAAGTATTATACGCCAAATGCTAAGGTTGTAACTGAGCCATGCATTGCTAAGGAACCGGTTTCGTATGCAAGTGTAACAATTCCTTAAGCTCGAAATTCCAAAGCTAATTTTCGTACGTTGGAAACTGAAAATATATGCTATGGTGTGGAGCTTTCAAACCCAATCAAGATGGTCGAGGAGATTAGTAATCGGTTTGGAAACACCTTATATGGATACTTTATTGGTAAACGACTTGCATTCTCGGTTGTAGAATATTATGTTCAGAATGTATGGGAAAAGTTTGGAATTAACAAGATGATGATAAACTCCAAGGGGTTATTCTTTTTCAAATTTGATACTAAAAAAGGCCTCGAAGATGTACTTGAAGCAGGATCATGGATGATTCGAAACATTAGAATAATCCTTAAAACTTGGACGATGAACACCAATCGATTGAAGAAGGATCTTACCCACATCCCCGTGTGGGTTAAGCTTCATGATGTTCCTTTCGATGTGTTTTTGGAGGGTGGCCTTAGTCTTATCGCGACAAAACTAGGTAAGCCAATAATGCGCGGCTCCTTTACTAGCACGATGTGCATGGAATCTTGGAGACGAAGTAGTTTTGCTTGCTGCTTGATTGAAGTTCGGGCTAATGAAGTGCTATAGGAGAGTATTACTATGGCTATACCATTACTTGATGGTTCGAATTCAAAAAAAAAAACGATGCGGGTTAAATACAAGTAGAAACCACCTAGGTGTAATATATGTTAGATATTTGGCCACACTATCGATTAATGCCTTAAGAATGTTACCATTTCAGTCCCAAGTGTCGAAAAAACAAATGATGACCTTCAAATGGTAAGTAAACGAAATAATGGTAAAATTGGTGGTGCGAAAGGTGGTGGCAAAATTGGTCTAAACGTGGGTTCCAAGTTACAATATAGACCCAAAGCGACCTCTAATACTTCTAATGGGGCTATTCCAAACAGTGGCAAAGCTAAAAATGCCACTCGTCCAAACAGTGCTAAAAAAGTTGCTCCTTCATCTAGTACTAATGCAACTAGCTCGTCTAAAAATTGAAGTGCCAATGTGGGTTCTAATGCGTCTAAAGGTGGCAAGGAATCACTTGCTTCGTTTTCCAAAAATGTGGTCAACACTTCCAACAAATATGATTTACTTTCTAGCAGTGTTGCAAAAAAAGGTCTACAAGGCTGATTATTCACCGCCTAGGCGCTACTAGGCCACCAGCCTTTTTAATTTGGTTAAATCGGTCAAACAACTTGGTCAACCATGTTCAACGGTGCTCAACGATGATCAAACTTGCCGGAAATTTGCGATAATACCCAAAACTCACAAAAAAATACCCAAAAAACTTGATCCAATTACCGAAATACTCAAAACTCAAGAAAGGAGAATAAAAATGTAGATGCTAATGATGATAGTGAGGGTGAAGTGGAGGAACTTGATAGTAAACTAGTTTTAAACGAAGTACTTATAATTGTAGTTTGAGTAAAAAATTCTCTCTCTATTACAAGATGTATGTGGTATTACTTTTAAGTTTATTTTACATGAATCTTTTATGGCGACTTGGCGAAAAAAAAAAAAGAAAAAACGAATCTCTTTTCCTATCGATTATCACTCTTTTGATTCTTAAACCTTTAATTCTCTTGATGATTATTGGTTCTTTAATCATAGTGGGTGGTACTATTATTATTCTTTTCTTTTTTTTGCTTTGCTATTAACGTTGAAGGCACGATTATTATTGGTTCGATTCTAATTGTTTAATTATTATATTGTTCTTTTGAATCGTGGGTGGTTTATTTATACTAATGATCATAAGTTGGTGCAAAAACCAAAAATGGAAAATCAATCGATTATCGATCCCACCTAGACCGATTCCGACGTGAATGAAGCTATTTGTTATCCTGGTCGTGGTTGCTATGGATTGTACTACTATTGAAGTTCGATTGATTGAAGTGGGTTTAGAGAGTTGGAAGTCAAGTTTGGGGTTCTTGTTCAAAAACCTTCATCTTGAGGACTGGGCGTTAATGTTTACTTATTGGTCTCCTGCTCATTTTTCTATAAGTTAGAGTTTCTTAACTCTATTTGATGCTTCCTCCATTCATATTACATTAGATGGTGGTTTTGTTTTGTGTGTTTTGCATCACCTAGTTATCATTATTCTGGATGTTCGGTTGATTGAGTTTGTATGGCGAATTGCTTTTATCAGATTGATCGTGCTTTGGTGGCGTTTGGTGAGAGATGTAAAAGGAGCTCTATCCTGTAATATTTGGCTACTGATACTGTATTTGGACAATATTTGAATTGCTGTTATTGGTCTTGTGGTAAGTTGGAGGATTCCTATGATATGGGTTTGTGGACTTTTGATACTTATATTCATGTCATATTATATGGGATTCTTCATGGAAGTTAAAGTGGACCGCCATAATGATTTAGAAGGCTCGAGTGCTTTTACTTGAGTAGTCTTGTAATGTATTATGTTCTTTTGTCATTATTGGGTGAAGTTATAGGAATGGTGTGTCATTCTTATATAAGAGTCTGTAAGTTGCAAGCTATTTTAACAATGGTTTTGGTGTAATAGAATTTTACCGGGGTGAATTAACCCTTTTACCCAAAAAAAACTTGACAAATTACCCTATATAACATTTCCAGGAAGAATGTTTTTTGTAGTTTTACAGGTGATGAGCAGCAAATTACTACAATTTATAATTAAGTAGTAAATTGTTCAACGTTATTAACACATTCTTCATTTGTCTATCTAATACAAAACTCATACAATTATCTCTCACTCTTACAACTCAGCTCTTAACTTTTCATTTCTTCGTCTGTGCTCTCTTGCAATTGGATTCGACCATGGTCAGTTTTTCCGCCCACTGATCCAGCCATCATTTTCTCCAGTTCCGACCACGTTTACAACTACATCTACAGTGACTTATCTGGCCTCTTCTCCCTTTATTCTTCTAATGTGTTATGTTTTTGTGATTTCAAATGGATGATATTTTGTTTGTGTGTCTGACCATGTTTTGAGTTTGGTTCTTTTGCTTAGCACTGAGTGTGAGACTATGAGTTGCTAAGATTTTTTATTCATGTGTTCAGTTTAGAAATGACAAGAAAATAGTAGAAAAGGTATTTCTTTTGTTGATCGACCAAAGTGTTTTGATGAAGGTTGTTCAATGTTATAGATACACTTTGAGTTTATACGCTAATTTTATACAAATAAAATTCAAGCTATTTTCTTTTTGTATTAAATTTGTATGTTTTGAGTTAAAAGTTTTTTGAAAAAAAAATAATTATTGACAAAATTAAGGACGGATAATCTGGAATTGTGGAATAGGATGAGGTGAAAAGATGAGGGGGCTAAAGTAGGTATAATTTTATGAAATGAAAGACCTAGAAAATTCAAAGTGGACAGTCAATATGAGACGGAGGGAGTACAATTTTATTATTCTTATCAAAAGAAATAGAAAAATGAAAATGGTATAATTTTGTTAGTCTTTGAGTTAATTAATGAGAAAATGGAAAGGGATACTTTCTTGCTCAACTTAACGCGAACATAAAGCAAAGAGTTAATTGCATAAATCGTCCATGTTGTTTACACACAGTTTTCTCCTAAAACTTCATTAATTACACAATTTGTCTCTATGATTGTCACTTTTGCATAGACCAACCATTGACCAAACGAGCACCTGTTTTAGCCGTTAAATCACGTCATGTTCGGAGCACGTGATGGCATTATCATCCTTTCATGTCCATACTAAACCACAGGGGAGATTTATGTAACTGACACTTACACTTTTTTTAGTTTTTATTACTATTAGTGGTGGTGGTGGTGGTGTTGTTTTTTGTTGTTAGTTGTTGTTGTTGATGCTGTTGTTGTTGTAGTTGTTGTTGGAACATATATCATGATTCACCAACTCCATTTATATCTTATCTTCACCAACTAACTTTTCATCTTCTTCACCACTTTCATTTTGTTCACCAATAATCACTTTTCCACCATCAATCTCATACTAATGTAAACACTAATTTTCATATTTTCTTCATCCTCATTTATTTTTACAATCCAAACACACACCAACAGTAAATCTACAAACACCATATGTACCACCACCTTCGCCCACTCCACAGTCGACCACCAACACACCCATCAACATTGCCTCCGTCGGTGTCTAACCACCATCAAACTGCAACAACCACCGAAAACCAGCGCTAACCAACGAAAAGCACCACCAACCACGGATCTGGTCGGCTTTGGTGGCGGTGGGGGGTTTCGCGGTAGTGGTGGCGGTTTAGTGTGTGTGGGGGAGTGTTTATAAAGATGAAGATTAAATATCAGGGTGTAAAAGTATTTGTGAGGGTTTTTTTTATTATTATTATTTTTATTCGATTTTTTACTATAATCGGAAAAAAAAATGAAGGTGATGATTGAGTTATTTGGTAGAGGTTTTAGTTTATGGAAAACATTCGGTTTGTTGATCACATACCAAAGCACAAGCCAACAAATTTTCCAAGCTACTGGTATTTATGGTATAATCAAAGGTTGTAAAAATCGCTAGGCGCTAGTGAGGCGGTTGGTTAGGGCCTAGCGATTAATCGGTTAGGTGGGGATTAATCGGGGATTAATCGGATTGAATTTTTATGCGCAAAATTGTAATTTTAAATATTATATTATATAAACATAATACATAATTCTTCAAAGTTCAAAGTCAAATATAGATATTACTCGGTTTGTTGACCATTTTTAAGCGATCATTGACCGATTAATCAGTTTGTTGACCGATTTTTAAGCGATTTTGATGACCAATTTTAAAGCAATTTTGTTTGATTAATCCGATTAGACTGATTTTGTTCGATTTTGTATGATTAATCTGTTTGTTGACTGATTTTTAAACGATCTTTGACCAAACCGATTAAATAGGCCTATTATGATAAATCAAGACGCTTAATGAGCGATCAGCGATTATGCGGGGATTAATCGGCTGCCTGGACCGATTTTTACAACAGAGGTATAATCTAATGGTAATCCGCCAAATCAAACCCAAGGCTGCAAGTAGAGACTAAATATGCCCGATTGGTGTCGGAGTCTTGGCCCTAGGAGTTGCCCCTAAAGGGCAATTGGTGATGCAATAACACTTGCCTAAAAACTATTACAAGGTAGGTTATGCCAAAGCTTGGTGCCTTGTAGTTGTATAATATGAATCGTAGTGTAATATGCTCGATTGGTGTCGGAGTCTCGGTCCAACTAACTTTAGTAGTTATTACGATAAAATAATTGAATTTACTAATTGTCTATATTAAAATGTAGATGACATACTACAACATGATGCATCGTCATTCTGAGCCTTACGGCTGGTCTAACCAGTCAAGACAAGAGAGATAAAATTTCATCAAAAAGGTTTTAACCGATGAAACACCTAGAATGCCTAATCACCCAACGTATCGTGATGAAAGGGTGATTGCGTCACCTCATATCCATAACAATTCGAAGTCTGAGGTTCCTAGGGATATTCATCCCAGATCAATGAACCGAGAGGTGTTTAACTTGGTGTATGGGTTAAGAAATCATCACATGTGACCTAGCACATCTGCAAGACTTCATTTCTCTGTCATGGAAAGATTTCTCAATCGTCCCTGAAGGATTGGAAATCCTGGAATTGAGGCATTTGGGGTATTTTGTATCGTACGGTCTCTACCAACTGAATACGGTTCATACCCAGGGGCGGATCAATAGCCACCTGTTACAACCCGTGCCCGTTTTGACAAAAAATTAAACTTTTACACGAAAACGACATGACCCAAAATTGACCCGTAACACCTTATAACATAAAGTCAACACTTTAAGCCTATATTTAAGCACATGTAATCTACATTTAACTAAAAATATACCATATACATTGTTTCCCAAACTTCTTGACCCGTTTGAATCAAAATGGGTGAAAATGGACCTTGTCCCAAACAACCCTTTTTCTGCATAACTTTTTTTGTGCACTTTTGACCCATTTTCCGGAAAACGACTTCCATAACATGATATAACATCAAAACTTTCAGAAATCGTTAGGACATTATAAACATCAAATATAGGCATAAACTTGTTCACCGTGACTGCGAAAACGTGCTTTACAAAGTGACGGGTATTATGCCAAAATATACCCGTTTTGACCCATTTACACCACAAAGCACTTTTACCACTTAATCTATACACCAAACTTAACTAACACCACTAAAATAACATAATTAACTAATTACATAACCAAGTGACCCGTTTACAACCCAAAATGGGTATAATCACACAATCTAAACGCCCGTTTAACTTGACCATAAACACTTTAAGCATGCTTGACATACCATTTGACCACCAATTCATTATGACAAACTTAACATACGTTTTAACACTCGACTACACTTTACAAACCATTGTAGGACCAACGGGGGTACAACATTGATCGAGCTCGGTATTCTACCTAGCTACTACATTCTTACCAAGCCTTCTAATCTTTCACATATCCAAACCTTTAATCTTAGTCCAAGCCATAGCATCACACATGAATCTAAAAAACATTGGACACTTAAACCCTAAGAATAAAGCTTAGTAAGAAAAGTGGGTATAACTTAACATCATAATTCATTCACACATTACACATTATAAATTATAACAACCATGCAAGAATCTAATACAACATTAACCATAAACACATACCTTAACTACTTAAAGCCTTAACCTTCCTTTTTCCTTAATCCACTCTTAACTAACACATAAACTAGCCTTATACTCACTTCACATAAACACAATTATCCAAGCCATTCATTAACCTTAACATAATAAGTCACATAACACATAATGCATAGACATCATTACAACATTACATTATAATTGGTTTACTTACCTTAGCTCCAAGTTAAGATATCATTCACAAAATCACCATTATCATCATCATCATCATCATCCTTTACACAATTAAAATCAAGACCTATAAAACATTTAAGCAACACCATGAATAAGGGTTTACATAACCCATTCAAAATTACCCAACTTCCATTCTAGATCATCATATGAATCCCCACTTTACTCGTAAATCTTAACCTTAATTGAATCAAGATACAAAGTTACTTACTTGAGTAGAACTGGTTGCTTATGGATTAACCCTTGCATAGACCTTAATCACCTTCATTCCTAGATCATCAAGCTTCATCTCATTTCCCTCCTTTTTCTCTCAAAAAGAAAGAGTGTTGCACATGCTTCTACTGATGAGCTGTTTGATGAAGACAATGAAATGGAAATGGATATTGGACTTTCCCAATATTATGAAGTGAATGAGGTGCTACAAATCATGATGATTCAGTGGAGAGCGAATATGCATGCTTCTGATTTGCATTGGTCCTTATTAATTCCTATGCACTGCATGGTTTTTGTTCACATGCATGCTTCTATGATAAAATTATGATCTACGGTTTGTAATATCTGGTATTTTGGAGACAGGAACCCCGAATTTGAGAATGAATGTGGAATGTATGCTTTCTTCTGACTTGTATAAATCCCCATTCGTTCTTATGCATTGCATGGTTTTTGTTCACATGCATGTTTTTCTGGTCCTTTTGTTATTCTCCGGTGAGAATTTGATAAGCTTGTTTCAAATTTGAATTTTTGAAAACTAGTTAATCTTTAACATTTAAAATAGTCAATTTTGTAATAGATGGAATCTTTTATATAATAAGGGAATTACATCATTTTGGAGTGAATTTATCAACTCATTCTTATTGAAAATACAATTGGGCCAGTAGAAGAGCTCGATTTCGTCACGTAAGCAAAATCGTGTGATGTAATTGGTTAATAAAAGTCAAAATTAAATTGACTTTGGTCAAACTTTAATAAATTTGGTTGATAAAAAAAACACATAAAAATATAGGTGTCAAATTTGTGAAAACAAAAACTTAAAAAAAAATAAAAATAAATAATAAATAAATAAATAAATATAGGAGGTAATTAATAAAAAAAATTTGGTGGAATTTTTAAAAATTATATAGAGTTAAGTGTAATATCATAAGCATCCATATTTTTTAATAGCTTTGGATTATAAACAAATACCCCCTTATACTTTATACCATTTATACTTTATATCTTAAAAAATACAATGTATATGTTGTTTTAAAATAGCAACATATGAATTTGCATAAGATTATAAGTATCAATTTTTTTACTATATACGTTCAATAATGACTCATTTATTTTATTTTTTAAAGTTTAACCTATGTGGACACGAGTTTAAATTTTAAATACGGCTAAATTACTGAAAACGATAATATAATTGTCAAATTGTAAGCACGAGTTACTTTAATATGAAAATAAATATACGCGATTGTACTTATAACAATGACTCATGTAATTCTTATTTATTGATATAAGGATATCTAGAAAAACATTTCTAAAAAACTTTAAGAGGTATACTTTAACTTTATCAACGCTCATTATGTGCTATTAAAAACTTGCATCATGTGTACAATATAACATCAGTAGTGAAATTTAAATAACAACATCAACATTTTTGTCAGCTAAATAAAATTAAATCTTGAGTTACCTAATAGAAATTTTTACAAATATTCTATCAAGTTCTAATAAATATTAATGCATAATGAAAAAGTCGTCCATAAGTATTAGTTATACTTATATCACAATTTTCATGGGGAAATTCTTATATGAGTATATATTGAACTAAAATGTTAAAATAAATTTGAATTATGTGTAAACTCCGTGAGTGCACGAAACTTATAATGCAATTACCTTTAAAGACACAATATTCATTATTAATACAAAATAAAATTTTTTGTCAAAATCCCGTGGATATTATAACTAGTTTTATGAACTAAACCTATTACAATTTTTAACGAAAATAATGATTAATAACAAAAAATTATCAACATTAGTGAAATAACTATTACAAAAATTACAAAAAACTCTTTATCGGATATTTGACCATGTTTTTGTAGCCGCCGCATCATGTGGACAATATGATATCACTCTAATGTAGTTGTACCTTGTACGTACACATACACGTTTATATAGTTGTCACTATAAAGTCTAATACGTATAATTTGTTTTTTCACTTATAATATTATGAAATAAGTATTATTTTTCACGGACAACTTTATACAGTCATGTTTACAAGTCTAGACATCCAAATAGCATATCAAGAAGGTTTTTCTAACTCGTAAAAAACAGATAACCCAGGTCACCACTGTGTTCAGCCTTATAAAATATTATAACGCATACTACACAACAGCTAACGACTAGTAAATGCCTCTCACCGCTAAATCATCATAACATCTTAGTATTCTATGAAATAGTTTGCTATTTTTTAAAGTTATTCCAACTTAAAATTATCATCATGCATAAGGTTATTATTAAGAAAAATATATAATACAAAGCATAGTTCGCTAGAAATTTTTGTTACAGGGTACTGCCGCTGCAACACACGGGTACCTTATTAGTATTAAAAAATGAGTTAATTTTAATACCACAATCAATGTTCTATAAAAGGTGACGCATGTGACACATACATTCTGACTTGTTTTTCTTCTCTTTTTACCAGTTTAGGATCGGTTTGCATCATCGAATCGCTAGAAAATGTCATTGATCTTGCCTTTTTTTTTTTCTTTTTTCTTTTTTTCTCGAACGGCAATTTATATTAAAAACATACTAGCAAGGAGCTAGGCGGAGGGAACATGATTACATAGGAATAGAAAGAGCGATCTGAGGGTTGCTAAACAACTCGATCCAATTACTAAAACCTTTTCTTCGCCTACTAGAGATCCAAGTGAAAGAGTATAGCTTAATGTTATTTAGAATAAGCTCTTTTTTTTGCCTTTTTGAACGGAATGTAGATTCATTTCTTAATCGCCAAAGAACCCAAATAGTAGTTTGAAGTGAACTACGGCATCAAAGAGGGGAGCGTAGTGAGCCGACATGTTAGAGTGAGTTGATTATTATATATATCGTGTTCCTTCTCTATTTTTTAATCTCTTCGAAATTAACATCAACATTTAAAACCTAGATCATTATATTTATTGTGTTCCTTCTCTATTTTTTAATCTCTTTGAAATTTATACATTATGGTTGGCACCTTTCGAAGTGACTTAGACCAATAACATGGTTTGTGTTTGGGTAAGATTAATCTTTAAGAGACCAAGTGAAATGAAATGACCTGACTTTTAAGTAACATATAGGATCTAGCCTGCTAGCCAGTCAACCCCATGCATAAATTATCTAAACGTGTGAAAGTATAACGATGTGATAGGGATTAATTTTTTGTATGGTTAATTTTAGAAATTAAGAAACTAAAGGCTAGCTCATATATTTGGTTTGGTCAAAAAACAATGCACACATCATTGGCAGTCCTCTCATTTCAGTTAACTACTAACCTCAAAAAAACTCCTGTATTATTTAAAAGGGGCATTTTCATATCTACCCAATAAAACCATGAAAATTTCATATTTACCCAAATGATGCTTTAAAAGCATTGTACACAATGCATTCAATGATTGTATTTTGGGTATATTTGAAATTAATGTTGAAAAGAGGAAGAGATATGAAATTATCCCTATTTAAAAATAGTATTAGGATACTCATGTTTAACATAACATGATAGACATAATAGTTCATGTTGTTTAAATTTGTCAGAGAAAATATATATATGTGATTCAATTTTTTTTTATCATAGTTTTAATTATCTTAGAGCGAATGCTAGAAAAATGTATAAAAATTTAATGTTGGTTTAAGAAGAGGTCAAATTCAACACCTTCTTCCCATCATGGTCATGCTCAACTGATCTACTTCATAGCTTGTTCAACACGTGTTCAATTATTTATTATTAAAGTACTAGTGCTAGGTGAAGGTTTTTCTAAATATTTTTTTATTTTATTATAAAATTATAAATACACACTTATTTCTCATCTGCATCATCACTTATAACTTATGGTTTATTAGTTGTAGCATTTAATTCAATTGTATTTTATATTTTGCTAAAAGTACTTTCTACATTAATGTATTTTATTGTATTAGTTACTCCGTGGTCCATGAAAAGAACTAACATACAACACCCTCCAAAGAATAATCATATTTAATACTATAGGGAACAAAGTCATAAGAGGGGAAGGTGTCAGTGATGGACCATCATCACTTCATCAGTGTCACCTCAGCGTCACATCAGCATCTCACTTTTTCACAATTAACCACAACAAACCCTCCCCCTCACTCATAACAAACTTCAACCTCTTCATTTGAGGCCCACCACTACCACTTTATTTTTTTTATTCAATTTCATTTCTAAATAAACTAAATTCATTTAATTCAAAATAAAAATACAATACATAACATAATAAAAAACATACGAAACATAAAATAAAGATACGAAAAAAAAAAAAAAAAAAAAAACATACGCAAGAAATACATCAAATTATAACGAAACCAATTATTTGGATTCTGTTGTTGAAATTGTCCCCATTGAATTTGTAGCCAAACATGCTCGATGAGACATCGTTGAAGCTTTGCGTGTTTGCGTTTATCATGTAGTTCTTTGGCTTTTTTTCCTTTGCAATTAGCAACGTTCAATCCATGTCTGTTGTAAATTTAGTGTCGGAGAAATATACGTTTCAACAATGTTGGATATCGCAAATTGTTGATCTTTCAAAATCATGTTATGTATTATGATGCAAGCGTACATGATTCTCCGTAACTTGCCAATAGTAAATTGCCGCGCCGGTTGGGCAATGATATGCCAACGTCCTTGGAGGACACCAAAAGCTCTTTTGATATCTTTTCGAGCACATTCTTGTTTCGCTTTGAATGCGGCATTTTTTGGGTTAGTTGCAAATGTAAATGACTTGACAAAAGATGTCCACTCCGGGTAAATTCCGTCAGCTAGATAATACCCTTACTTAAATTTACACCCGTATACTTCAAACTCAACCTCAGGGGCGATGTCATCAAGCAAGTCGTCGAATAACAGAGAATTATTTAAAACCGTTAGATCGTTATTCGCACCCGCTACCCCAAAAAATGCATGCCAAATCCACAAATCGTATGAAGCAACGGCTTCAAGCATTATAGTTGGATATTTATTATCACCTCTATGAAATTGGCCTTGCCATTCTTTCTACAGTTTTCCATTCCCAGTGCATACAATCGATGCTCCCCAACATTCCCGGAAGCCCATGAACAGTGTTATGTGCATGGTATAAGTGACGAATGTCATCCTCATCTGGTTTTCTTAAAAACTCCTTAATAAATAGATGGATTATGCACATAACAAAAAAATCTAGGCAATCGCGTGCACAATGTTCACCTATTTGTAAATACTCATCGAACGCATCAGGTGCTATCCCGTAAGCCAATTGGCGTAGAGCACATGTGCGTTTCATAATCACACTGAACTCATTACACCCCTAGCATCGGGTCGCACTCTAAAGAAATTAAAATACTTAGGAAGAGGATGATGAGTTTCAATATATGTTTCAATACCTTGTACTAATTGTAGAAATAGACGACGACTTATACGATATCGACGCCTAAAATTATCGTCCGTATATTTTGGGTTGTCACCAAAATAGTCAGCAAGTAGACGTGCTTCAGCAACTTCACGTTCACGAGGGACGTATTGACGATGCTTTGAAGGACCGGCTTCTTGTTCCTGCAACGTTTGCTCTGCCTCGAACTCTTGAATAAACATTTCTAGTTCCGTTAACTCTTCAAGGTCACTTTCACCGGAATAAGATGATTCACTCGTGTAACTCATGTTTCAGCAAGTTTGAAATGGTTTAGTATTTTGATTGAAGATGATAAAAATTGTAGGATATGATATGTTATTTATAGAGTGGTGGGATTTTTTTATTTTTTATTTTATTTTATTTATTTATTTATTTTAAGGTTTTTATCCGTTATTAAACGGATAAAATTCAAAATATAAACGTTGCTATCCACTTTTTGTCAGAAGAATGCCTCGTCGTCAGAACGACAAACCCACCCACGGCGAACGTCGCCGGTGTGGCGGCGAACGACGGCGAAGGTCCAGCTAGGACCACGACGAGGCACGACGGCCCCATACCTTCCCCTCTAAGTAAGGGAGAAAGTGACAAAGAATTTTAATTGAATCATAGCTCGGAACTCATCTCTGGTCAAATATTTTCTGCTGACACTGTTGTAAGTGGGTCGAGCAATTTTGGTCGGCAAAGGGGTTGATGGTGACGGTGATGATGACGAGTCTGTTGGGTCAAGCAAAGGGTCACAGTTAGAGCTCTCGGATGGTGACGAGTCTGGTGGTCGGCTCGAACGATGATGGATCTGGTAATTAAGTTTATAGTTGAAAGGGAGAGAGCAAAGAGATAATGTATGAGGGTATATTTGTTACTAAAGCAAAACCTAAGAATCGAAGCTTAGACAAAAGTTCAATATACATCTCAAAATTATAATAGATCTAATAAACCAATAATAGTCATTCATTTTTTTTAAAATAAACTTTCACCCTTTTTAAAAAAATTAAATATCTCGCAAACCGTTAATTGTTACGCGATAAAAATCATACAATCGCGACGAGAATTAAATTATCTTTCTATAGATATGCACTACTATATATTTTTAACGATTCTTTTTTTAAAATTTCAGTCCAGAAAAATCATATATGATTTGTGAAAATCATATATGATTTTTAAAAATCATATATGATTTTTGAAAATCATATATGATTTTACAAGTCATATATGATTTTTCTGGGAGAAATTTTTGAAAAAAAAATTTTTGTCGAAAATATAAAAAAGTGCATATTAATAGAAAGATAATTTAATTCTCGTCGCGATGGTGTATGGCCTTAAGTGGAAGAGAGTATTAGATTTGACTTTTTCTTTAACCCACTTTGAGCTTTCGTACCTTTTCTCGCATTAGCTCATTATCTTATGATTTGTGAAATGATTTAACATGTTTATTTTAACTTCAGAAGATTCGATAGAAGATCTCCAAAGTTGAAATGAACTTGATACATCATGTTTACTAATCATCAAATAAATAAATAACTAAATTTTTCACAAGGAATGAAACAATAACACTACTACAAAACCAGGCTAATGCAACGAAAATTTACAACGGTAGATTTCCGTTGCAAATTTGCAACCGTAATGCAACGGATTACCTACCGAATAGCATCGACAAAAAAACTGGTTGCAAATCGGTTGCAAAATAAAAACATATTTCTTTTACTTTTTTTTTTTATTTTTTCCGTTGCAAATGCGTTGCAAATTATATAAATTTCCAACGGAAAAGCAACGAAAGACAAAAAATAAATCTAAAAGAAATTAAAATTTCTTTTCCTTTGCAATTCCGATGCAATTTTTCATAATTTGCAACGGAATAAGCAACCCGAACAAAATTTAAATCTAAAAGAAATTATCATTTGTTTTCCGTTGCAATTCGGTTGCAAATTTTCAATATTTGCAACGGAAGACTTCTAAAACAAATTACACTAATTTTCTGTTGCAAAAACCTAAATTTTAAAGAAACGACAACGAAATACATAATTTAACTATAAAAGGAATTATCATTTCTTTCCATTGTAATTTTGTTGCAAATTAAAAAAAAAATTTGCATTAATTTGCAACAAAAGATTACAATAAAATGTAAAAAGAATTATTTTTGATTGTCGTTGCAAATCCCTTGCCTTTATCTTTTCGCGTTAATCCACTAGAGAACTCGTTAAAAGATCAATGATCCTCGTAGCAGGGGTAATGACAATATAGACTAAATAAGTGTGTGTAGATAGTGTGTAATATACCAATGATGCTTTAGTCCATTGGTAAGAGCTTTGGGCTTGGGTCAATAGACCCGGGTTCAAACCTCTTCCATGGCACTAAAGATCATTTGGTACCATCCCCCCACCGTAAATGCTCAGATTGACTGGTCAACGAGGGGCCTATTGAAGAAAATGGCCAGGGTTCAAAGCCCACCTCCTGATAAGTACAGTCACTGGGACATGTGCTCATTTCCTGGGGCCGGGTCCTTGGGGGAGGGTCCGGTTGGCATCCTTAGGATGCATGGGACCAGGGTGATCCCACCGATCTTCACCTTTTTGAAGAGATAGTGTGTAAAATGATGAAGACGACTCTTCGTACTTATGAACAAGCATATCTAGTCATGATGAGGGCATTATTGTTTTGGATAAAACCTTAAACAGTGATATGATGGTTTAGTTGCACCGACCGTGATCTTCCATCAGAAAAGCATTATTGTCGCATATTCGCTCTAGCACACTAATGAGAGATCCTTGTGATGTACTTTGTAGTGCACACTATTTGTTCATTGAGTTCATGTGTACACCGACTACAATGTGACGCTTGCGGAGATTCTATAACGGCCATAATTATAAATGTCTTTAGAAATCCTCGATACCTTCATTATATATGGATGAGCTTCACCGGGATGTTTATGTCTTCTTACGGTATAAAGTTTTCATAAGTAGAACTAAGTTGATATTTGTCATAATTAGTTGTGATGTGTTTAATTGGCTGTAATGGTTTAGTAGGTGTATTCATTTCTAATCGCCTTAAAATGAGGTTTAGCTTGCGATGGAGTCAAGCTTGCAACGAGAAGAGCTCAAGTAACTTTTGAAGACTGACCTATCTTAAAACCTTGGGTTATATTGAGAACATAAGTTAGTAACAACTCATACGAGTTATATATCCTAATAATTACCATGGTCAAAAGTTATTCTCTAATATTAGTGTCGAATTCGTACTACAGGACATATGGGAGATAT
Source organism: Chrysanthemum makinoi (assembly GCA_910596185.1). Lineage (NCBI taxonomy): Eukaryota > Viridiplantae > Streptophyta > Magnoliopsida > Asterales > Asteraceae > Chrysanthemum > Chrysanthemum makinoi. The sequence continues at coordinate 321,214,278 of OU343220.1, read as the reverse complement.
GATATTTCAAGCTTGATTCGATATCATGAGCATGATACGTAGACAAAAACAATCTATAGTAAAATGCTTATCTTAATCCTTTGTTAATACAAATATGCCGTAAAAACGTTTATTTATATTTTACGATCTAATATTTTGTCGAGATAACAAACGAAAATCATTTTAACGAAACAAATAGAATACTAAATGGGTAAAAACTAGCAAATGGTATTGACTCATAACCCATGGTATACCACTTAACCAAGTTCATTGTATCCTTAAGATACATTGTATCTAGAAAGAAAATCATGGATCAACCCATAACCCATAACCAAAAAATACCCATAAAGAGGGAGCGTTCCACGGATCCCCTGCTTTAGGCGGATCCCTTGTGGTAGGGATCCGTGGGATCCTAAAAATTAGAGAATTTTCTATAAATAGAGAGTCATTTCTTCCTTTCTACTTATCATTTTACACACATACTTCCCCCAAGTATTATAACCCTCTAACCTCAGATCCAAGTGATCTATGTAGTTTGTCTTTGTTTTGTGTGATCTTCTAGTTCCTCTTAAAGGCGAGATCACCACTTCTTGAAGACGTGCAAGCTCAAGTCCATGAGTTGCCAGCTCGTCATCATCAAGACAACTAAGGTTCTCTTGTTGATAGTTCTTCCTTTCTCCATAGATGTTGGGTTGAAGGCATTAGTGAAGAATGCCGAAGTGTCAAGATGAAAGCATTAGTGAAAGATGTTCATCATCCGTGTCAAAGCATTAGGGAAAAATGCTAAAGGTGTCAAGACGAAGGCATTTGAAGGGGTGCGTTGTCAAAAAAACATTTAAGGATGCCGAAGAATCTAATCAAGTCGCATTTGGGAAGAATGCGAGGTCGTATAACGATGAGGTGCATCGTTATACATATAAGTACTTGTTTATTTCCAAGGATGGTGATATCCTTGATGATGTTGTAAAGGTGGATCTCTCTTAGTGTAAGGGGAAGGTGTCCTTGTAGTCCAACCACTATAAATACTTGTGTCGTGGTGATGTGCTTCTTACTCTTTATCTTTCATTACACGCTTATATATCTATCTATCAACGTCCAACATAAACAACCAAATCGATTGACATAAGTCGTATTTAAAAGGAAGTTTTAAATTGGTAAAACTATTCAACCACCCCTTCTAGCCACGATGATATTGATTTTTATTGGTTAAAATGAATAATTATATGTGTGTCGTAATATTTGTAGTAGTTCAATAACATTGCGATGAGTTGTATCTTGTTTTACTAACTGTAATGACTAATTCAAGGGTGAGGATCCTCTCAAGTTAGAGGATCCTCAACCATTAGATTAAAATCAACTGTTGAGGAACCATTAGATTAAAATCAAAGATTGAAGATCTCGACCTTTGATTTTAATTTAATGGTTGAGGATCTTCTAACTTGACTCAAGTTGTCCCAACAACTTGAGAGGATCATCATCTCTAATTCAATGTCTAACATGTTTAATCAAATAACAAGATAAAATTGATATTAATTAAACGATGTCGTTGACTTTACCCGATGTATATTAGAATAATAAAACATAATAACGGATTCTACCGAGCGACACAATAAATTTCGGTTATTAAAAGACTTTACATTTATATTTACAACTATTCTTTTTAGTTTTTTTTTAAATGAAAATATATTGACAAAATTTTTCCCTCCCACCCAATTTTTATTTCCCCCCATTCTAAAAATTCCCTCTCAAAGTTCCCCAAATTATTTGTTGCCCTATCTACCACACCAACCCCGCTTCCAAATTATTTGTTTCCCTATCTTTTGTAAGCACACACCAGATCTCAAGATGAACAAACAATATCCACCATAGCTACAACTTTTCTTTTCTTCCACCCTCTCGCCATCTCTCGATTATCAACACCCACTCTCTTTATATCGCTCTCACTTTTTGTTATCTCTGCTCACTCTCTCTATCATATCTCGTTTACCAAACCGAGTAACATAGGTATAATTACATCCTCCTAGTAATTATTGTTTCAACTTTCAAGTTATGTGTAAAAAATGCTTTACTTATGTGTATATAACAAGTAAATGTATGTTATTATCTGAGTTATTTTGCTGAATTTAAAGAATCTTGATTTAAGGTTTATAAATATCTGAATATGAGGTGTTGTATAAGTGTTTGATAGAGCCGTTAGTGATAATTATTGGATATTATAATGAATGTTTGTTGCTGATTATTATATGTATTTATGCTTAAATATGTTAGCTTAGTTTACTTTACATGTATATATGTTTAATTCCAAGTATTTGAACATAGGTGATATGCTTATTTGAATCATGATTGTATTGAGTGATTATGACGTCGAATAGTGATCGAAGATGGATGTATAACACCAATATAGATGGGGCATTCTAATCCTGATTATGTTAATAATCTAGAGAGATTTTTAGACTTTGCCTACTCTAACCATGTTGTATCAGATTATTTCTTATTAATTGATAGTATTTCTTTGTGAGTTAGCTAATCATGTTGTATCGATTATTTCTTTTGTACCGCAATTTTCTATGTGGATGTTTTGGATAGCTATTAGATTATGACAAGGTGTGATTATGAGTTAGTGTGCAAGTGTCAACTTAATCGTAGATCTGTTAATTTTGTTGGATCCAAATATTGATTTCTCATTCTTATTGCTATAGATTATTATGTCGTGGACGTAGACTTAGTGGTCCCAGCCTTCACGTAGCAGGTAAATAATGGACAAATGCGATTGGAGGATCGCCATATTGATGATGATTGTGGAGAGGAACTGAATCGGTGATGAGGTATCACATAGTCGTTATCCACTAATCGCCTGCACCGGAGATCGTCCAATGATCGACTTATATGAAGACGAGTAATTTATTTTCTACAAATGCAATTTATGCTCATGTTTAGGAAATAAAATTGCTACTGATATTTATCGTGTCAATTTTTCTCTATTTTCCGTGTTTCACGCACGATCGCCATTGGTCGTGCCATTACGTAAATTCTTCACTTTAGGTTTATCGAACCATGGCCCTGCATGGGATCCGTTCCAGAGAAGAAGGACCAGATGTGGTTGCGTTTTAAGGTATGTTCCTATAATCTCTTCCTAAATCTAAACACTCTAATAAAATCACTTTGTTTGTGGTTGATCTTTATCACACGGTTCTCTAACGTGAGTGTTTACGTGTTTTGCACTAAATTCCCGCACTTATTTATAAAACTCGCACAAACAAAACTTAATCTAAACACTTGATGAACTTATAAAGTTATAAATATTTTACAGATTGCTTATTAAAAAGAGTTTTATGTGCAGCTATTGTATTAGTGGGATCCAAAGAAGGATGAACTTATACGAAAATGTTTTATGAAACATGCAGCAAATCGATTCAATGGTATGTTGTGTGCAGCTAGAATTAGAGCAAAAAGAATTTACAAGAAAAGAACAGAGGTTCTGCTTGACAAGGATTATACTCGCCTCACACATTTAAACCCAAGTTGGATGAAACAAGAAGGATTGCATTATTACAGGTATTTAATCGAGAAGTGGAAAGCTTTATCGTAACAAAACAAAAAAACATAAACACATCAAGAGGTGGCGCTCACATGTGGGTCTCATAGCTTTACCACAACCGGAAACTCATGTAAGATATCTCTTATTTTCCCTCTTCTAATATAGTATATATTGCTAGTGCTATTTATAATAACTTCAATAAACATGACTTATTTATAGGGCCCTATGGGATCTACCAAGTTTTACACTTATGCCCATACGCTCAAAGCAACAAGGCCATCGTTGGTTCAACAATCGTTGGTCGGCTAATATAGATGGACCAAAGGCGAAGTCGATGGGGTATGGGTCAGATGGTATAGATGGGTCAAATGGGGTATGCGGGTCAAATGATGAAGGAGGGTCGACCTCAGTCGAGGTAGATGTGGTTGAACCGGTATGGGTTAATGAAAAGTCACGTGAACATATTGTAAGTGTCCAAACCTCGTTATACTTTATAAAAAAAATTCATTTAACCACCCAAAATTAAAGTTTTTTTGTTGGTTAGTTTATTATTGACGTAGTTGTTTTGAGCCTACAAGTTAATGGTTAATTTTGAATTGAAGTTGTGTGATTATTTTAAATGATGAAGTAGTCATTTAGAGCCTTTGGTCAATGGCTGTGTATGGATATATGTTATGGTAATTGAGATGGTATTAACAGCTCTTAGTGATGTTTTAGGTTATTAAGGTTCTTTTCATTCTTTAATGATGTTGCACATAATATGATATCAGAAGGATATTTTGTTTCTATAGAAGCAAGTGACAAAATTAGTTGCTATTTTCTATTAAAACCACATTTTAACTAGAAAATATAACTTGTTTTTTATTATTCAAGTGGTTAGATATTTGAAGTTTGGAGGCATTAAACTTGAACTTACCATAGAACTATTATGTATTCATATTACGGTACTTCGGCATTTGGACTTTTATTTTTGCTAATATGCACATGATATTTATTTGGACTTACCATAGAACTATTATGTATTCTATTCTGTGATGTGACTGTGTTCCTGTCCTACTGGTTGTGTTGCTTCGCTGCTGCAAGTAGCGTGTCAAACGGGTCGACCCGACCCGAATCCGATAATGTGCATATTCAAATTTGGTTATGATCCCTTGCAAGTCAGTAGCTTAGTTCTTTTTGGCAAAGAATGAAAGAATTATATAGACCAGTAGCTTAGTTCTTGTTTTTCTTTGTTTTGTTCCTATTATAGGAGAAATATCAAGCATCTATGACTAAGAGACTTGGGGAGGACGTTGAGTCACACCCCCATGATCAAGAAGTGTGGAATGAAATCACTCCAGTGAAAACATGCATTACACATGGGGCGGGAAAATCATCTGATCCCATATTTGTGTTGACGGGAATACCTTCCACTCCGATCACCTCTACGTCATATCCACCTGATGTGGTAAGTTTATCAATTCTTTTGCTCATATTCGTTAGGTCTATGTGAATTAGAAGTAAATTTAATTACTTTGGTGGATAGAAAAGAACATTATTTGTTGAAATGGGTCGAAACAGATTATTGTGGCTGTACCATTATTGAATAGGTTAAGTAGAGTATTTATGCATTAATGAGCTATAATGGGTTTCAATATGGTGATTTCTAGTTTGATGTATTGCAAAAGTCTTTTGAAGAGCTGAAGGAAGCGAGAGCATGATATAAGAACTTTTTGAGGAGGCTAAAGAAGATAACAAAAGGCAATATGAAGAAAAACTTAAATCTCATGCATCGAAAATGAAAGAAGAAGTGATGAAAGAAGCGAATGCAAAGATTGCTAAAATGTTTGCACAATATACACAAATGACCTCCAATCCTCCTCCTTAGTAAACAGTTGTTGCATTTGGTAAAAGCTTTTGATACACTCTCTAACTCATTAACTCGTAACATTGAGTTTAGATAGAATGCTTTTGATAACATTTATGATATTTGGATGTTCGCATGATTAGTATTTCCAGTTTGATTCATATTGAGAAATGTTTGGCTTTAACGGAAAGCAAGGGGTGGATATTGTTATTTTAATGAAAAAATCATGTATGTTTTCGCAATGGATTTGCAACTGCATTAACGAGGTTATCGATTTTGGAATTTCTGTTGCAAAATGTTATTGATGCAAACACATAAATTTCTGTTGCAAAATTACTGATGCAAACACAGCTGCAAATATTGGTTGTTGCAAAACCCGTAGCAAATTATAGCCGTTGCAAATTATGTGTTGATGCAAAAAATATTCGTTGCAAAATTGTGAAAAAAAATATTCGTTGCAAAAAGGGTATGTTGTTCTAACGAATTATCTCCCGTTGCAAAACGGTTGCAAAATTTTTTCTTCTTGTTGCAATTCGGTTGCAAATTAAATTTGCATGGAGCCTTTTTGCAATAGTCGGAATTCGTTGCATTTCCGTTGCAAATAGGCTTTTGCAACGGATTTGCATTGTATTTGGACGGTTGCATTAGGCCAGTTTTGTTGTAGTGTAAGATTCCTATGTGTATTGTCTCTCACAATTATATTCATAATTTACCCGCTAGTGTGTAATTAGCTCCATCGTGGTACTAACCCATTTGGGATCGATACCCATTCATCATGACACTATCTTTATTGAGTGACATGTAATTTAACCATCCCTTTAAGACTGTCGTGAGTAATAGAGGCTTTGGTCATTCCTCAATCCCCCCAACCTTATGTGTGAAGGGAAACTTTTCGAGATAATTTGGTCATCCGGATGACCAAATAAACTTTTCTTGTTGCTTGTGTATGAGTTAATTGTGATGTTAGGTTTGTCTAATGGTGTATGTTTATGTGGTTGGTTTGGAGGTCATCGCTAAGGGTATTTGGTGGTTGGCGTGGTGAATAAGTGAATGGTGATGTGAAGCTGAAGTGACGGTCGTAAATCTTCACAATTGCATCCGATCTAAAGTAACTAGACAAGTTTTGCATCTACCGGCAATATAAAAATTGTCAATTCTATATATTTACAAGTGTCGGCCAGTTTTAGATTTATGTATGCTTGTAACATATAAATGTGATTTTTCTTCTTCTTTCACACTTTAAAATTTAAAGATTTGTATTATGATAATTGTTCATGTACGAAGGTTTCAAATCGTGCGTTGTAGCCGGGAACTTTGATGAGCTTATAATCTATATCGATTTTAATCATTTTAACTTTTTTTTTTAATTTAGAAAACAATTTATAATATGCATATATTTTGCGCAATGCAAATACAGTTGGTTAAGTACATTCATAGTAATAAAAGATTAAGGTGTGGCAACGAACCACCTTCGCTACTCTTACGTGGCTCCTTCGCCACGACTTGCCGCCACACTCCAGTACCTCGTTGTCATTCGCCAAAGCCAAGTTCGTCGTCTGCAGGACGAGCTATTTCTTCTGTAAACCAACCGTTGGAGTGGGGCCAAATTAAATACAAACGGTTATATTTTAAATATATAGTTGTTCAACTAGTTTTTTTTTAAACTAATCCCACTTTTTGACGAGCTTATAATCTATATCGATTTTAATCGTTTTAACTTTTTTATCTAGAAAACAATTTATAATATGCGTATCTTTTGCGCAGTGCAAATACAGTTGGTTAAATACATTCATAGTAATAAAAGATTAAGGTGTGGCAATGAGCCACCTTCGCTACTCTTACGTGGCACCTTTGCCACGACTTGCCTCCACACTCCAATACATCGTTGTCATTCGCCAAAGCCAGGTTCGTCGTCTGCACGACGAGCTATTTCTTCTGTAAACCAACCGTTGGAGTGGGGCCAAATTAAATACAAACTATTATATTTTTAAAAATATTGCTGTTCAACTCGGTTTTTTTATTTTATTTTTTTAACTAATCCCACTTTTTTTACACTATAAATAACACACCATAATATACCATTTTTCACACACTTTTTTTTTGGGTAAAGGGGAGTAATCCTGCACCCTGGTAAATATATTAACCAAATAAACGTTTAAGTACAATGGATATGAGTGAAGTCCCATATCTCAGCCCGTTACATAGGCATAAAGCTTACATAACAAGATACTTCCTATTCTCTAAACAAGAAAACAAACCACTACTCAAATGATAACATATGACACAACAAAAATATTAACAGACTCATCAAATGGATAGTCATCATATTCATCTTCAAACTCGTGGCCACCACCAAAAATATTAACAGACTCATCAAATGGGTTAGCAACAACCTCATCTTCAGAATCAGACACCACAATCTCTCCCACTTTAGAAAAAGGGTTGACTCTCTTAGTAGAAGAGGTAGACGGAATAGGTTGACCATCATCATCCACAAGAGTAGCTTTCCCATCAATAATTAGCTTTTCAAGCTTACCAATTTTCTCAGCTATGGGAGTAGAACCAACATCCATTGATCCTATAGAATCACTCACAAGCTTGTGTGCAGGAAGAAGTCCCATTCTCCGGAGGCTTAGACGCCTCACCAAGGTCCTTCCCCCGAGAACCATCAATACCTGCTTCCTTAGTAGTACCAGAAGACTTCCCAGTCTTCACCGTTTTAGTAGAAGAATCAGCCACAATACTTGGGATGCCCGAGTCATCTTCCACCTCAAGAGTCCCAAAAGAGTTTGACGTAGTAATTGGTGTATCATTAGCAATACCACTAGCAGTTGCGGTGTCTTCGTCTTTGCAACATATACCTGCTTCCTAGGTGCAAATCTAGGACCCTTACCTATATTAATACCACCATCATCTGTACCTTTAGGTTTGGCTTTCCGATTCTGCACCACCTTAAAACCATCATCATGTTCATCCACTTTAGTGTGGGGAACATCATTATTCTCCATAATACTCTTTGGACAACAAGCAGTATCATGCCCAAACACTTTACATTCGAACAAGTGTGGCGGCTTCCATTCATATTCCACCTTTATACTTGCCGTAGTAAAACCACTATCATCCTTGTTAGGGATCGCCATAGTCACCACATGTTTAAGGTCAAAATCAGATGATAATTAGCACGTGCAAAACTAATACGACCCCATGAATCAACACACATGGAACTTGTAAACGCATCTAACATAATCGGCTTACCCACTCGGAGTATCAATTAAGCTCAACCCATCTTTCGAATATGCAAGTAATGGAACATTATGCAATTTAATCCAAACGGGAACTCTAGTTACCTCACTTTTAGACAATAGCACATCAGGAGTCCATCTAGTGAGAATGAGAGGAGAATTGCGAATAATCCAAGGGCCCCGTTGAAGAACATTCTCAACACCCTTTTTAGAACCGAATTTAAAGAGGAAAACACCATCATCATTCTTCATTAGTTTCGAAAACCAAACTTACCCCACGTGTTGGAGACGTAGTTCTTAACCAAATGAAAAGCAACATTCTTGCCAACAAAGAAGCCAACAAGTGTATTTTCATACCGGTTGAATACACCCTCCATAGCAGCCTTCGGAAGCACCGTATCATGATTATCGATGGCCTCATTCACCAAGGCACGAAAATTAACTTTCCTAGAGACACGTTCCGGGTTTAACACATTAGCAAATGACCTCACTTCGTTAGTTACACTACCAATCACGTTAGGACCTGAACTAGAAGCATTCACCACGTTGGGACCAGAATTACTTTCAATCCCCACCCTAGGTTCCGCCCATGGGTCAGTTTGGTCAGTTTGGTCCATTTTTCACACACTTCTTTACCAAAAAAAGTAATAATTCAATCTAATGATGGACATGCAAGCAGTCCTGCTTATGTGAAGGCTTAGCCAAGTTTGAAGCCTATATATCTCAACTTACAAAACAAAAGTCTCAAAGTTCAAACGAGGGAGGATATTTTACGTCGCTTCTCACCTCAAACCCGCAACAACACATGAGTTCTTCAAACCCGTCTACCCCATCGTCAAAAAACTCTACCTCTTCCTCGCTAGCCATTCCTCCATATGGTACGCAAATGACACCCGAGCAAATTTACCAAAATCAATAATATGCATTTCAAGGATTCACAAATTTCCAAAATCAAAGACATACGACACCACAATTTTTTAACCCACAATCATCACAACCATTACGATTTCTTCAATCTCAACCACAACAATACTTTGAATCACAGCTATTAGATTCACAATTCAAAATATCACAACCCCGTGCACCGTCAAAATATCGAGGAAAAAAAGTTGCAAAAAAGTCAAAAAAAAGTCGTGAATTTGGACGCGGACGACGATGATGACATGGAGGAACTAACACGTGTGAATACTAGTTGGTTAAAGGAAGAAGAAAAGTTGCTAGCGAAAACTTGGGTGGTAGTTTCCCAAGATAAAGACATTGGAAATGACCGTTCCGAGGACGCGTTTTGGAACCAGATTGTGGAGAATTTCAACATTGCTACAAACCGTGAAACTCGTAACAAATTATGGTCACGGGTAAATGGATCAGGCTTCACGGTGATTCGCTATTTACAAACATTTGGAGCGTAGAAACTGGAAAAATGACAATGATCGTTTCAAGAATGCAAAGACCAATTTTAGCCAACGCTTTGGTGGGAGAAACTTCATATATGTTCACAGGTGGGAAGTTTTGAGAAAATACCCTAAATGGAACGCGGAGGACCCGATTGATCTGACAAATCTCGAGGATCTGTTCGGCCTTAGCAAACGATCTTGTCCCGACGGTGCAAAAAAATCTCAAGCTTCAAAGAAAGCCAAGTCTGGGGGAGCTTCAGGGGAGTCAAACGAGTACTTTTTTGGGACTTTTATTAGACAATTATATGCGGAAAGCCAAAGCTCAAACAACCGCGTAAGAGGCGAGGAGGCAGAAAGAAATCGGGTACCTGGAGATGGAAGAGCTGAAGTTTATAATGCTTGATCCCGACCAGATCACACCGGCCAAAGCCGCTTTCATTCGCAGGAAACAAGAAAAAATCATGAAGAAACATCATAATGACCAATCAAATGTTTAAGTTTCGTATTATTGTTATTATTATTATTATTATTATTATTATTATTATTATTATGTGTTGTATGTACGTAAACTAGGCATATGTTTTGTTGGAGATGCTATTAAGTCGTTGAAATTTGCATTAATCATGTAGTATGGAGATGAAGTTTGAGTTGAATCTTCTGATCACCACATGACATTCTTTCTACGCTTTGCATCTAATTTAGCATCAAACAGGAAATGTACAACACCTACTTTTAACATTATCATACACACACCAAAATGTGTTTTGCTGCGTGTATGTACCATAAAAGATACATATCATCATCAATGTGAAATTAAATATACAACATATACCAGAAGCATATACAAGAACATGTGAAGAAATAGTAAATATGTTTTCTTTTTTCATACGGGAATTGTATAACATCAGATATATCGCATTGTTCCTTCTGAAGTTAAGACCCTAAATCTAGCAATTCTTAGGTTCACTCATTAATGGTATGAAAACACAATATTAACACTAATTGATTAGTTACATTATACTACTTACCTTTTGCTAACCACATATTGAGGTAACACCAACGATGACGATGGCGAGGATGAAGAGGACGGAGAGTTTGGCACAAACTTCTCTAGGTAATCCGTTTGAGAGCTTGTAGACGGGTTTAAATCCTGTGAGTTTATAGCTTGTGGGATGATATTTGTTGTCAAGTCGATATTATTTGTTTGGTCACCTAGCTTAAATGGGATTATGGAAGGATTATGATCCGAGTTTTTGCCAAAGATGAGGTCATAATCCTCTGGGTTTAGGATACTATGATCATAGGAGTTTAAAAACTCCATTGTGGGAAACTGGTTATCAAACATTGAAGAAGAATTGATAATAAATGATTGTGGAAGAGGAGGGAGATCAGCGGTAGGAACAATATTGAAGCATTTATCAAGATCGATCACATGTGGTTGACTAGTGGCCCTTGGTGGTTCATGGACATGGTGATCTTGATCATGGATTATATGAGGTTGATACGGGCTTATCATAATAGGGCTTGCATCAAATAGACTATCGTAACATTGATGGTCACCACCGAACTGAACATGAATGTTGGTGGTTTTATCGTTGGGACAAGTGGTGATAAGATGATGACTAGATAAGTGGCTACGAGCAAGAAGCTTCTTTTTAATGCTTGAGTTCCAAAAGTTCTTAACCTCATTATCCATTCGTCCTGGTAAATGTGTTGCAATTTGCGCCCATCTGTATATCCAAAGCAAACTTATATTAGATAATTAGAACACCTACATTAGCAAAAATATACTCCAGATCTGAAAATTCAAAATTCTTTTCATTATACCTATTTCCAAGAATTTGGTGTAAGTCGACAATGAGACTGGCTTCTTGAGAAGAAAAGCTTCCTCGTTTTAAATCCGGATGTAAATAATTAAGCCATCTCAATCTGCAACTTTTGCCGCATCTTTGGAGACCTATTTCAAATATAATACGTAAAGATTGACAAGTTAATTATAATGATTTTCAAAACACAGACAATAACAAATAAACATAAGGATAAAAACCCATAATCTAGATTTGATATTACTTTCACACGCACACATGCAAGGACATACTTTTGTAAAAGCTAAGATGTAAGTGCATGACGAGTGAAACATTCAGCTTTTCATGTCAAGGAGCGAGATCACTGAGAATATATCTTCACACACACACGTCTAGATCGATACATAGGTTTACATTAACTTATAACCAAATAAGATGATAAACCACCACCAAAAGGTCTAGTGGTACGTAATTAGACACCTAATCTGTTGACCAGAGTTATATAGGGTGTAAACCTCACTAAGTACACTTAAAGCGGTCATGGAAGCTAGGTCAGAAATGGTCACGGGATACATTGGTTAAGCCGTGTAAATATGAGTCAAAGACTCGCCCTCTCGGGGTAACCTAAACATGGAAAAACCCTCTATCCGTTTGTAAAAATGATCTTCAACACATTTTGTTACAATTTTTATGAATATTTTTCTTTAATAGAGAGAAAGAGAGAGAGAGAGACCAGCAAGCTTAGGAACCGAACTCCAGAAGCCATGCCCATGAGAAGTAATGTAGTTAATGAGTTTCTCATCTTCTTCAGGTGACCATAGACCTCTTTTCACTTTTTGCTTGTTGCAACATGTATGTCCTCCTCCATGTCCCATCTCTTTCTTTTTTTGTTAGAACTAAGAACAACGCATACGATGATGAGCTATCAAGAAAAAGTCAGCACAACATCTATATGATAAAGTCCTTTTTTTGTGATGATATCAAAGTATCAAACTTGTGGTAGTAGGGATGAGTTGTTTCTTCTCCTTTTATTTGGGTCCTTCTTTTGTCTTCTTATAGCAAGCTAGGGCCACTACAGTACTTCTTTTACATACGGAGCATTTTGATTTTGAATGACTAAAATAGTTTTAAAAACATATGGCAAGATACTACTAGCTAGGTGCCAAAGCAAATGAAATTATGTTAAAAGATTTGTTTGTTTCATCATTCGTTAACGCCAAAAGTTAGTGCTATCCAAGTTTGAATTACAACTTAAAACCAATACTTAAAGATATACAGTAAGAAAAACAACGCTAATATTTGTTTATGTTTTCGTTTTGTTATTTTTTAATGAACACTATTATACTATTCAACAACTAGCAAAAAGTAATATAAGAAAATGATTAAATAGAATTTGTACAGATTAGCTTGATCATAGATTCACTCACTGTTAGAATCCAAGAATACCATGCAGGTTTAACCACTAATTCGCTAAGAGTGTTTGGAGTTAAAGAAAATACGGTACTAGCATCTCAAATGATCGATCGATCGATGTCAAGTTTAACCATTTCATGAAGTTTTTTTAGAGGAACTGAGTCCCTCGATTTAATATAGCAAAGGAATATCTTTATGCTTGTTTAGAGATTGTTGATTTACAACTTATAACATCAATCTTAACTTGCAATGTAACTTTGTAATCTTATTAATTCTTAATAGTAGAATTGAGTTACAAAATTTGGACTTCGATCTCATTCCAAACTACAGCGAGCATTGATGATTGCGGGGTCATGATGTACAAGTTTTATGTCAATACAACTTTAGCTCTAATTTGGTAGTAATTGGTTAATCCATCAATTTCTCTTAAAGAAAATGATTTGGAGACCTAATTATGTGTCTAAAAACATGCCTAAACATACGTGGCATGATCCTGATGGTTTGTGAAAAAGTGGGTCCTCTGACTGCAGCCATCAGGATGATGCCACGCAGGTTTAGGCATGAGTTTATGCATATCTTTTAGACCTCCCAATCACTACTCTTCTCTTGATTATCAGCAAATTCATCTTTTGTATGGATGAGTTTTTGTCGTTTATTAGGCTTATCTCGAATCATGTAATCTTAGTCAAGTTAAGCGTAGTAGATATCATAATCAAAACAGACATGTTGGGTTTAGATGATATAACAACACACAATGTCAAAACAAATAGTGCCTTTTTAGACATGTTGGGTTTAGATGATATAACAACACACAATGTCAATGTTAATATGTGTTTAATGTGTCTGTTGGTAATCGACCTACAATCCTGGATGCTACGAATGCGAAATTACATCGAGAACGAATGAAGAAAACACACGCAAATAGATTATGTAATCGACAGAGAAGAACTATGCACAAATGTTAATACAAATATCGTCTAGAAAATGTTGTTTCTATTTAATTATCTTTTAAGTTTTAATAATGACATTGTTGTGCATATTATATTTATACATTGTTGTGCATTTTATCTTATACATAATCATTGTTTGAATTCACATAAAGTTTCGAAACTATAATTTTAAAACGGTAAAAACTACGTAGTGTTCAACTTCATTCTAGTTCCACAACAAGATAATATGCTAACCAAATGTTAGCATTGAAAAAAATAAATCGGTACAATTACCCCTCCATCCTCACCTCCCTTTGTAGAGACGAGGGGGAAGAAAACCAACCCTAAAAATAGTTGAACTTGGTTGCCACAAAAGAGAAAACTAGACAATCGAATGCTTGAGACCTAGGAAGTTGTCTATGCTTACGTAATGCGTAGGAACCGATTTCATCTCCTAAATTGACTAAAACAAGTGCTAAACATTCACTTTACCTACTAAACTATATCTAATATGCATACTAACATATAAAAGTGTCGTTCGCTACAAATGATTAATTAAAACCGTAATATGAAATATGATTAGATTGGTTTCTACACCAAAACGGAAAACAAATTATATCCTACTTTTCACAAAATTAACCAAAGAACCATGACTTACCGTAAAAAGGATATGATTAGACTTAATAAGTTACATCCAAAGGGGATTAATCACTAGTTTCAAAAGTTAGATCCCAAAAAATGCTATTGAAAGCTCGTATGAAATAATATTATTATTACCTTTTTAAGAGAATGACCCATATATAAGATTTGTATGATAAAACTAGATATGGTTTATTAATTTAAGGAACATGTGACTATGTGAGCATTTAATTTATTATTGTAAGTTGCTGTATATTTTGCATATGTGTCAATTGCTACTCCTAAACGAGTATTATAAACAGGCAACAGAAAGCATGTGTGTGTAAATATACATAAACATATACATATATATTTTTGTAAGTTGCCAAGAGATTTGTATACCCTAATTTGGCTCGAGTGATGAAGATGCATATATATCATATATTTAGTTGTACTACATATATGACTAGTTTTATTAATTAGGTTGTTAGGGGGGAGGGAGTGGGATCGGGTAGGGGGATCGGGTAGTGTTACCCGATCGGCAACACCATTCCCACCTAATCGGGTAGCACGATCGGTGAACAGAATCGGTTTCATAGCCCGAGCGGTGAGAGGGGAAGGATTTCAATTTTTTGACCGTTGGGGACTAGACAATGGTTTTTTTTCTTCGTTTTTTTTGCTTCCTTTTTTTTCTTGCAGGTTGCAGGTTGGAGAAGACAGGTTGCAGGTTGGAGGACAATGGTTTTTTTGCTTCCTTTTTTAATATAAGGAGGTGATTTGTACACTTATCAAATTGATTGGCACACTCCATTTTAGAGTGTGTTGAGTAAAAATGTGTAAAAGTAATGTAAGGGTATAAATGTCAAAGAACTCTAAAAAGGAGTGTACCAATCAATTTGGTGAGTGTACAAATCAACTCTTTTTAATATATAAGTAATTTATATATTAAACCTTATAGTATATACATGTTTACATTTTAAACCTTATAGTATATATATATTTATATTTTACTTTTTTTAATTTGTTTTTATTTTTAATAATATGTATTTTTATTTTTAATGAAATTGTATGTTTTTATTTTAATATTGTATGTGATTTTATGTATTAAAAATATATAAAAAAAATCGGGTACTAGGGTACCACTCCCTCCACTTAGGGTAGTGTTAGGGTAGAATTGGGTAGTTTTGAGTTGGAGGGATTTTATTGGATAGAGGTGATGGACGCAAGTGCAATTTGGTGGAGTATTTTGCAAGACAACTCCCTCCCCCTTATGTGCTTCTCAGGAGACCGATTGCCGATAAGTAGTTAGCTGTCACATAAGAAAAATAGGGATTAGCAATTAATTAATTGACGTAATTAGAACTTTCTTTTATACGTGTATAACACTCTTTCGACCTCTAATTTGTTTTTTCTTTCTAACTTCTTGCTAGGTTGGTGTTTATAAAATTGCCGTAAATAAAACTGTAAGAAATTATATAGACGTGGAATTGAGACTTATATCTTATTCTATCACAAATTCACAATATCTTACGAACGTATGTTTTGTTAGACAAGTATTATTTTAGCTAATATTTTGTAGTCACTTTGAAAATTAGTTTGGTGGGGCCAAATAGGTAAGTTCAAGTTCAAATACTTGAGAAAACAAAATGGTCAACCAATTTTTTTATTGGTTGAGAAGGATACGATGCACTAACTCCCAATCTGTATAGCTTAATTTTAATGCTTAATTAACACCCAACCATGCATCAGGACCCATTATAAGAATTGTGATCCTTCAGTGACCCAAGATGTGACATTTCCATATTTGGACTTTTATTCTAAATGGGTTACATTATCACGTGGAATCATGCATGTAGCCAGACTGCCAGAGTCTTATGAGAGATATAGTACAAATATGTCCATAGAATTTACTCCGTAGTTGTTAACTTATATATTTAATAGGAAAATGATACATGGACTTAAACTTAAGCCTAAACTTAGATCTAAAACTACTTGGCATCATCCTGATTGGTTGTAATATAAGTAGATCCCTGTCAGCAGCCATCAGAATGTTGGCACTTGGTTTTAAGTCTAAGTTTAGACTTAAGTTTAGATCCATGTATCATTTCTCTATTTGATATTACAGTATGTTATAATTGTTACAACGATAATAATCGATAAAAAGTGGTATTCAGATGCTATAAATATTGATGGTAGCTATAGTCCAATGATTTCTTATAGAATTATTTGATGTCCTAAAGTAATAGTAGTATAATGTAGTAGCTTTTTTTATAGTCATTTGCATATATATCCCTCCAAAGATGCAGAATTGTATATATATCCTTTGCATGCATAAAAATCATTATACTATGTGCATCAAAAACTTGTAAAAAGGATATATATGAAATTATTCACCTTTGAAGGATATATATGGAATTATTCACCTTTGAAAGGATATATATGCAATTCCCCCTTTTTTATATGTATAGTAATGTGAGTTTCTATTTTTTAACTTAAACATTTATACTTTCTATTTTCACCTCGAAAATACGGAGCATCTATTTTAATATGCGAGATGATTTGTACGTATTAGCTTTTGATTGTGATACTCATATGTACAACCGGTTAAAGCAGAATATATGTACAGTACAACAGGTTAATGCACATTATGGATTATGCCAATTAAAATGTTGCGTGCGCAAATCATTTTCTTTTTAATATAGTTTTTTGTCATACAAAAGTTGGTGCGGAATGAAATCCAATTCAAAATGGTACTCGCATTTAATTATGCGTATGAATGTGTCAAGTAGTAGGTGACCCCATTTGTGCTATTGTAAGTCAACAAGCGGGTCTCCGATATGATTTGATGAGCATGATGTTAAACGATGAGAGATGCCTTGCTAATTAAGGAACCGGTTTCGTATGCAAGTGCAACAATTCCTAAAGCTTGAAATTTCAAAGCTAATTTTTGTGCTTTGGAAACTGAAAATATATGCGATGGTGTGGAGCTTTCAATCCCAATCAAGGTGGTCGAAGAGATTAGTAATCGGTTTGGAAACATCTTATATGGATACTTTATTGGTAAATGCATTGCATTTTCGATTGTGGAGTATTATGTTCGGAATGCATGGGCAAAGTTTGGAATTTGCAAGGTGATGATGAACTCCAAGGAGTTCTTCTTTTTCAAATTTGATACTAAAAAAGGCCTCAAAGATGTGCTTGAAGAAGGCCCATGGATGATGTGAAACATTCCAATCATCCTTAAAACTTGGACGATGAACACCAATCTATTGAAGGAGGATCTTACCCACGTTCTGGTGTGGGTCAAGCTTCATGATGTTCCTTTGGCTTTGTTTGGAGGATGGCCTTAGCCTTATTGCGACAAAACTAGGTAAGCCAATAATGCTCGACTCCTTTACTAGCACGATGTGCATGGAATCTTGGGAACGAAGTAGTTTTGCTCGCTGCTTGATTGTGTAAATGTGAAGGCGTAAGTTAAGTTTGACTTTTTGAAGTCAAAGTGTTGAAAGTTCTTATGAGACTCATAATCTTTGACGATAAATTATATAAAGAAGTAGAGTAAATGAGACAATGTAATGAAAATGTTAACGAAATAACGAAATAATCATAGTAAGATTAGAAGATATTAGTTCATGTTTATCCGTGAAAGTAAAAAGAAAAAAAAAAAAAAAACCTTAAAATTTCACAAGTGAACTTTAACACTTGGCGAAAATCCTTAAATGAAATAGAAAGGAAAAGAAGTTATAGCAAAATGTTTAAGCGGATAATAGAATCACTATGGTAGAATTGAAATGCCAAGTCGTATAGGTTAACGTTTGACTTATGTAAAGTCAAAACTACATAAAATTTCTCAAGTGATACATTGTCCTTGATTAAAAAAGTTAAGTATATTAAGTACAAATGTGATGTGATGGAAATGAGGTTGGCAAAATGATACAATGATTATACTAAATGTGTCTTGTTTGATATAATGACCTTAGTAAGAGTTGTACGCTCTTAGATAAATCAACAAGAAGAAGAGCGAATTTAGGATTTTTGGAATGTGTTACTTTGTGTTGCAAGATCACTTAGATCATTGCAATGTAATGTTTGAATAAAAGTCTGCTTAGTACTAAGAATGGGGTTAAGAAATGACCAAGTCATGGTTAGTTATAGACGAGAGATTTCGGGGACGAAATCTAAATAAGGGTGTAGAATTGTTAGACCCGTATCCCGGATACAAATAGGCCCTACCTTAGATGAAATTGCCCAAGGTTTAACGTGATTGGTTAATCAATGAAAGTTAAGTTGTAGTCAAACCCGATAGTTAAATTAATAGTCAAAGAATGTGTAATGTGGTTATAGAAAGTATTATGTGGCACAACTAAAATGGAAGTAGACTTAAGGGACCTAAGTTGCCAAGTGCTAACCATGTTATAAGTTAAGTGTGGCCAAAATAAAAGGAAAGAGACTTCGAGGACCTAAATTGTATATTACTAAATGTGTTATGTTATGTGGTGTGGCCATATTAGAAGAAAAGGGACTAGAGGAACCATTCTTGCCAATGGGCCAAACTTGTGGATGTAAATATCTAGATGATGAGTCTTCTAGTCATTTCCACACAAACCTTATCTCTTCTACGTGTGTGTGTTTGATGGTTCGGTTATGAGAAATAGGAGGGAAAAAGATCGGTCTTGATGATCCATTAATGAAAAAGATTAAGGTCTCATGCTATAGGTTAAGTACTAGCAACAATCAATCAAGTAAGTATTCCTCTTAGTATTTATGTTAAGGTTATTGTTTAAGAAGAAAGATGGGGTTTCATCATTTGGTCAAGATATTATCATATGATGATGTATAAATGAATTTGAGCATGTTTAAAGGGTTATATAGACCCTTGATCATGATGTTAATGCATTTTTTATTAGGTTGTGATGTAAGGGTAAGAGATGATGATGATGGAGGGTGAAGATGATGATAATAATGATGTCCTTGTTTGGCTTAGCTTGTTATTGAGGTAAGTGAACCGGTTATAATGAAATGTTATAACGATTTGTATGCTTTATGTGTTATGTGATTCATAAGTTAATGTAATTGTTTGGTTTGGCTATATGCTTAATTGAAAGTTGGTTAAGACTAGTTAGTGGTGTTAGACAAGATTTGATTAGGAAAGCAGACTCTATGCTCTAGGGATTAAAGGTATGTGTTAAGCTTAACGTGTAATGTGTGATGATTATGAATGTGTAATGCATGAATGAGTTAAAATGTTAATTTATATCCGTTTTACTTACTAAGCATTCATGCTTACGGTTCAAGTGTTCAATGCTTTGTAGGTAATGTACTAAGAAGGAAATGCTTAGATTATGGCTTAGTAATGGATGTGCAAGGTTAAGAAGGTTTGGAATGTAATAGGAGCTTAGGTAGATACCGCGCTCAATGTTAATGTTGTACCCCCGATGGTCATTTAATGATTTGTAAATGTTTGTCAAGTGTCACAATATATGTCTTGGTTGTTAAAGTAAAGAGTGTCAAATGGGTTGTTATACTTATAACTAGGGCTGCTCAAACGGACCGGACGGACCGGACCGACCGACAAAACCGACCGGACCGGACCGAAACCGACCGGACCGATGGACCGGCGGTCCGGTCTCGGTCTAGGGTTTTTGCCGGATTCGGTCTTGGTCCGGTCCGGACCCAAAACCGACGGAAACCCGAAATTTAGCCTTGTGGACCGGACCGACTGACAAAACCGACCGGACGGACCGAGCCCTCATTCGGTCTCGGCTTCGTCCGAGGAGTTTTGCCGGATTCGGTCTCGGTCCGGTCCGGTTTTCGTCGGTCCGGTCCGGTTTTCGTCGGTCCGGTCCGGTTTTCGACCGATGAGCACCCCTACTTATAACTAATCATTATAGTAATGGGTTGAAGTATGTATATTTTGGTAAAAGGAGTGTTTGGAATAATCTATATTATGACCTATTTTGGGGTCATACGGGTCGAAAGGTTATGAAAATGATGTATTATGTTATATTAAAGATTTCTGGAAAGTTTCGTTAAGTTTTGAGTCTTTTAAGTCGATTTTCCGGAAATGGAGTAAATATGGTCTTTTGGAATATTTTCTGCAGTGGGCATATGGCCATATGGTAATTTCAGCATATAGTCATATGGTTGCTTCAGAAATATAATAAAGGGTATATGGTCAGCATATGGCCATATGGTATTTTCAGCATATGGCCATATGGTTGCTTCAGAAATATAATAAAGGGTATATGGTCAGCATATGGCCATATGGTATTTTCAGCATATGGCCATATGGTTGTCTCAGAAAATTAAATAAGGGTATATGGCCAGCATATGGCCATGTAGAATTTTAGCATATGGCTATATGCTTCCGTCAGAGTATAAATTGAGTATTTTTCAGATTTTGTCGATTTTAGAAAAATCATATCTTTTAAACCGTAAGTCGTTATGGGTCGTGACACTCGTCATTTTGAAGGTATTAAAGTCTAGTTTCATTTAAAAATAGTTTCAAGGTCTGGAATGTTATATATTTTTGTCAATGGTAAAAAGAGTAACGAAGGGTCCATTAAAGTAAAATTGTTTCCGTGTTAAAGTTTCAATATTTAAGTCGTGTCGTTCACGGGGTGTAACAGTTTGTGTGTGTATGTTGGTTTAGAGAGAAAGAAAATAGGAAGAAAAAACAATGTTACTATGATGATCAAATTGATGAAGGATTGGAGTTCCAAATCAAAGATTAAGTCTATACTTATCATCCTTTCAAGTAAGTAACCTCCATCTTGAATTTATTGGGGAATTGAGAAGCTAGGGTTTATGAACCCTAAATTGGAAATTTGGATAAAAGATGATTTAAAGCAAATTAAAGAATTATAGTGATTGTGGAATAAGTTTTATTGAATTAAAGATAGTAAATTTTATGGGAGAATTATCATATGATCAATATATGATGATAAGATGTGGTAAATCATTGTTATAGTTAATTGTTCATGTTTTAAGTGATTATGGTTATGATGATTTAACATATGATGTGAAGAAATGGTTGATGATGGTTATTGATCATGGTGATTATGGTTGGTATTGCTTCGCTTGGATTGCTAAGGTAAGTAACTATGATTACTATGTGCTTAGTATGGATATTGTCATGTTATGTGTCATAGGAATTATGTATTTGGATTGATAAGCTGGTTAATTAGAAAGCTTGGTTAGTGAAAATGGTACAAGTGATAGTTCATGATCATGAAAGGATTATGGTATGTTTTGTGATTGATATGTGTTATAGTTATGCTTTGGTATGGTAAATGGGTATGAGATTAATGGCTTATTGAGTTATGTGATTCAAGTGTTCATGATGTATCTCATGTGAATTGATATATTAACCATGTATTAATCTAGTTGCTTACTAAGAGTTTCGCTTACGTTATAAATTTTTATCATATTTTGCAGGTTCATGAGAAGAAGGATAAAGCATATGGTAAAGAGATTAAGATATTGGAAGCAAGGATTAGAAGCATTGGGTTTGTGTGTGAGAGCTTAGTTTAGATACCGAGTTCATGACAAGGTTATCCCCCGAGAGTCATAAAAGGCTTAATGTTTATAGTGTCAAATCTTTGTAATGGTTAGGAGTCAATTTACAGGTTTTAATATATGTTAAAAGGTTATGTTAAAGTTATATTGAAAATGGGTCAAAACGGGTGTTTTGGCAAAGACACCCGTATACTTATAAAGTACATTTCCGTTGTTACACCCGTATCCCGAAATACAAATAGGCCCTACCCTAGATGAATATGGTCTAAGGACTTGACAGGATTGACTAGTCAACCCGATAGTCAAACTAATCATTAATACATATTGTGTTATAGTTATAGAAAGTAGGGGGGCCTAAGTTGCCATATTATAACTTGTTATAGAAGTGTAGTTTGGCCAAATTATAAAGAATGGGACTTGAAGGACCAATTGTGTCAAATGGCCATTGATGCCACCTACTTATCTCTAGACACTTCCCCATTATTCATTTACACTTTCCAGAAATAAGATGAGAGGTGTGAATGTCGGTTTAGAGAAATGTAGGGAAATTATGGGTTGGTCTTGTAGACCAATTGGTGATAAATTAAGGGTGTCATCCCTAATGGGAAGTCATAAATATGATCCTTGTAAGGTGAGTAATCCTTAATTAGGTTTAATTTGTAAATTGAAGAGTTAGGGTTCAAGTACCCAAGTTGGGGTTTTTTGGGTAATTGTGGTTTTATACATTAATTGAGATGTTATAGTATAATTGGGTGAAACCCCTTTTAATTAATTTGAAGTAATGGGTAAATTGGATATGATCATGTTATGATCATAAGGTTTGATTAAAAGGAGTTGTAGTAATCTTAGAGGTATCTTATTTTGGGTAAAATTGGATAATTTATGGGTTGGATCATCATATAATCAATATATGATTATATGATGATTAAAGGTTGTTTATGTAAGCCAAATGGTTGTGTAAACCATGGCTATAGTTAATTATTGATGTTTTAAGTGTATCTTCGATTATCGTGTTTAAGGATGTTAGCTATGGATGATGTTGGATATTAAAGATATGAAAGATGATGGTTATTGTGTATGGCTTAGCATGGATTGCTAAGGTAAGTAATCCGGTTATATGATTGTTATAGTAAAGATTGGTTATAGTTGAGCTAATGAATTATTGTATGATGTGTTTATGATTGTTATAGTAAAGATTGGTTATAGTTGAGCTAATGAATTATCATGAGAATTGATGATGGTTATAGAGTTAATTGCCTAAAGATGTTTTGAGGTATGTGTTATTGCCTTATGTGCTATTTGTGCTATGGTTTGTGTGTTAGAAATGCTTATGTGAATTGTATAATGATAGAAGCATTACCATGTCTTAGCCAATTACTTACTAAGCGTTATCGCTTACATGTTATAGTTGTTAATGTTATTGTAGGTTCATGTGATTGAAGCGATATGGCTTGGATTGGGTGTTTAATCATGGATTGATTATTGAAGATGGTAATATGTCATATTAGGAGCTAGGTAGATACCGAGCTCATGTGATGAATTTGTACCCCCGTGAGTCTTTTTATAGTTTGTAAAAGTGCCGTTAATCGACAAGTGTATGTCATAGTCGTTATAGTATTTTAAGTGGTCAATTGGACGTCATGGTTAATTAAAAGGAGTGTTTGGATTAAGTGTATTTCTACCCATTTTGGGTTGGATGGGTCAAATAAGTATTAAAATACATCATAGTTGATTTAGTTATAGTTGTAAGGTCTTTTGTTATTTTGGAAATGTTCAAGTGTTAATTTGGTTGAAAGGAGTCAATTTGATTTTGCAGTTTTGCTGTAAAAAATGTGCAGGTCTATGGACCTGATGGCGTCGCAGTTATAAGGCGACGGCATCGATTATAAAGCGGCGGCGGGGTTATAAGTCCTCTGAGCCGTCGCGTGTTAAATCTGAAAATATAATTAAAGGGTGACGGCGTCGCAGCTATAAGGCGACGACATCAACCCTTATTACAACAAATAAATGAGGCTTTATTGTAATCTTGGGTCATCATTTTAAAAGGGTAAACAAGTATATGTTATAAAAGGGTTATCAAAGGTAAATTGTTATAGTTTTGCTATTCTTTAAAGAGTTAAAGAAATAGTCAAATGTTCTGCGTCAAAGTTTTAAAATTTGAGTAATTTCCGGTCAAATCCGGAATCGAGGCGTAACAAATTGGTATCAGAGCTTCGGTTTAAGTGAATTAGGTTTCCACTATAGGTTGCCTAATCTTAAACCACTGTTAGTTGCCAAGTTAAGTAAGCGGAATTATATGTGATAGTTATAGAATGAGTTATGCATTTGTGCTAATTAAAGGTTTTATATGTTATAGTGCTATTAAGTAATTTATATGGCGGACCATATGTTTATAGGTGAGTGGATCACCATAAATGTTTTATGATTGTATAGCTACATGTAAAGAATTGGTTTGGTGTATGTAATGAGAGTTCATAACGAACTAAATGTGTTAAGTTATAGAATATCGTACTGGCACACCCCCAAATTACCTGTTTTGCAGCGGAATGGAATACCTGGGGGATGACTGTCATAGCATCAAAGTTACAGTTATATCGAACGACCTAAAGTGTCGTTTTGAAAATATCGTTTGATTAAGTAAAATAATCAGAGTTTACAAAACATAGATCCCAAAAGATTTCCAATGTACCAAAATGAGTTTGTTACAATAAAACGATAGTTAAGTGCATAAAATATATGTGAGACGCGTCGACATCGCGACTCTATGATAAGTCCACATGCATGCCATGAAGTGAATGCCTTAGATACCTGATGAGTGTCTAAATACTCATCATTTTGTTCCTATTTAAATTGCAAAAACATCTGAAAACACTCAGAAATGCCACAAAATACTATAAATATCATTGAAATGTGTTTTTATGTGTTACAAGTGCAAAAGGATTGAAAACTGATTAAAAACAACAAAGTTTATACAATTTACAGTTTCAGTCCCTAAACTTTCATAAATTGGCAAAACTAGTCCTTGGTAATTCAAAACTTGTAAAATATCATTAAAGGTCCTTGGGGATTCACAAGTTGTTAAAATAGTCCTTTGAAGTTAAAATTGCATATTTACAACTTTGGTCCCTCAACTTTGAAAAGTGTCAAAAATGGTCACTGGGTTATTTAAAATGGAAAATTAATAAATATAACCCTTGTACTATTCACATATGGCATAATTGGTCCTTGTGTTAACTTTGGAAAACTGCAAGTTTAACCCCTCATTTTCAGAATATTACAAAATTGGTCCTTGTGATTAAACTACAAACCAACCGGACCCTTTGTTTTAATTAAACCCAAAATCAAACCCAAGCCCAAACCCATCCTACCAGCCCAACCCACGGTTTAAAATAAAAAACGCCTCCACATTCATCTCCTCACCCACACCAAACCTAAAACCGGGGTGGTTTTCCACCACCTGTTCCCTCCACCTCATCACAGGTATACAACCTCCCTCTACCATCTTACCTATACATCACCCACAAAGCATTTAATGCTTCCCCACATTGCATTTTTTGTTACACTCAAAACTCCGGTTTTACTTTACACCTCAACCCACCCATACCTACTATCTAAATTGTCCCCTACACCTCCACAAACATCCACAGTTCTTTAATTGCCTCAAAACCACTTGTACTGCTCAAATGACTTTTTGGCGCCAAAATGCCAAGTGCACGGTTTTGATGAATTCGAAGGATCCAAGGGTTGAAAAGAGGTGGGATACATTGAGAGAGGTCGACAGAGCTCAAAAAGATCTTTAAAAAGGAAGAATGAAGCAATGTGGACAGATATCTAGTGTAATTTAATTTAGCTTATGTCGAATTAGTTAATTTTCAATTTCCAGTGTATGTTTAAGCTTTCAAGTACTTTGTTTAAGTGTTTTCAGTGTATGTCAATCTATTTCCAATAATCAATTTCAAGTTTCAGTTTCATTTCAAGTTTGTGCAATTTTCATGTTAAAATCCTCATATTAGCTTAAAGTTATTCATAATGGATGTTAAGGACTAAAAAGCTCATATAAGCTCCTTATAAAGCGTTTAAAAGCTTTTAGAAACTTTAAAATCCAGTTTAGAGTTAAAAATAAAAAATACAAAAAAATTAGTTATAAATCAAAAATCAAGAGAAGATGAAAGAGGATTTGGAGCAGGGTTTCTCATGGATTTTTCTGGTTTAGAAGCTTTGTGGGAAGCTATAGGAAGTGTTCTTGGGCCTTGGTTCTCAGTTGTGAGCTTGGAAGCAATTTGTAAGCTCATTTCTTAATTTTGGCCATTTACTGTAGAACTGCTTATCTCTACTTATCTCTGTGCTTTTATGCTGATTTGGTGTATGTTAGTGAGATTATTGCTTAATATTGCATACTTGTTCATTAATTCTCTTAGTTGCTTAGTTTTCACTTTTTCACTATTAATATTGTATAATAGTAATTTATAAGTCTTTGTTTTTATTGTTGTTGTTTAATGCTTCTTTAGCCTCATGATATAATAATATAAGGTCTTGAATCAGTTGCATGGTCTTAATTTGTGAAATCCTTTGGAAATCACAAATTCATAGCTTTAAGGGTCATTTGGATTCACTAATTTAACTGTGGTAAAGGCTGTTTGTGTTGTTATTCTTGTTTGATATATGGTACATTAAGGTCTAAAATCTCATTTCAATCATAAAATCAGTGCTCTTTGTGAGAAAAGTCAAAATAATCTTGAATCCATCTTAATCATTAATCTGGCTTGATTGGTTCCATAATCTCCACATTAGCTTATTAGTTGTTAATCTAGCTCAATTACATCTCTTTTTAGCTTAATATAACATAATCAGTAAGTAGAATCAATCATAAGTTCATATTAGTCAACTATTTGGTTTTACTCAAAAAGTCAAATTTTCACTTGGTCAGTTTTTGAATAAACTAGATAATTTTCTATAGGATTTAATATTGAATTTTATGTTTTATGCTTTTAGGGTTTTATTATTTTGCTGCTTATCTTCATTAAGGTATTTTTATTTATTTTTATTCACTTAGTTTAACTGCTTATTTGCAAGCTTCTTTTAAGCACTTTTCCAAAAACCTCCCCTTGCGCGGTTGAGTAAGCTCATTTCACAAGCTTGTATCTTGTTCATTAGAGAGGTTTAGCTTGTGTAATTTGTTGTTTTCATAAGCCCTTCTGGCTAGTTTGATGTGTGAATGCTTATTTTCCATTTATAGCTTATTTGGACTGCTTATCATGCTCATGTTCTTTTCTCAAAATCACTCACACACTGAGTCATCGGTGTAGTTGAGTCTTTCTCACAAGCTCATCAAAAGCTCCTTAGTGAACCTCAGCTTGTGTTCTTTAGCTTTTTGTAAAGCTTAACCACCCATCTCAAAGGTCCAGTAGCTTATATTGTGCTTTGCGGCTTATTTAATAAGCACGCTAATAGCTTTTGTTTATCCCATTTCCGTGTACACGATACTCAGTGTTTACAAGCTTTTTCAAAAGCTTGTCATAAGCCCACCAGTGGACCCTAGGGGTTGTTCTTGGTTCCTTTGAGCTCAAAACCAAGCTGGCTACCTTTTCAGCAAGTTTGAGAGCTTAAGCTCTGTGGACCCCTTGTTTTGCCCTTTAAACTCTGTCCCATAACTGTCTTAGAACATAAAGAAGCCAAGTGCTTATTTTGATCCATCAACTTATTCAGTGAGCTAGTTTGGTTGTTTCTTGCTTGAACCTGTCCAAGTAACTGGTTTACACCTAAATCCATTCATGGACCCCACATAAGCCATTTCAAGCTTGTTTCTAGCTGTGGTCAATAAAAGTCAACTAATAAGGGTTTTTGTGTCTAAACTGCTTATTGTTAAGTTCTAAAATTTTTGTTTTCATTAAAAGTTTGTATTATCAGTAGTTAAATAGGTTTAAACAATAAAAAACACAAAAACATCAACTTTAAAAATAGTGATAGCGTTTATTTAATATAATTTAGCTTTTTAATTTTCTTTTCAGCTTATTATTAAGCACTTATATGTTTTTATATTTTTCTTAAGTTTCTGTCATATTAAAGTATTTTTAGAAATTTTCTTAGATTTTTCCTTTGTCATCTAGTATTTTTAATAATTAATAATAGTTTAATTAATAATTAATTAATATTAAAGTATTAAATAGTAAAATTAATTTTTATTAAGTAAAACCATGTTTTTATATTTTTCTTAGCTTTGTTAACTTAATTAGAACCTATAAAATTTAATCTTATAATTTTATTTTATTTTTTATTTTCTAATTTTAATCCTTTAATTAGTTTAATTAGATTTGAATTATTAATTAAGTTTTTAATTTATAAAACCTTTGCTAAAAAACAAAAATATTTGTTTTTAATTTTTATAAATCTTTTAAGTTGTTCTAGATTTTTAGAAAATAAATTTGTAATTTTCTTAGTTAGTTGTGTATTATAAATCCTTTTTAGATTAATTAAACTAGATTTTAAATAAGTTTAAAATAGTTTTGATTAATTAATTAATATTAAATTAATATAAAATTAGTAAAATATTTTCTTTTTAGATTTTAATTTTCTTTAAGTTTAAAAAGTTTTTAAATTTTCATTTTATACCCTTTAGTTTTAAACTTGTCATTTTAAGTCCCTGTAGTTTTTAAATTTACATTTTTATTTACTTGCTATACCGCGTTTGTTTAATCGATTGTTGAACTTTATAGCTCGTATTCAAATATAATTCCAAACAATGGTAGTGTAATTATCAACCAAAATCCTTACAGATCATTATCCTTAGTGATCATTCTACTTCTGAATGTTTTCACACACCATTCAACCTCCGTGGGACTTAACGACCTGGGAATCCACTAAATTCCAAGGAAAATTGTATTGAGTCCATAATAGTAAACTTTTGTTGACTAAAACCTTTGGTCAATATTTCTTGACTGTTTTGGAAGCAATCAATACCTGAGATAAAACATGCTAAAAAGTGTCAACACAATGGTTGAGTGAGTTCATAGAGTTTGTTAAACATGTAAAACTTTTAAAGAATGCTCATGGAGCAAAGGCAAAGTTTTTGGTCATTTAGAATAGTCCACAAAGCAAAGGCATTGTAAATCCACTCAGTTCCAAGTTCCGCCCATACAAAACTTGCAACCCTTGTGTTCACAACCCACACTAAAAGTAGTATGTCTAGTAGTCAAGTATCGTTATCATAATAGTTCACAAAGCAAAGGCATTGTAAATCCACTCAGTTCCAAGTTCCGCCCATACAAAACTTGCAACATATGTGTTCACAACCCATTGCACAAAATATAGTGTGTCTAGTGGTCAAGTATACACTGTCATAATAGTTCACAATATAGCACCACGTATATAATAATGTATGCCAGGCAAAGCCCCTAGAATAAATAATATGCGTTCCGTAACATAGTGAACGAGAGGTTGTCCGACCTCTGATAGCGCTATCCATACTACCTACTAATAGGAGACTAACAATGCGAATGTACTAACGGTACATCATACAACTATTAATATACAATTAAGAACACTCCGAACATGGGAGAATTTGCAGCCGTCTAAGGAGACTTAGTATTGCTCCGTTCACATAGGGAGACTTTATAGTGATGCTCCGAACATGTGAGACTTTATAGTGATGCTCCGATCATGGGAGACTTTAGGTCAAGGTCATAGCACGTACGGTTCAACAGGTTCAAACAAGTCATAAGTTCGTATTTAAGTTCAAGGGTTCCATTCAAAAGTTCGTAATTAAGTTCAAGTGTTCCATTCAAAAGTTCGTAATTAAGTTAAAGTGTTCCATTCAAAAGTTCGTAATTAAGTTCAAGTGTTCCATTCAAAAGTTCGTACTTAAGTTCAAAAGTTTAAGTCGAGTTCAAAAGTTCAAAACAGTCAAAGAGCTCAAAACATATCAAAAGGTTCAAAATAGTCAAAGGGTTCAATATTATGTCAAACAAGTTCAAAATAGTTAAAAGGTTCAATATAAAGTCAAAAAAGTTCAAAATAGTCAAAAGGTTCAATATTAAGTTAAAAGAGATTAATTATATGTCAAAATGTTTTAAATCAAGTTAAAAGAGATTAAGTATATGTCAAAGTGTTTTAAATCAAGTTAAAATAGATTAATTATATGTCAAAAAATTTAAATCAAGTTAAATGAGATTAATTATATGTCAAAATGTTTTAAATCAAGTTAAATGAGATTAATTATATGTCAAAAGAATTAAATCAAGTTAAATGAGATTTATTTATATGTCAAAAGAATTAAATCAAGTTAAAGGAGATTAATTATATGTCAAAAAAATTAAATCAAGTTAAAGTGTTCAATTTTATGTCAATATGTTCCTATCAAGTTAAAAGAGTTCAAATATATATGTCGAAGGGCTCAAAATCAAGGAAAGTGGTTCAAATAATAGTGTTCATAACATAGTGATCAATTTATTTCGGGCATAATCTACTTACTAGCATAAGTAGTGAAACAACAGTTATTTAAGTTCATATAAGGGTAAAGTAAAAGCAAGTAGTTGAGCATGTATCTCCCCCAAAGAGTTTATAAAATAATTAAACGAGTAAAAGTGGGGCTACGAACTCACCTCATGCAATGATTATGTTGACAAAAGTAGATACACTGATATGAGGTGCAATCTCTATCTGCAACCTAATATGAATGATATGTTCTAATGTAAGTCATGAAACAATGTCGTGCATGCAAACTCATATGATATCCATACTACTTGTACATTTGAAAATAAAGTTTATCGTCAAAATTTACGTTTATGACATCTCGTCAGGTTGTAAAATACTTTACAAGTATTTACGTTGAAACGACATCCTACAATAGTTGCTTAGTGATTTATCAAGAAATTATAGTTTATAAGTAGTTTCCGGAAAAGTTCGAGAGATCGTATATTACTCGTTACAACTTCGTTTGACGAACGGTTGAACATTTTGGAAAATAGGCCAGGCGAACTCACTTTTACTTAAAGACATTATTTTCTCAAAAGTACTCTATCGATAGGAAAAACGGATTCAAACATGGTCACTTGCGATAACCATTTTGGCCTAATAGAAATATATAAATGTTAATATTTGTGAAAATAAAAGTTACAATAGCCATAATTAAAACGCTTGTAACTTAGTCGATATAGCTCGGTTTTCTACGTTCTATATATCCTCGGAATCGTGATAGTATGTACTAATATATTTTTGATAAATCGACTCATTTAGATAAGGTTTAAAACTCATTTTTGCCCTTTAAATAACCCTTGACAGCAAGTATAATTTCAGAAATTTAGTTTTCGTCGTTAAACTTGAAAATAGCATAACTTCTTCGTTATAAATCCGTTTTAACCCGTTCAAGCGACCACGGTTTCGTTTTTAAGTATATTTTCTGAATATATAGCCCAAAATAATTTATAACCTGTCGAATTTTCCAGATTTTACAAAAATGATCAGACCTTATTTTTATGTTGTCGAAAGTGATACTTCTTGTATAATATTCGTTCTAACCACTTCAAATCAACACCAAATCTATTCTAAACCTACCATACACCTTCTTAGGGTGTCATGGGTTCCTAAACATCATAAAAAATAATATGTTTCAAGGGATTAATTATATGATGATATATACTAATTATAAGTACTAAAAACAATAAAAGTGGTATAGATACACATGAAAGTTGCATGTTTTCTTTCAAGCATGATTAAAATAACTTAAGTATGAATATGAAAGATTAATAATGATCATGAAATGCTTACTAGTATGATGATGAGGTTTATGGAACAAGGTTTTCCTAAATACTCTAGGTTTTTATTGCAAAACCTTAAAATAGAGTATACTAGTGTTTGTAAAATTACTTGTTCTTGAAAATCTTGAGTTTTCTTCCTTGGTTTTAGTCTTGGCCGAACATGGAGATGGACATGGAAGGGATTTTAGTTTTCTTTCACCTTGTATTGTGTGTTTGTTGAAGTTAATAAGTGTACATTTAATCTAGATATTTATGAAAAGATGGTGACTAGGGGGAGGGAGGTCGACCAAGGGTACATGGGTAAAAGATTTGATGAGTTTTGTGAATTAATCGCATTTAAGTGTAAGTATTATGCATATTAAGTATATATAATTAGGTATTTAATGTAGCGTTAACTATAAATCGATTTTAACGGAACAAAATAAAATATATCGAAGTCATAAAAATTATAAAAATGCATTTCTTACAAGAATTGAGTGAATAAATAATTATCGAGTTGTATTTAGCATTAAGTAAATGTATATATAACAAATTTAAATACCAAAATAAATTCAAAACATCGGGTAAACTAATAATATAATTTTTATAGTCTTAAAATGAGTATAAAAATATATCAGGATAATTTTTGGAAGGGTCGGATCAATTATTCAAAATAAATGATCGTGCGATAGCGTTTATTTAATAAAAAAAAGTATACGTTACTGAAATATGCAAACCCCTGCATGAACTAATATGCAGATAATGGTCGTAAATATAATTTTTTCTCCAGGGATGAATAGTGTTTTGTGAATAGTAAAATTTTGAAATAACCTCTCAAAATATCAAATCGACCTTAAAAACGATGAATAGTAAAATGATGAATAGTAACCAATGAATAGTAAATTCCCAAGATGAATAGTAAATTTGAAAAATGAACGGAAATTGAGAATTATGACATTCTTCCCCTGTTAGAGGAATCACGTCCTAGTGATTCAATTATTGATAACTATAGTTCGATCCTTGACAAGGGTTATATGATTATGTCAATGCTCATGTATATAGGTTTCTCATCCAACTAGGTACGTTCTTGTGCTATCGTGACCATTTCCCATCCTAAAGACATGCTCTCTTATTGTTAGGTTTGATGAGGCAAGCTTTCCCATTCTCGAGCAAAACCCTCAAAAGACTTTTAGGTAACCGATTTTTACTTAATCTCACAACTCATCAAACAAGAACTGTCATGAGATTAGGCTAAATCGGTTTGAGTAACAACTTGATTCTAGCTTGATCTGTGCAACTCATCAAACAAGAACTGTCACTCAAATCAAACTGGAAACAAGTGGTTTGAAGAAAATCTTTTGAAAATTTGGTTCGATTACGGAATTGCTTACACATATGAGACTACTACTCCCTTCATTGCATGATTCTTCCTAAATTAGACATAGGAGATCAGGCTATGTATAATTTAGGAGTAACTATGCAATGCTTGGACTAATCGACTCATATGATGTTTGGTGTTAAGTCATGAACCCGCATGTATAATGAGTATGCACTTATAATGATATGATGAGATGCTATGATGATGTAGTTATAGTCTAGGGTCAATGATGCAACCTAGTTGTCTATAACCGATGCTCACACCCCAACCCCAATTACCTGTTTTGTAGCGGAATGGAATACACGGGGATGACTGTCATAGCATCAAAGTTCAGATTATATCGAGCGACCTAAAGTGTCGTTTTGAAAATATCGTTTGATTAAGTAAAATAATCTGAGTTTACAAAACATAGGTCCCAAAAGATTTCCAATGTACCAAAATGAGTTTGTTACAATCAAACGATAGTTAAGTGTATAAAATATATGTGAGGCAATCGCATCGCACTCTATGATAAGTCCACATGCATGCCATGAAGTGAATGCCTTAGATACCTGAGATAAAACATGCTAAAAAGTGTCAACACAATGGTTGAGTGAGTTCAGAGAGTTTGTTAAACAAGTAAAACTTTTAAAGAATGCTCATGGAGCAAAGGCAAAGTTTTTGGTCATTTAGAATAGTCCACAAAGCAAAGGCATTGTAAATCCACTCAGTTCCAAGTTCCGCCCATACAAAACTTGCAACCTGTGTGTTCACAACCCACTGCCAAAAGTAGTATGTCTAGTAGTCAAGTATACGTTATCATAATAGTTCACAAAGCAAAGGCATTGTAAATCCCTCCAGTTCCAGTTCGCCCATACAAAACTTGCAAACTGTGTGTTCACAACCCATTGCACAAAATATAGTGTGTCTAGTGGTCAAGTATCGCTTTGTCATAATAGTTCACAATATAGCACCACGTATATAATAATGTATGCCAGGCAAAGCCCCTAGAATAAATAATATGCGTTCCGTAACATAGTGAACGAGAGTGTGGAAAACTAGAAGGGGGTTGAATAGTTTTACCAATTTAAAACTTCATTTTAAATATTTAGATCGACTTATGTCAATCTATTTGGTTGTTTATGTTGGACGTTGATAGATAGATATATAAACGTGTAATGAAAGATAAAGAGTAAGAAGCACATCACCACGACACAAGTTATTTATAGTGGTTCGGCTACAAGGACACCTTCCTTGCCCTACTCCACTCCCCGAGTCACCTACTCTAGAGTTCGTAAGCACTACACCAACTCCTTATCGAAGTGACGAAAGCTTGCTCCTCCTTGAAGATTGCAAAATTGCAATGGAGTGTCATGAAGTATAGTCCGAAATTGGATTAAGTTGCAAGTGTTTTTGCAATTTCGTTTGACACAAAGCTTCCCCTAGCTTTATGGTGTCAAAATCTTCATGTGTTATTCTGAAAATCTACAAAGTAAAGGTTAGAAAACAAGAGTATAATGCATAATTTCCTGCAAATAAAACTCAAGTTAGTAGAAATTTGTGCTTCTATACCACGGATCCCACGGTTCCCTTCATGGAGGGATCCGTATAGGCATTTTGGAGGGATCCGGCTATCTGGTGACAATTTCTTCAGCAGTGAAAAAATGTCAAATAATGCAAATGAGGAAGTGAGATATATGTACAATGTAACAAGCACAACATACAAAATAATCATAGCATATAAGTATTCATTCAATAAAACAAGAGATAATCAACCAAATCTCTAAAACTAAGAGAATGAACTTAGCCATACAAATACTACTAATACTAACTAATTACTAGACTTAAAACGCGACAATGTGCTTGAGTCTAGGGATGAGTGGACTTGTTGATTTGATCCAACTTTGCAAGAAGATGATTAAACATGAAATGTATCTCATTTCGTACTTCTTGAACAAGTCCTTGAGTGTTTAGACAACTTGGACAATTATTGTCTTGGTTTGAACCCGGAGGGAACTGGATATTTTGAGGAGGCTCAATGTGTGTTTCTTGGTCTTCATTTTGAGAAGTAGGAAGAGGTTCTAAAATGAGGGTGGT
This sequence comes from Chrysanthemum makinoi, assembly GCA_910596185.1. NCBI lineage: Eukaryota > Viridiplantae > Streptophyta > Magnoliopsida > Asterales > Asteraceae > Chrysanthemum > Chrysanthemum makinoi. The sequence goes on along the minus strand of OU343220.1, from coordinate 321,178,811 downwards.
AATGGAACTTCTTCCATATGATCAAGGTTGTTCCTTGTCTCCCATGATGGGCTAGTTGGTGTTGTAGGTGGTTCCCGATTCAATGAAAAGGTTGGTGAATGAGAGGTTCTTGGTGGTGAATGGAACAATGAATAGATGTTTCGGTGAGGGAGAGGCTCATTCAAAGAGTGTAGTCCATGCTCAATGAATGAAGGTTTGATGGCTTGCTAGAACTAGCCATGTTTGGTTTAGAACTAGATGATCTTTTTTCTAGTTCGAAGGGTTTGATGCTAATCCTTGCGGTTCTCTTAGCTTTTGTTGGATGGGTTTGATGAGGTGGGATTCTAGTGTCATTATCTCTAATGGGAGATGTTTTGGTGGATGAAATTTCATGGATCATTTGACCCTTTCTTTTGGATGATCCTATGTTTGAAGAGTTGTTGCTAAGAGCCTTAGTCATGGTAATGAAGATGCTAATGTGAGCTTCTAATTGCTGATTTTTGAAAGGTAATTGAGGATGATGCCATAAACCTAAGGTTGTTTGGTTTATAAAGGATAATTTGAATTTGGAAATTAAATTCTTGGCCACATAGAAGACTAAGCATGCTCTTGTGGTTTTGATCAGCTCTAGGAGGACAGTTAATGTATGCTAAAAGTGGTTAGAGAACCAAAAGGTGACATGAATTTTAATATAGGAGCTGATTTATGCTTTCGAATCTCGGATCCCGCGGATCCCTCTCAGAGGATCCGCTGGTTAAAGACCGAGGATCCGGCTATCGACATGTTTAGGTGAAATCATTATGCTTTTGTAAGGTTTATTATTAATGGATTTCGAGGTTTTGACTTTATTTTGAAGTCTTTAGCTGTTGGATATCTCAAATCCTCAACCATAACAAGTAATGGTGCCTAATGATGGTTTTGGCCAAGAAAATTTGACCTTTGGTAGTCTAACTATATGTTTGAAAAGGATTCCATTTAATTTGATGTGGAGAAATGGTGATAACAAGTCCTAGAAGCCAGATGATGTCCTAAGAAGAATTTACTAAAATCTTTAAAAATAGAAAGAAATGAAAAACTAATTTTTGAGCCTAATTTTGAGTCAAAGATGATTGAGATCAATTTGCTAAAATTGAAGGATAGGCCAAACTAAGTGCTATCAAATGTGATAGATGTTGTGTGAGTGTTGGAGCGGAATTATGGTGAGTTTTGACTAGTTGAAAAATCAAAGATATTTGAAAAATATTCTAGATAATCCATGGAGGAGAGTGAGGTTTTAAACTATTTGAGAAAGACTTAGTTGGTTCTAGTATCTTATGTTTGACATGTTTGAGGTGATCTAGTAGACTATTTTGATGTAGCCAAATCGTATTGCATATCGGATACCACGGATCCCGGTTCCCTTATGGGAGGGATCGGCTAGTTCAAAAGCCGGGATCCGCCTACTTGGATCGAGAGAGCTTTCAGGAAATGTGCAACTTTGCACTTTATAGTAAAATGCTTTTCCTAGTTGTTTCTATGGAGACTAAATGCAATAACACAACTAATATAATGTATATCAAAGTAGGAAGAGCTAAAATTCCTAGAATGAGTGACGACGACCGCTCAAGGGGTCGTAAAATCTCATTTTCCAAATACCTAAGTTAGGATTGTTTAGTGCCAAGATATGGCAATACCTACATACTACGAGCATAGTTTAAAGTATTTACAAACCATTGTTTGAAATTGTTCATCATACACTAGAGTCCTAAGACCTTACCTTTCTTTTCCTCCTTCACTTCTTCACCCGTCCTCCACTCTTTATCAAACTATCTTCACTTCTTCTTCCTCAAGAAATTGGAGAAGCATTTGAAGATTCCTTGGTTTTGTTGCCATTCGGGTGATTCATTAGGGATGTTTGGCAATTGGTTAATGTAGTCCAAGGGGTCAAGATCGATATTTTCGAGTGGGTTGCTACTACTCCCTTCACCTTCTCCTTGTCTCTCCCTTTCGTCCGAGGAATCCGTGGGTGGGTGTGGCCTCTTGCCTACCACCATAAACCTTGTTGTTCTACCCTCGGTTAATGGTACCATAACCTTATTGCAAAAGATATGATCCAAGGATTGTGGGGAAGGGTCTAATGCAAAGATGAATTTGGCAAGACGTGTTAGAAGCATTGCATACATGAAGCAACATCTTGTCCATGCTTCTTACACTTGCCATTCTCTTGACCATGTAGTAGGCAATGTTGAAGCGAGTTTCGGTCACAAGACAATAGATCATGAAGCTCAGACATGCGTTGGGGTGATCCTTGTTTCCTACTAGACACACCACATTCTCCCTTATCACATCTTCCCATCTTCTATAAGCGATACATTTCAGAGCTCCATTTGGAAAGGATCTCTATAGATTACTTTCGACTTCCTAGTAACTCTTGATGGGGATGCTCTTGGCATAAACACGGTGTCCCTTACCGTGGTTGCTTCGGGATTGTTATATGATAAATGTCGTGATGATCAACCATAGAGTGTATCTCCTGCAACGACCACTCATTAGAATACATGCAAACACCATCATGTGGCACTCCTATTATTCTTCCAAACTCCTCAAGTGAGAGGGTGAACTCTTGTTCATTTATGGTGAATTCAATTGAGATGGACCCATCATCATTTCTAATTATACCCATAGTCTTGTAGAACTCAAGCACAAAGACCGAGCAAATTTTCTCGTTTATATCCAATAAACAATCAAACCCAATAGTTCCAAATACTTCCCTCATGTCGGTATTTGCAAGGAATGATGGATCAACAACTCTACCTTCATGAAAGAGTCTCCTTTCAAGCAACTTAAAGGCTTTCCTATCGTCCTGACTTAATCCACTTTTCCTATGGTACATGGGAATGTAGTGAGTGGTGTCTTGGTAATCTTGTTGCTTGTTACTTGGCATGATGTTCCTAAACAATACAACCACAATGTGGTGTTAATGGTGAATAGTAACCTAGAGGGTTTGATCACAATTTTGCTCTCATCATCTTTGTTGAGTTCAAGAAATGTGTTTAATTTGTATTAACAATGTTAATTCTTTGATTTAGATTATCTTAGAAAACATGTGGTGACAAATTATGATAGACCCATTTGAACCCAACTCTTAAAGATGAAGAAATTGTAATTCTAAGAATCAAGGAATTAAATTAACAATGTAGTGAAGATTATACTTACACAAGTGATTGTTAGGCTTGAGAGGAATGATCAATTTGCTCCTATGAACAGTACCTAAGTTCTTGTTAGTGAGTCTTTGAGGTGAGTATGATTGTGGAACATCCACAGTGACCATTTTTTTTAGCTTATATTTGTACATTTGCCGCGGATCCTGGATCCCTCTCATTTGGGATCCGGCTAGTATAAACTTAGGATCGGCATGACGAAAAGTCAGCTCAAAAATTCCTTGATAACTTTGGTTTGGGAGTTCTAAAACGCCTAGTGTTTTGGTGTTAAGGTTCTAAAACTTGTGGTTTGCGGTTTTGATGATTTAATACTATTCCTATTGAACGAGGTTCCCTTTCTAGGAATTAGTTTTAATTCTTGAGAAGCTTTTTCAAACATTATAATAAAATTCCATTTTATCATAATATAAGAAGTGTCAATAAATCATTTGTGATGAATAATGATTAAGGTTATCGAATAACCAAGATATCATTATTATGAGTTGATAATGTAGTCTATACAAATAAGTCAGAGAAAACTACTTTGATAATGACTATAATATGAATAACTATTAGAACAATTACTAATAAATCATGCAACTAAGATTTTAATAATAACAATAAAAGTAGGTAATTAAAGATCATACCTTTGCCAAATATTCTTTTTAAGAAAAGAAGTATTTAGATATTTTGTGATCTTCTTGGAATCTTACGATTAATGTTGTTAGAATACTAAAATATTCTTTTTTGAATATTTAGTTAAATTCTTTATGATCTTCTTGGTAACTCCAAATCCAATTATGGATAATGCTTAAGAAAAAAATGTTAGAGCATTCTATCATTGTCCAACAATAAACAATATACTGATTTTTAAAATATGACAAAAATAATTCTTCTTTGTAGTTTTCAAACATACACGGATCGTATCAAGTCTTTAAAGTACATCATACTTTAAGAAACTTGAAGTTGACTCGATGCCAATTGTGGAAAACTAGAAGGGGGGTTGAATAGTTTTACCAATTTAAAACTTCCTTTTAAATATTTAGATTGACTTATGTCAATCTATTTGGTTGTTTATGTTGGACGTTGATTGATAGATATATAAACGTGTAATGAAAGATAAAGAGTAAGAAGCACATCACCACGACACAAGTTATTTATAGTGGTTCGACTACAAGGATACCTTCTTTTGCCCTACTCCACTCCCCGAGTCACCTACTCGAGAGTTCGTAAGCACTACACCAAGTCCTTATGGCAGAGAAGCCTTCACAAGCGCTAAAACCTTTTTCGGTACAAAGCTAAATACCGAGTTCCTTCACACCAAAGCGAACCACACCTAACACAACGTCGCCTACCCTTTATTCGGTGCTAGGCTAACCACCGAGTTCTTTCACACCAAGGAGAACTAATCCTATCACAGCGTCGCCTACCCTTTATTAGGTACTAGGCTAAGCACCTAGTTCCATTACCATGGAGGAACTACTACCCTTCACAACACAACCCCTAATATCAAGGAGATCCTCTCCTTGTTACAACACCATCAAGGATATCACCATCCTTGGAAATAAACAAATACATATATGTATAACGATGCACCTCATCGATTATACGACCTAGGCATTCTTCCCAAATGCGACTTGATTTGATTCTTTAGACATCCTTCACTAATGCCTTTGACACAACGCTTGGCACCCTTCACTAATGCCTTCGCCTTGACACCTTTAGCATTCTTCACTAATGCTTTGACACGGATGATGAGCACCTTTCACTAATACTTTCATCTTGACACTTTCGGCATCCTTCACTAATGCCTTCAACCCAACATCTATGGAGAAAGGAAGAATTATCAACAAGAGAACCTTAGTTGTCTTGATGATGACGAAGCATGGCAACTCATGGACTTGAGCTTGCATGTCTTCAAGAAATGGTGATCTTGCCTTTAAGAGGAACCTAGAAGATCACACAAAAACAAAAGACAAACTACACAGATCACTTAGATCTGAGGTTAGAGGGTTAGAATACTTGGGGAAGTATGTGTGTAAAGTGATGAGTAGAAAGGAAGAAATGGCTCTCTATTTATAGAGAAAATTCTCTCTTGTTCCGGATCCACGGATCCCTTCCACTTGGGATCCGGCTAGCACAAAGCTAGGGATCCGTGGAACACTCCTCTTTGCCCATGGGTAATTTTAGTATATACTTGTTTTTACACATTTCAGTATATACTTGTTTTTACCCATTTTAGTATACTTAGTTTAAGTATATGCTAACCTAATATGTAAACACTAGTTTTTGTACATATATATCTAAATCATAAAATCACTTATACTTGTTTTAGCGTTTTATGTGAAAACGTAAGTGTGTTAGGAAACTATTGACTCAAACTGTTTACGTATTCTTTTTGTTTCATTAAAATGATTTTACGTTTGTTGTCGACAAAACATTAGAAGATCGTAGAATATAAATAAACGTTTTTACCGGCTTATTTGTATTAACAGAGAGGTTGGCCGACCTCTAATAGCGCTATCCATACTACCTACTAATAGGAGACTAACAATGCGAATGTACGAACGGTACATCATACAACTATTAATATACAATTAAGAACACTTCGAACATGGGAGAATTTGCCTTTGCACCGTACAAAGGGAGACTTAGTATTGCTCCGTTCACATAGGGAGACTTTATAGTGATGCTCCGAACATGGGAGACTTTATAGTGATGCTCCGATCATGGGAGACTATAGGTCAAGGTCATAGCACGTACGGTTCAATAAGTTCAAACAAGTCATAAGTTCGTATTTAAGTTCAAGGGTTCCATTCAAAAGGTCGTAATTAAGTTCAAGTGTTCCATTCAAAAGTTAAGTAATTAAGTTAAAGTGTTCCATTCAAAAGTTAAGTAATTAAGTTCAAGTGTTCCATTCAAAAGTTCGTAATTAAGTTCAAGAGTTTAAGTCGAGTTTAAAAGTTCAAAACAGTCAAAGAGCTCAAAACATATCGAAAGGTTCAAAATAGTCAAAGGGTTCAATATTGTGTCAAACAAGTTCGAAATAGTTAAAAGGTTCAATATAAAGTCAAACAAGTTCAAAATAGTCAAAAGGTTCAATATTAAGTTAAAAGAGATTAAGTATATGTCAAAATGTTTTAAATCAAGTTAAAAGAGATTAATTATATGTCAAAGTGTTTTAAATCAAGTTAAAATAGATTAATTATATGTCTAAAAAATTAAATCAAGTTAAATGAGATTAATTATATGTCAAAATGTTTTAAATCAAGTTAAATGAGATTAATTATATGTCAAAAGAATTAAATCAAGTTAAATGAGATTTATTTATATGTGAAAAGAATTAAATCAAGTTAAAGGAGATTAATTATATGTCAAAAAAATTAAATTAAGTTAAAGTGTTCAATTTTATGTCAATATGTTCCTATCAAGTTAAAAGAGTTCAAATATATATGTCGAAGGGCTCAAAATCAAGAAAAGTGGTTCAAATAATAGTGTTCATAACATAGTGATCAATTTATTTCGGGCACAATCTACTTACTAGCATAAGTAGTGTAACAACAGTTATTTAAGTTCATATAAGAGTAAAGTAAAAGCAAGTAGTTGAGCATGTATCTCCCCCAAAGAGTTTATAAAATAATTAAACGAGTAAAAGTGGGGCTACGAACTCACCTGATGCATTAATTATGATGACAAAAGTAGATACACTAATATGAGGTGCAATCTCTATCTGCAACCTAATATGAATGATATGTTCTAATGTAAGTCATGAAACAATGTCGTGCATGCAAACTCATATGATATCCATACCAATTGTACATTTGAAAATAAAGTTTATCGTCAAAATTTACGTTTATGACATCTCGTCAGGTTGTAAAATACTTTACAAGTATTTACGTTGAAACGACATCCTACAATAGTTGCTTAGTGATTTATCAAGAAATTATAGTTTATAAGTAGTTTCCGGAAAAGTTCGAGAGATCGTATATTACTCGTTACAACCGTTTGACGACGGTTGAACATTTTGGAAAATAGGTCAGGCGAACTCACTTTTACTTAAAGACATTATTTTCTCAAAAGTACTCTATCGATAGGAAAAACGGATTCAAACATGGTCAATTGCGATAACCATTTTGGCCTAATAGAAATATATAAATGTTAATATTTGTGAAAATAATAGTTACGATAGCCATAATTAAAACGCTTGTAACTTAGTCGATATAGCTCGGTTTTCTACGTTCTATATATCCTCGGAATCGTTATAGTATGTACTAATATATTTTTGATAAATTAACTCATTTAGATAAGGTTTAAAACTCATTTTTGCCCCTTAAATAACCCTTGACAGCAAGTATAATTTCAGAAATTTAGTTTTCGTCGTTAAACTTGAAAATAGCATAACTTCTTCGTTATAAATCCGTTTTAACCCGTTCAAGCGACCACGGTTTCGTTTTTAAGTATATTTTCTGAATATCTAGCCCAAAATAATTTATAACCTGTATAATTTTCCAGATTTTACAAAAATGATCAGACCTTATTTTTAAGTTGTCGAAAGTGATACTTCTTGTATAATACTCGTTCTAACCACTTCAAATCAACACCAAATCTATTCTAAACCTACCATACACCTTCTTAGGTGTCATGGGTTCCTAAACATCATCAAAAATGATATGTTTCAAGGGATTAATTATAGGATGATATATACTAATTATAAGTACTAAAAACAATAAAACTGGTATAGATACATATGAAACTTGCATGTTTTCTTTCAAGCATGATTAAAATAACTTAAGTATGAATATGAAAGATTAATAATGATCATGAAATGCTTACTAGTATGATGATGAGGTTTATGGAACAAGGTTTTCCTAAATACTCTAAGTTTTTATTGCAAAACCTTAAAATAGAGTATACTAGTGTTTGTAAAATTACTTGTTCTTGAAAATCTTGAGTTTTCTTCCTTGGTTTTAGTCTTGGCCGAACATGGAGATGGACATGGAAGGGATTTTAGTTTTCTTTCACCTTGTATTGTGTGTTTGTATGTGTTTTAGTTTGCAATTATCTAATAATAATCCATGCCTAGTCATTGAAGTTAATAAGTGTACATTTAATCTAGATATTTATGAAAAGATGGTGACTAGGGGGAGGGAGGTCGACCAAGGGTACATGGGTAAAAGATTTGATGAGTTTTGTGAATTAATCGCATTTAAGTGTAAGTATTATGCATATTAAGTAGATATAATTAGGTATTTAATGTAGCGCTAACTAGAAATCGATTTTAACGGAACAAAATAAAATATATCGAAGTCATAAAAATTATAAAAATACATTTCTCTCAAAAATTGAGTGAATAAATAATTATCGAGTTGGATTTATGAAAACCGTCGTAAATGTATATATAACAAATTTAAATACCAAAATAAATTCAAAACATCGGGTAAACTAATAATATAATTTTTATAGTCTTAAAATGAGTATAAAAATATATCAGGATAATTTTTGGAAGGGTCGGATCAATTATTCAAAATAAATGATCGTGTGGTAGCGTTTATTTAATAAAAAAAAGTATACGTTAGACGTTAGTTAGACATGGCACGAGAAAAAGTAATGAATTAGAAAATGAAAGTCTAAAATTAGTTAGACGTTATAAGAAATATGATAGGTAAAAAAAAAGGAGCCTAATGTCGGACCCTAGGTAAGGGTCGTCATGTAAACTTAAGTTATAGAAAATTGAAGCTTAAGTAAGATAGATGAAATCATTAAAGATGATGTGATGTGTTATGGAAATGATCGTGGAGATCATAAATTGCGTGAAATTAAAAAGCTAAAATGAGTCAAAGCATGCCTTGGGGGCATGTGTTAATATAAAAAGGACCAAAATGGTTATGAAAATTGTGAAATTTATGAAAATGTTATAGTAATAACAATACGTTATAGTGATAGCTTTGCGTTATAGTAATATCGTTATTGAAATTATTAAAATTTCTTTGACAAAATATGAAAGTATTAGTTGAATTTGACTTATGTAAAGTCAAAACAATATGAAAGTGACTAAGTGTATAGAGTAATAGTAAAAGAATTTGAAAAATTGGAATAATGAGTTTAAATAATTTAATTATCGAGTGACGTAATGACGTGTTGGTTGTAGAAAATTTAGCAAGGACTGGACGTATATGAAGAATTATTATGTTATAGCGGGCCTTGAATTGCGAGACTAAGGAAATCTTCGCAATAATTTGATTAATTGGTTATTTATGTGACATGGTGAAAATATGATTTATGTAATAGATAGTAATAGACGAGAGATTTCAGGGACGAAATCTAAATAAGGGGAGTAGAATTGTTACACCCGTATCCCGAAATACAAATAGGCCCTACCCTAGTCAAACTAATCATTAATACATATTGTGTTATAGTTATAGAAAGTAGGGGGACCTAAGTTGCCCTATTATAACTTGTTATAGAAGTGTAGTGTGGCTAAATTATAAAGAATGGGACTTGAAGGACCAATTGTGTCAAATGGCCATAGATGCCACCTACTTATCTCTAGACACTTCCCCATTATTCATTTACACTTTCCAAAAATAGGATGAGAAGTGTGAATGTCGGTTTAGAAGAAATGTAGGAAATTATGGGTTGGTCTTGTAGACCAATTGGTGATAAATTAAGGGTGCCATCCCTAATGGGAAGTCATAAATATGATCCTTGTAAGGTGAGTAATCCTTAATTAGGTTTAATTTGTATATTGAAGAGTTAGGGTTCAAGTACCCAAGTTGGGGGTTTTTGGGTAATTGTGGTTTTATACATTAATTGAGATGTTATAGTATAATTGGGTGAAACCCCTTTTAATTAATTTGAAGTAATGAGTAAATTGGATATGATCATGTTATGATCATAAGGTTTGATTAAAAGGAGTTGTAGTAATCTTAGAGGTATCTTATTTTGGGTAAAATTGGATAATTTATGGGTTGGATCATCATATAATCAATATATGATTATATGATGATTGAAGGTTGTTTATGTAAGCCAAATGGTTATGTAAACCATGGCTATAGTTAATTATTGATGTTTTAAGTGTATCTTCGATTATCGTGTTTAAGGATGTTAGCTATGGATGATGTTGGATATTAAAGATATGAAGATGATGGTTATGTGTATGGCTTAGCATGGTTTAAGGTAAGTAATCGGTTTCTACATGCTTAATGTATTTATTTGTGTGTTTGATTGTTATAGTAAAGATTGGTTATAGTTGAGCTAATGAATTATCATGAAATTGATGATGGTTTATAGAGTTAATTGCCTAAAGAATGTGTGGGTATGTGTTATTGCCTTATGTGTTATTTGTGCTATGGTTTGTGTGTTAGAAATGCTTATGTGAATTGTATGATGATAGAAGCATTACCATGTCTTAGCCGATTACTTACTAAGCGTTATCGCTTACATGTTATAGTTGTTAATGTTATTGTAGGTTCATGTGATTGAAGCGCTATGGCTTGGATTGGGTGTTGAATCATAGATTGATTATTGAAGATGGTAATATGTCATATTAGGAGCTAGGTAGATACCGAGCTCATGTGATGAATTTGTACCCCCGTGAGTCTTTTTATAGCTTGTAAAAGTGTCGTCAATCGACAAGTGTATGTCATAGTCGTTATAGTATTTTAAGTGGTCAATTGGACGTCATGGTTAATTAAAAGGAGTGTTTGGATTAAGTGTATTTCTACCCATTTTGGGTTGGATGGGTCAAATAAGTATTAAAATACGTCATGGTTGATTTAGTTATAGTTGTAAGGTATTTTGTTATTTTGGAAATGTTCAAGTGTTAATTTGGTTGAAAGGAGTCAATTTGATTTTTGATTTCTTTGTCAAAATGTGCAGTCTGTGGACACGGTTGTCGCATTTATAAAGATGGCATCGGACATAAAGGCGGCGGTCAGGGTTATAAGTCCTGAAAATATAATTAAAGGGTGACGGCGTCGCAGCTATAAGGCGACGGCATCATTTACTTATTGACAAATAAATGAGGCTTTATTGTAATCTTGGGTCATCATTTTAAAAGGGTAAACAAGTATATGTTATAAAAGGGTTATCAAGGGTAAATTGTTATAGTTTTGCTATTCTTTGAAGAGTTAAAGAAATAGTCAAATGTTCTGCGTCAAAGTTTTAAAATTTGAGTAATTTCCGGTCAAATCCGGAATCGGGGCGTAACATTCGTGGATCATTGAGACCACGAGTATTATGAAGATGGAGTTTTATGATGTGTAAATGATTTCTGGAAGTCTTCATGTAGAGTCGTGTTTGGGAATTTAGTTTTTCTGAAATTGTGAGGAAGTTCTTCTCTGAGCATAGATCTTAAGATCTAGGCTCAATTCGGAAATTTTAAGTTCAAAAGGTTCTTTCCTAAGCATAGATCTTAAGATCTATGCTCAGCCCAGAAAGTTGATTTCAAAGAGTTTCTTTCCAGATCTATGCTCAGGAAAGAAAGTTGATTTCAAAGAGTTTCTTTCCTGAGTATAAATCTTAAGATCTATGCTCAGACAAAAATTTTGACTTTTGACAGATTTTTGTCGTTTTATTTATTTTGTACAAAATAAACCGTAAGTTGTTAGAGTTCGTGCCACCCATTATTTTAAAGATCTATGAGTATACTTTCATCTAAAAATAGTTTCAATGGATGGTTTATTATAGATTTTATCAATTGCTTAAAGATTAATAGACGGTCCGCTATAGTCAAGTCAAAACTTTTAATTCTTGGTCAAATTTGGCACGGGGTGTAACACTAATGAAGTGCTAAAGGAGATTATTACTATGGCTATACCATTACGTGATGGTTCAGGATTCACCAAAGAAATGGTGTGGTTTGAATACGAGTGGAAACCACCTAGGTATAATGTGTGTAAAATATTTGGCAACACTATCGATCATTGCCTTAAGAATGTTACTATTTCAGCCCAATATGTCGAAAAAATAAATATTTATGCTTTAAGGTTTAGCCTTTAGTACACCCAAATGTAGTATTATAATCATTGTAGGGATAATATCAATCGTTTTTAAAAGTTTTAGTCATATATGAGTGTATTATTCCTTTAAAAATACTTGAATAGATATAATAATCTATTAAAACTAGTATAACTTGGGCTATGGGGTTCCGTTTCAGCCCCGGGACAAGGGAAATCGAACCTTGCATCAATGAGAAACTTGTGGTAAATGCCTTCGATGGTTTATGGAACTTTCAAGCCCCAAAACACTATATTTTTTTTGAGTTAATTACGTTTTTATGTTTTTTTTTCAATTTGTTAGACTTTGTTTTTGGGCTAGGGTCCGGCAGAATATATAAATATCGGGTTCATTTTAACGGCGTTGATGAGAAACGTACGAATATGCTTTATATTAATTAGTATTAGTTATTTGTATTATATATTAAAAGATTAGTAAAAATAAAGAGTTTTTATATAAATGAATAGTGTTTAGTGCAATGAATAGTACTGCACTAAACTTGATATTTTTTACTTGTTTACTATCCATTGCTCTTAAATAGTGAGATGTTTAGTGTCAATATTAGAGAACATTTTTGATAAATTTTGCACTATCTTAGTGATACGCGTACAACGCGCGTTCGGGGTCAAATGAAACTTTCTTTTCGTCGAGCAAGTTTTTCAACACCGTAAGCAGTGAACCTAATCGTTGTAGTGTAGTATTGGGTAAGCCTCGGGTATTGATATCGTTCTCTATGGGAACAGGAATGCTAGTGAGAAATTACTACGCTATGGTTGAGGTTGAGAAAGATCATTTTTTTATCTTTTTATATTTTTTATAAAGCTAAGGGTAAAATCTCGGGGTTTGGATTTGGGGGTTTGGTACTTCTACCAGTTACTCTACTTATCTAATTATCTAAACTAAGAGCAGTCTATGTCTTTTTGAAGTGTGATCGTATGATGATTAAAGATGTGTCTACCTAGATACTATTACTCCCTAGTTATCTTTTATTGGTAGTTGAATTATCACGTCCTTATTCTTAACGCGTTGTGTTTTATAAGGTCGTAGGGTGTGCTTTTATCCCTAACTCTTTGAGACTACCTTAAGGTTAATGACTACTAAATCTCTAGGATTCATAAACTTAACACTAAGGTTTTCTTTGGATATTTAGCCTACAATTCCACTAGTAATTATAAACTAATGTTCAACAAAGATTACTCAAGCATTAAAAACACAACGATGGCTTCATGCACTCCTAAGCCAATTACAATTAAGAAAAAGAGACAACCAATCAATAATTAATAACTAGGTTTCATAGATCTAAGCAAACACACAAGTAAATTAGCCCGACATGTTAAACACAAGCAACACACACACATTCAATTGAAGACATAATGAAATCAAGGGAATAAATAACTTATCTCGAAGTAAAATAGGGTATGAGAACCCTAAAATACTGTCCAAACCGGACTACAATCATTTTAGGTTTTTACTCCACAAGTCTACCTCTCTAAAAGTCTGAAAATCGATCTCTATATATAAGATTACAACTGCGACGGCATCACCTTATAGTTGGGACGCCGTCAGATCGCCGTCATTAGGGTTTCGTCTTGGTCAAGTCAACATTGGGACAGCGTCACGTTGTGTTTGAATGACGCCGTCGGTCTTGCTTCG